>CM071601.1:104280938-104880938 GCA_036435485.1 Saposhnikovia divaricata
TATTTTATCTTCGTTAAAAGTTATGAATCTTAAGTAGTATATGATGATTATAACAACAATAATATGTGAACATTTTTTTTATCATGAACAAATTTGATTTTTAATTTTCTCAAATAGGCATCGTTGTACTGAAGGTCATTAATAATTTTATAATTATATTTTAAAATTAGTAACAATAGTATAAACCATGGTTGTCACGGCGTCCATTTGGCGTCGTGACATGTAAAATGGCTGAAACGTCGTTGTCGCCTTGCGAACATGCACCGAGGTGGGCGCCTTAGTCGTCCTAGGACACCTCAATCGCCATTTAGACGCCACATGTACTTAACAAAAGAAGATAAACTGTAAATCGGTCCATTGGGCTTTGCCCGACCCAGCCCAATCCAATGAAACAGCCGAGTTCAATTATATAAAATCGGTAAGTAAACTCTAAATCTACATAAAAGAAGCAGACTCCAGACTCAAATGGTCGTATTCTCTCAAGCAGACTTCTCCAGTTCTTCTCAAACCGGTAATCTTCTTTCTCTTACTTTCTTTTCTCTATCTTATCTTTCTTCTTATCTCTTATCTTTCTTTTCTTCTCTTTCTTGTGATATATACAGTATATTTATACACGTATATATACGTATATATATAATTACATAAATCGTATATCAAATAATATGGGCTTTTATTTGCAAATCTATTTACATATTTTCTTTTGTTTTTTAATTCTTTTAATATGAGATTTTAATTCTTTTAATCTGAGAAAAAAATTTATAAAATTTAATAAAAATATCTTATTTAATATGAGATTTTAATTCTTTTAATTCTTTTTTTTGCTTAATTTTTGATTGTTTGTAGCAGAATGTCGAATTTCTTTAATTTTTACACAACTTATGTGATTTTTATTATATGTGTTTTGCAGATATAATACTATGATGAATTCCCCAAGTGTTAACACTGAAATTCAGTCCAAGGATGATCCAAAAAGATAAACGAGAAATTCAACTGATCCGGGTTGGAAATATGCTTTATGGCCAAATCTTGACAAGAAAGACTTGGTGGAATGTAGCTTATGTGCAAGACAAATGATTGGTGGAATTAAACGGATAAAACAACATCTTGCTGGAGGTTTCGGAGATATTACAATTTGTCCGAAAACAACAACTGAATTACGAAAGTAGATGCTTGAATATATAAAAAAGGCTAAAGTTTCCTTAGATTTTGATGATGGTGAAGATGGTGACGAGAATGATGCTGATCACGAGGATGATGTCCAGGAACTACATTCTTCTGTTGGGGATTCCAATTTCGTGAAAATGCCCAGTTCTGGTACAGCTACAAAGCATAAAAAGAAGGCAGCTTCAATACTCAATTTTGTCAAGCCGAAGCCCCCAGAAAATAAAGCCAAGTCAATTGTGCAAATGTTGAGAAAAAGTCCTAAAGATGTTATTAAAGATAGGCATGATAAGAACAAAACTCAAACAACAATTGAATCATATACAAAAACACCAGAAGAAAAAGAAAGAGTGTTTATGCATATTGCCAACTTTTTCTATGAAAATGGAATACCTTTTAATGTTGCACACTCTTTGAGCTATGAGATCATGATTGAATCCGTAGGACAATACGGGCCTGGGTTGAAACCTCCGTCATATCACGAACTTTGAGTTCCTTTGCTTGAAAAAGAAAAGAAAAATACAGAAAAGCTGCGTGTAGATCATGAGAAGGCGTGGGAAAGATTTGGTTGTACAATTATGGCAGATGAATGGACTGATAGAAGACAAAGACACTTGATAAATTTTCTTGTTAACAGCCCCGAAGGTACCTTTTTCCTTGGATCCGTGAATGCTTCAGATAAGTCACATGATGCAGCAATGTTAGCAGATTTGCTTGAGAGCAGAATTCGTGAAATTGGAATTCATAATGTTGTTCGTGTATTCCACCTGCTCTCTATTTTGCGTAATTCATATTTTGTAAATGCCTAAATGGGTGCATATATAAAGGTACTGGACCTGGTCAGTTTTATGATTATATTTTATATGCAGGTGATTAGTGATAATGGTGCCAATTACAAGGCAGCTGGTCAATTACTTGAGCTGAGATTTCCTGGACTTTGGTGGACGTCTTGTGCCGCTCATTGTATCAATCTTATGATGGAAGAATCGGGGAAATAAAACAATTCTAAAAGGTCATCGAAAATGCAAAAAGAATAACTACATTCATTTACAGGCATGGTCGGATACTCGACTTCATGAGGGAAAAGACTGGTCAAAGGGAGCTGGTAAGACCCGGTGCAACAAGATTTGCCACTGCGTTTCTTACTTTGCAGTGCTTGTACAATTTTAAAGATGCTCTTTGGTTGTTGTTTATTAGTGGTGATTGGACTAAGTCATTATTGTCCAAAACATTAAATGGACAGTGCTTTCTGTTGCATTTTGGAATGGTGTTTATGATTGCATCGTAGCTTCAAAGCCCCTCCTACTTGCATTAAGGCTTGTCGACGGAGATGAGCAGCCTGCACTGCCTGAAATAATGTATGTAATGGAGCAGGCCAAAGATACCGTCTCAAAAATTTTTAAAGACCGAAAAAGACTTGAACAAAAACTGGTTGGAATCATCAAAAGGAGGTAGGATAATCAAATGGGAACGAAGTTATATGGGGTTGGTTTATTTCTAAATCCAGGGAAGTTTTTTGATATTCAAAGGGATAATCCTGACTATGCTATGACTCTACGGGAAGATTTTAATGATGTTCTAGAGCATATGGTGTCAGATAGAGAATTACGAGCTACTATAAGTGACCAAGTCGATGAGTACGAGAACTCAAGAAATAGCTTTGCAAGGGAAACACTATTTGATCTCCGAAAGAAGAAGAGGCCTTGTAAGTAAAAATATATAATAGTATAGTCCTAAATCTGATCAGGTTACTTTTTTATTTACCATTTACTATGTGATTTAATTAGTTGATAGGTGGAGCGGTTATGCGGGGCGTACTAAAGAACTTCAAAAATTTGCAAAAAGGATTGTTGGACTTTGTTGTTCGTCTTCGGGATGTGAACGTAACTGGAGTACCTTTGAATTTGTAAGTTAGTGAGTAGAAATATTTATTTACTTGAATTTCCTTCTAATAGTTTATGCATAAATTTACTTTGTTACTTTTATGTTTTAGATTCACATAAAAAGGAGAAATCGATTGGAATGGAAGCGATAAAATGACCTGGTCTATGTACAGTATAATCGGAAGATAACAACAAGGTTTGAGAAGTTGCGTCGTAGTGAGAAAGGTTATAATCCATTAGTTATCGAGGACTTTCAATGGGAAAATGAATGGGTTGCAGATGATCCTTTGTGGGTTCATGTAGATGATTTTAATGGTGCATTAAATGCAAATCAGCCATGCAATGTTCCTAGAGTTGCTCGTGGTGATTTTGTATATGCTCGGCGTCGTAATCGTGATGATGATGCTTCAAGGATGTAGGAGGAATCAAATTTTAAATTGCACAGTGAGTCGGACTCAGATCCAGAGGATGTTAATGTGGAAATGGATGAAGAAAATATTCCAATTGATGACGAAGAAGTTGATGATTTTGGTGAACAATCTAGTGCACATGAAAGTGTTGGACAGACATGGAGTGGAATTTTGTTAGGGAGGACTTGGTGCTTGAGGATTTCACCTGAGTACCTGACTTGCTTTACTAGTCACTGCCTTGCTATTTGCTAGTTACTAGTTACTATTTTACTCTATTTGCTACTACCACCTAGATCACCCATCTAGTATCTGATTTTGGTGTTATGTTTTATAATTTAAGTTCTCATTTCTGACTTTTTGTTGCTGACTTGTTGGTATTCTGTTTCTAAGTATTATTGTTTTCATCTTATCGTGCTTGTGTTATTATTAGTAAATAATTAGAGTAATATACTAATATAATATAAATAGATATTAGAGTAATATATTAATATATATTATAAATTTATAATATATATATATAAACGTTTTGGGCGCCATACGGACGCCACGAGTGACGCCGCGACGCCATATTTTTGTGAAGGTCCTCGAGCGCCGCGACTCGCCGCGGTGCTGTAACAACCTTAGTATAAACTACAATGTTACTATCTTATTATTGTAATCTATAATTGCTGTTGGAGGAATTTCGTAATAACACGAAATCGAAGGGGTGTTGGAATGAGCGAATTTGAATGAATGTGTGGCTATTTTAGGGGATTAGGGTTTATGAAAAAAGAGAGCTAGGACTCGGTAGGTGTCTCGATTGTCTCGTGTGTATCAGATCCCCTTTGCCAAGATGCTTGCTTACCAATTTATATTGGATCAAGCCTACGCAGTTCTGTGAAATTGTATCTATCTCTGAGAGACTTTAGGGATAAACTTCGTTAATGATGTGAATTACTGATTTTATCTGATTTAATCTCAGCGTTGTGATATCTTCCTGATTTCAGTAATATCGTTTGGAGATATTTTTCGTTATTGATTGTTTAAGATTGATTCTTTACTCGTTTCAGAGAGAAGATAAAACTTAATAATTAAGTATTAATTATTAATTTGAATTAATAATTAAAAAATTTATACTATTACATAATAGCTGAAACATTAAAAGTTTGGTCGATCGGTACGGTATTGGTTGATTTTACTTATTTATCCTTACTTAATTACGGATAAAATCTATCATACTAACTAATCAATTCCTTTTTCAGATTAAACATATAATTTTTTTCTATTTTTCAATAACAAAATAATTTCCTTTTTCAGGTAAAATACAATATCTCTTATAATTTATCTAACTAAAATTTCTCATTTACTAATCAATTTCCTTTTTCAGGTTAAACATATTAACTTTTCTATTTTTCAATAACTAAATTATTTCCTTCAGGTAAAATACAATACTCCCTCCGTCCCTTTTTAGTTGGCACATTTGCAAAAGAACACATATCAAGAAAAATTTAATTATATAATTTGTTTCCATATTTTCCCCTAATATTAACATTAAATGATGAGTTATGAGTGTGTATATTAAATATAAAGTCAAACATTGGTATTAGAAATAAAGGGATATATATGGAAACATTGGTAAAAATATGTATTGGAACAAGGAATGTGACAACTATTTAGGGACATTTTTTTTTACAAATGTGTCGACTAAAAAGGGACGGAGGGATTATCTTTTATATTTTATCTAACTAAAATTTCTCCTTTTTTTAAAACACTACGAATAACATTGTTTAATAAAATAACATAATTATATCATAATTAATATTAAATAATCAATTATTTTTTTCAGCTAAAATACGTTACCTTCTCTCTTTTCTCTAACTAAAATCTCTTTTTTTCCAATTATATAACTGACGGTTACCTTTTTCAGCCAAAACACGTTACTTTTTCTCTAACTAAAATCTCTCTTTATCTCTTAAAATTTATCTAACTAAAATTTCTCCTTTACTAATCAATTTCCTTTTTCAGGTTAAACATATTATTTTTTCAATTTTTCAATAACTAAATTATTTCCTTCGGGTAAAATACAATATCTTTTATATTTTATCTAACTAAAATTTCGCCTTTTTTAAAAACAGTACGAATAATTTTGTTTAATAAAATAAAATAATTATATTATAATCAGGGTTCTAAAAATCGGTAACTCGGTCCGAGTACTCGGCCGAGTACTCGTTTTGGATCCCTAAACCGATCCGAGTAGTGACTAATCGGACCAAAAACCGTTTTTTGCTATAACTCGGTCAAGACTCGGGTTGACTCCGAGTAATCGGGGTCAAACTCGGGTTTGACTAAATTTTTTTTTTTTTTGCTAAGTATTAAAATATAATTTTTATTGCTCAACTTATAGACTATAGTTATAGTCTAGATTCGGCCCAATTAAAAGTCCTCTCTCTCAAAGATTCTATACATACACTTATATCACGTTTTAATATTATTAATAATATTAATATTATTACTTGGACACATGTACACTAATATTAGAATATGCAAATATTATTACTTGGACACATGTACACTAATATTATTAATAATATTAATATTATTACTTGTTAGCGGGGTTGTAATAATATTATTAGTAATATTAATATTATTGTTAAGTTTTAAGTTTAATACATGTACACTAAAATTAGAATAAATACATATAAATTATGAGAAAAAAAATGTTAAAAAACAATATCCGATTAGTTGTCCGAGTACTCATTCCGAGTACTCGCCGAGTTTCCGATTACTCATTTTTCTGGACCAAAACCGAGTTGGTCCGATTTCCGATTTTTACAACCTTGATTATAATTAACATTAAATAATCAATTACTTTTTTCAGTTAAAATACGTTACCATTTCTCTTTTCTCTAACTAAAATCTCTTTCATCCAATCTATACTATATTATAAAAGACGAAACATTAAAAGTGTAAGAACCCAGATTTTCGGTAGAATTAAAACTTTTTTTTTTGCTAATTGAATTAAAACTTTTTATTATGTATGGATGTAATAGTGAATAGTGGTTGCGACTACGATGTAACGATTGTTCTAGTGAATGTATGGAATGGATTTGGATTCAAATACTTATATGTCATGAAGAATGCTATTGGTTGACAATCTAGATAAGAATTATCTATCTCCTAGGAAATTTATATTTGATAATTCCAAGGGGGAAGGTGATTCTAATATCATCCAAATCGATATCTGTTATCAATCCAGTGATTCCGTAAAAGGGTTAAGGAACGATCGAAAGAGAACCAGGACATCTATCTAACCCTAAAAGAATAAGTAAAGAATAAGTGGTGAATAGTGATTTTGGTGGATTTAGGAATATTATTAGACGACGCTATATAGAAGTACCCGGAACGAAATTCTGAGTTCATATTAGTGATCCAGGGGAAAAAAGAGTGGATGTAAAAGCTGACGGATTCTGAAAAACGGCACTTTTATTTTCTCCGAGATTTCCCTGGACGCTGAAAGACCTAAGAGATTATTAAAATGATTTAAGGATTATGGATTCGAGAATTATTAAGAAAGATGGAGAATAGTATTATAAATATTAAGAAGGTTTCCGGTAAAACCCTAACTAGAAATCCTTGAGATATTCTTTCGAACGATCAATGAATTGAGCAATAACCGGGCAAGGAAACAAGCAGGGGATCAAGATACATACATGAGCTAGTAGAAAATATCTAGCAACTAAGTAGTTACTTAAGTAACTAGCACACTTAGAAGATCAACCAAGTACTTAGCCATTTCATTCAATCCAACCAAGTAACCAATATTTATCCATTTAAAGACATCACCCCTTGCATCATCACTTTATTAAAGTAGCTTTAGGATGAGATATTATAGCAATAATACACATTATTTGGATGAGATCAAGAAAAAGCAAGCAAACATCACCATCTCCTCATTTCCATTCCATTCGGCCTCACTCTTAATTCCAAGATCAAAGTCCACCTTCCAAGCATCATTTGATCTCCATATTTTTATGGTGAGTCCTATAATTCATAAAAATGATCTCCTAGAAATCTTAGCTTCAAATTCATCTTTTACCATTTTCAAATAAATAATCAAAGTGGTTGATGAATAGTGATTTCTATAAACTAATCTTGCTTTTCGTGGTTTCTTTGAAAGATCCAAGCTAGCATAAGCATATACAAGGACTATACAAGGTTTTATAAGTCTAGTACACTCTCCAAGGAAGGTATACCACTTGAAACCCTTGGTTGAATCTTAAGTTTTATGGATGTTTTTGGTGATTGTTGGATTAGTTATGACTATGATGTTAATACAAGCATGCAAGCATGATTATGTAGTTAGTTAAGTGAATCTAAGAGATTTGCTAATTATGAAGGTTAAGTAAGATGTTCTTGAACTTGTTAAGATGTAAATCATGTATGGTATGCCCGGTGCGGCTTGGTTGTGTTGAAATAAATTTGGAAACGATCGAATTATAGCCGTCGTAATACCGAAATTACGTTAGCCCTTAAATTTCGTGCATCACAGTTGGTATAGTCACTGTCCAGTTTCATGTTCTGCCATGGCAAGATAGATTATGTTATAAGCTTCGTTTTGATATAAAGATCATGTGAAACGGACTTACGGTTTAGGAATTATGGCCGATTTACTAAGAGTCGTTCGAAATCGTAAGTATGAGTTCGTTATTAAAATTGACCCTTGGTAAAATATGCAAGTTAGTGACAAACCTTGGTAATTAAATATTAGAGATCATAAGGAAGGTGTAGGAGAAAACCTCGTGTCAAACGGATCATTTTTCAATTTTATAAAAATGTTTGAATCGAGGTTAAACGCGAACGAACCCCTAAAAGCGTACTTGGTTATAACTTTGGAAAATCACTTAGAAAACGGGCGATAAAACTCGAGGTATAATCTTGGTTCGTAAACAACCGACCTTAGAACATACCCGGCTTAAGTATATGTCAAGTGTAAGTGTAATGACATGGCTTAATAACGAACAAATGTCGGATCGTATCGGTAATAAAAAGAGTTATACAAAAGGGTGCATAACGAGATAACTCGAAAGCGTGTTTCGACTTAAGTAAAGTTTATACGTAACCTTAAAGAAGTGTTAGGTAATTAATCTCGAATATTCTGATTGTTTATAGATCACCGAGCTGAACCGGGATAGCCTACCTCTACCCACACCCGATTACCAGGCAAGTGTTCAAACCCTTGAACCTGTTGTTGTGATAATATATATATATATATATATGTGTGTGTGTGTGTGTGTGTGTGTGTGTGTGTGTGATTGCTGTTTTACATATGCCATAGCATGCATGCCTGTTTTCAAAGTATATTGTGATACTTGTTCCCTGATTCTAAGTTGACTTATAAGCTAGATACGATATGTTAGTTGTAAGCCGGATTGTGTTAAGACCCTTAGTGAAGGGCATATGATCTTCCTTCATTAAATATAGACCGGGAGTCGGTATTTTGTAATATATAGATAGTCGTGGAAACCCGAAGGGATTCCAGTAACAGATTACTTGAGGAATGTTATTTATAAACATTATCTATATTTCCATAAGAATTAACTACTTGGAAATTATTCGAGGAATGTTATTTGAATACTCATTCGGGAGTATTTATTTAAGGAATATTATTTTGAATATTCATTTGATGCTATTTGAATTAGATGAATATTATTTTGGAATATTCATTCGAAGTTATTTATTTAGTGAATATTATTTTTAATATTCATTCGAGCTTTATTTATTTAAATGAATATTATTTCGAATATTCATTTGAGTTAATTGGTTATTTTCAAATATTCATTTAAGCTTATTTACCTAACGAATATTATCTTGGATATTCATTCAAGATTTTATTATTTTCTTGGATATTATTTCAAATATTTATTCGAGGAATTATTTATTTAATGAATATTTTATATACACTTATTCGAGGGTTAATCATGAAGAGTATTTATATTAAGAATATTCTTGAACTATTTTCTGGTTTATTAAATACTCTTTGAATATTTATTTAGATCTTTCAACTAGTTCTAAAATGAGATATTTTATTCAAAAAATTTCCTTGATATTCAAATACCATGTAAATTATCTCTGAGTCGTATTATTATTATTTTATCAAGGAAGGTTCTCAAAACTCCATTCTTCATTCGAGTCTACCTTTTAAAATATAATAGAACCTTGCTTGAGAGCTGTTATTTCGTTGATTGCCCGATCATATACTTGTTAAACTATTCTTTTCACTCGCAACTTGGTTGCTAACCATCAAATTGAGTTGGTTTGTTACTTCCTCATCATTCGAGGGGTTAGATTATTGGAACAAGTCAATATCCATTAACAAGCATCAACATGGGAAATATTGGTGAATTTTCCTTTCCAACTAGATACGACTACTTTGTGGAGTCTTATCAACAAGTATTATACTTGGAGAAAGGGGGACGAGCTTTACGTTTCAGAGTCATGGATTTATTCAAACTAGGAGTATTTATGTAAGAGGTTGTGGGACAGTCCATCATTAAAAATCTGTGTAAGAGGCTGTAGGACAGTCCATCAGTAAACCTGGTATAAGAGGCTGTGGGACAGTCCATCCTGGAAATAGGGTCCGAGTGGCGCCGGTCCCAACTATGCCCAACCGTTGGCTAGGGAGATCCGGCGTATGTTCTTCCTTCTACATGTAGAGAAACAAATCTTGAGATGCAAAACCTACGACTGATCATCGTAAGGTGGTGTCATCTGGCGCGACAATACTCCCGCATTAGTTCATAATCCAAATCTATTTATTTTCTGCAACATTCTCAATGTTGGCAGGGTTGAAAAGTGTTCAAAACTGGAATTGCACTATTTTTTCCTGCAAGTTCTTCTTTTATAATAAATGATAATATCTTGCTTATCTTTTGCTTAGCAGATATTTTCGCAGCATATATATTTTGAGTTACCTTGTAACTTCATCGTTTACATTATACTGGCACTATCTTTGTAAATGCATGGCATATGGTTACAAAGATATTATGAACGGTTGTATATTATCGCTGTTCAGTATATTGTTTTTGGTGTGCTATTGCTCACCCTTGCTTTATTTATCTATATCACAACAACAGCTAGATCGGATGGCCCGCACAAAGCGCAATCGGTGCGAGCAAGTGATCGCCATCAAAGGATTAACCGCTGAGATCATAGTTACCATTGCTGAAGAGGAAGCTATTGGTAGGCTAGTTGGTAGCATTTGAGTATCAAATGTATTTATTATGCGACATATACAAATGGATGGCAAAGAGTATGTAATGGTTAAATTGTAAATCTTTTGGGTTGTAAGAACTCAATCTTGTGATTAATAATATTTGTTAGTTACTCTGATTTCATCTCTGGGACTATAACTAGTTGTGTATGTGTGATGTGATATTATTGCGGGGTCATAGCATGCTGCTTATGTATTTTGATGCAAGTCAAGTATTATTGATGGAATTGAGACCGTAACGACCCGATCCCTGACCCCGGATCTGGGGGTGTTACAAAAAGTTTTGGTACGGTACAGTACAGTACTTACCTTATATAATTGTTTTACTTTATTACCATTAATTATTTTACTTACTTATTGAAAAACAAAACACAATCTTTTCTCAAAATATCAAATATCACACGCAGCACTTCCCAACATTTTTCCTAAATAATAACTAAAATCTATTCTTTCCAAAAACATGATCGTTCTAATTAATGAAATTACTAATATAACATTAAAAGTTTTGGTAAGGTACTTACCTTATTTAATTGTTTTACTTTATTACCATTGTAACGCCCCCAAATCCACCCTGACCGGGGACTCAGGTCGTCACATTGTCTCAATATCCTGCAGCACACGATAACATAATAAATAAATAAAATGTTTATTTGAACGGAGCATATATGTCCCACTCCGCAGTTCCAAGATCGTCTCACAAAATAGTACAATCCAACTTATTACATCTCGAGATAATATCTTACAAAAGTTCTCAAGGGTAGAAAGATAAAGGTTCCAGCTGGATATTCCAGTTCTTGTCAGCATAGTCTTGAGCTTTTCCCTTTCCTTTGTATCCCTGGCTGGATGTCTCGCCTCTTTCCATCTTGACAGCTGAATAAAATGTTTTAAATCAAGAATGAGCAACTATAGTGCTCAGAAAGTTCTCTCATTGCTCGGTATATAATTATAATAAGACTTACCGAAGGAAATACTTGAAATTTTAATATCGGATATAACGATCTGAATTGACTCAATACTCATCTCGAAAATAATATGCTCGAAAGACTCAATACTCATCTCAAAATAGAATGCTCGAAAGACTCAATACTCATCTCGAAACAGAATGCTCGAAAGACTCAATACTCATCTCAAAATAGAATGCTCGAAAGACTCTTTTGATATAACTATGATAACTCATGATTTAAGAATAAACTGGTCTTCCACCTCTCGGTATCTCGGTGGGGCGATCAACTAACCGACCGAGAATACCGTCCTCCAATGACACCGCACTTCGCCCGATCACGGCTACAATACGATATCAACAATATAATATATATGTATGAATGCTAGCATCATAATGGGTTATTAATTCAACCCTGGCAACAAAGTGCCTAAATATTCTTGTGTCCGTATAACGGTACACGAGTCTCTCTTTCTCTATAGTGGGCCTCTTTCCCAAAATTGACCAGTAGAATACAGAATTCCCGAATATTTGATGAACTGATAACTTAAGATAACTCTTCCAGGAAATAATTATTAATCTGGCGAACTGCCAGTCTGACTCAATTATACCACCAATCCGAACAATGGACTGATGTAAACTCTCAATAATAATATTTTATTGGTTGACACGAACAAAATGCCAAACCTTGACAATAAAAGCAACTATCTCGAAATTATGAGAATAGTCTTAAAATGAAACATTTTGAGTCGTACCGAACAAATAGTACTACTCGAGCATTTATAATACTCACCATTGATGAACGTTAAATAGAATATTTTTCACTTAATCAATGAGTAAAACTCTAAAGATCTTAATTTTATAACTCTAATTTGTTGGTTCAAACGACGGACCAACTAACGATAATCAATAATTTATTGTTGAATTTGTACAATAAATTCAACTGAAAAGAATGAATTTAACTACCTCAAACGAATGAGACTAGTTTCACTGAATCAAAATAATAGTCGTCTCGAATTAATGAGATCGACTCGATGGCAACGAATTTATTTCTACGCTTATAAGGAGTATAGTTCAAAAGTAAATTAAATTAACAGCATCGCAATATTTAACAAGGAATGATACTCAAAAGAAATAATTGCATCCTCAGGAGCAAAAGATAAATCTCAATATTTGATAACTCGAAAATAATTAAGGAGTGAAATAATACGAACAAAAATACACAATTTCCAAAAGTTAGGGTATGAATGAACTTGCCTCGATTTCGCAGTGCAAATGAATGCAGATAAAAATTATACTCTACCCGTGAACTTGGCGTCGATCTACGTCTCGAAAATTATTCTCTAAAAATGGCAACCAGAAATACGTGAGCGATTCGTCAGAATAAAATATTCCCGATTCGATAATATACTATTTAAATAATAATATATCTCTCGAAAATCTCTACGATAATTAACAAAAAAAAATTCCCGGATAAATAAATCTCTCTTCGAACTCAGGAATTAAATCTGGAGAATACATCCTATTTTTAATATCCGTAAATCCGACTTAAAATGAAAATAGGGTTACATCAATTATCCATCTTTAAATCTCGTAAATTATAAAATATTAATCCGATTTTAACCTCTAAAATAATTTGACTCGATCCGGTTAATTAAAATAGTCCAGGAATGCTAAATAACAGTCTTCTAAAATAATACCATATTTAACTCTATTTATTCACAATTATTCTCTCTTTTATCAATGAATTATTAAATCTCTAAATTATGTCCAAAAATCACTATTTAACTCTATTTAATTAATTAATCAGTTATACCATTTTTATCAGACTATTTATTTCCCACAATTTTAAATAGCAATCCAAATAATTAAATTCCGATTTTAACATTCGATCATTAATTTATTAAAACTGTATCGTTTATAATATTATTCTTTTCGACGGCAACCATGACGTGGGCCCCACCGACACCTCCACCGTGGGCCCACCCCTTCCCTGCTCCTCTCTCCCTCGACTGTCTCCCTCAATCTCTCCGTTATCTCTCCCCAATCTCTCTGCTCTCTCTTTCAATCTCTCTGTCAATCTATCCAACCTCCCTCTCCTGGTTCTCTCTCTCTCCCTCTCTTTCTCTCTCTCTCTCTCTCTCTCTCTCTCACCATCTTATCTCTCTGCACTCTCCCCCACCCCTGTTTCCTCTCTTCTTCTCGCCTCCCTCACCCTCTCTACTTCGATCCATTTCCCTCACATCTTCTTTCTCTCCTCCTACGACTACTCCCTCCGTCTCCCCCTTCTCCTCTGTCTCCCTCCCTGATTATAACAACAACAACAACCTCCCTGATTATAACAACAACAACAACGACGACACCAGTTTCAACCACCAACACCACAACAATCAAAAACACCACCACCGCAACGGTGGTGGTCGTCTCCTTATCACTCCACTTCAACAACAATCATAACCCACACTACCACAACTCCAACACCACTAATCGACACACAAACCCAATAGCAACCCATTCGAACAACACCGGCATTGATAATACACGCACAGTGACGAATAAACAACGAAACTACAAGCAATAATCGAACATAAAATTAAAACGAAGCTAAAGAAGAAAAGAGAAAATAAGATTTTCCTACCCTATGATTACTCTGTTTTTGTGTGTATATGTTCTGTGTTTTCTGATTAAAAGAGGAGTAGCAGCTGGGTTTGGTTTAAGGAGAAGTAGTAGCTTGGTTTTTGACAAAAAAACAAAACTAAAGGAGATGGTAGACTTTGTTTAGAGAAAGTGGTATATAACCCTCCAGATTGTAAATAAAATGTAGTCGAGTTCTCTGTTTGTGCATCATTATATAGTCCGGTCTTTCTATTTATTGAATTAAAAGGAATACTAGTGCTCCATAAAACCATAATCAAGCTCTATTTAGTGGATTTAAAAGAACAAATGTGGTGACAAAATGATTAAAGCATGGTTAGTGAAAATTAATTGCTCTCTCCACTATAATAATAATCTCGTTTTCTCCAGTGTTGGCTAATTAAACGAGACTCTAATTTCGCTTCCTAGAATAAATTCGACCCAAAAACTAAAATCCTATTTTCCTAAATTTCTTAATTTTAATGAATACCAAATAAATATAATTAAATAGATATAATATAATATTTATTTACCTATGAATAAATAAAATCTTAAAATTTCACAAAAACGCGCTAATTAAATATACTAGTGCATTTCTCTCAAATAAAATTTAAATATCGAGTAGGAAAAATTTATTCAAAAAATTCGCGGTTATTACAGTCTTCCCCCTTTATAGGATTCCGTCCTCGGAATCAAAATTATGCACTAAACAATTCAGGATATTTATCCCTCATTTCGCTTTCTAATTCCCACGTGGCTTCCTCAACTTGGTGGTTTCTCCAAAGTACTTTTACTAAATTTACTTTCTTAGTTCTTAACTCTTGCACTTTATAATCTAGGATTTGTACTGGCTTTTCTTCGTATGTCAAATCGGGACGTATTGCCACGGGTTCGTAGGTTATAACATGTCTGAAATCAGAATGGTATTTTTTTTAACACAGAAACATGAAACACATCATGGATATGCTAAAGGTCTGGAGGTTGGGCCAACTGATAAGCTAATGGTCTTATTTTCTTGAGAATCTCAAAAGGTCCTATATATTTAGGGCTCAACTTGCCTTTCTTCCCAAATCTCATTACTCTCTTCCAAGGTGAAACTCTCAGTATCAGTTTATTTCCCACTTCAAATGCTTTGTCTTTTCTCTTTGTCCGTCGATCTCTGGATGATATGCAGTGCTCAGATTTAATCTCGTGCCAAGACATTCCTGAAAACTTTTCCAAAATCGGGAAGTAAAACGGCATCTCTATCAGATATAATTGAAACAGGCACTATATGACAAACCAAAATCTCTTTTAGGTATATGTTCACCAATCTCTCAATGGAATACTTATCACTAATTGGTAGAAAATGCGCAGATTTAGTGAGTCGGTCGACAATAACCCAAATAGCATCATGGCTGGCTCTAGTTCGGGGCAATCCTACGACAAAATCCATGGTAATATGTTCCCATTTCCACTCGAGTATCTCTAAGGGTTGTAAAAGTCCACTTGGTCGTTGATGTTCGGCTTTCACTTTCTGACAGGTCAAACACTTGCTTACTCATACTACAATCTCTCTCTTCATGATAGGCCACCAATAACTCAACTTATGTCTTGATACATTTTTATGCTCCCTATGTGAATGGAATATCTCGAGTTATGCGCTTCGCTCATAATCTCTTCCATCAACTCTGTAACATTAGGAACCCATATTCTTGATGCAAATCGCTTAATTCCCTTATCATCTTTTGAATTACGAAATTCTTCTCCGGTCAACTCTGATCTTCTTTCTTCAATTACTTGTTCCTGACAACGACGAACCTTCTCAAGTAACTCTGATTGAAACCGAATGTTGTAAACTTTTTCATTGTTTTGGACTGAGACCTTGACCTCTAATTCCATTTTCTCAAATTCTCTCACCAACTCTTCTGAGGTTGTCAACAGGTTGAGTCTCTCCTTTATACTTAATGCATCAGCTACAACATTAGCCTTCCATGGGTGGTAGTTTATCGAGCAATCATAGTCTTTGATCAATTCCAACCATCTTCTCTGTCTCATGTTTAATTCCTTTTTGCGTGAATATATATTTTAAGCTCTTTTGATCTGTGTAAATCTCGCATTTCTCTCAATAAAGGTAATGTCTCCAAATCTTGAGGCAAAAACAATATCAGCAAGTTCCAAATCGTGAGTAGGGTAACGGGACTCATATTCCTTTAGTTATTGAGGGGCGTAAGCTATTAATTTCCCGTGTTGCATCAGGACACATCCTAAACCCTTGTGAGAAGCATCACTGAACATCACGAAATCGCCTTTCTCATCAGATAAGGTCATCACTGGGGCAGTAGCCAATCTCTTCTTTAATTCTTGAAAGTTGTCTTCACATTTTGGGGTTCATTCAAACTTTTCACTCTTTCTGGTAAGCCTAGTCAGTGGCGTAGCTATCTTTGAGAAATCCTTCACAAATCTATGATAGTATCTGGCCAATCCAAGGAACTTCTAACCTCTGTTGGAGTCTTGGGTCTCTCCCAATCTTCTACGGCTTATATCTTCGTGGGGTCTACCAAAATCCCTTTGCGGCTCACAATGTGTCCTAAAAATTGAACTTCTTTCAACCAGAATTCATACCAAAAAAAAATTTTGCATGTAACTTTAATTTCTCGGTGCTTCCAGAATCAAACGGAGATGTTTTAGCATATTCTTCAGGAGACTTCGAGTATATCAAGATGTCATCAATTAATACAATCACTAACTTATCCAAGTATCTCTTGAACACCAGATTCATCAAATCAATAAAAGTAGCTAGAGCATTCGTCAATCCAAAAGACATAACTAGGAATTCGTAATGTCCATATCGGGTCCTAAAGGTAGTATTAGGAATATCCTCAAGCTTGACCTCCAGTTAATGATAGCCGGATCTCAAATCAATCTTCAAGAAATGTATAACTCCCTTAAATTGGTAAGACAGATCGTCGATTCAAGGCAGAGGGTACTTGTTCTTGATGGTCATCTTTGTTCAATTCATGATACTCAATACATAGTCACATAAATCCGTCCTTCTTCTTTACAAACAATACTGGAGCTCCCCACGGGGATACACTTGGTTTGATTACACCTTTTTCTAGTAAATCTTGCAATTGTATTGACAATTCCTTCATTTTCGCTTGTGCCATTCTGTACGGCGCCTTTAAGATTGGTGCGGTTCCTGGCACTAGGTCGATTTCAAATTTTATCTCTCGATCCGGCGGTATTCCAGGCAACTCGTCAGGAAAAACATCTTCAAATTGATTAACTATAGGGACTTCTCCGATCGTAGGGGTCTGTTTCTCGGTATCTATCACATGAGCCAGATAGGCTTGACATCCTTGCTGAAGTAATCTTTTAGCTCGAATTATTGACTGAAAATCCTTAATCGGTTTCCGTAGGTGAAATGAAATTCTTATACCATTAGGTCCACTTAAGCTGACCCTCTTACGTCGATAATTTATTTGAGCATCATAACGTGATAACCAATCCATCCCTAGGATTACGTCAAATTTCCTTAACTTAAAAGGAATGAGGTCTGCATCGAAACGTTGCCCATGTATCTCTATAGAACAATTTATACACAATCGGTTCACTGGTATGATTTCCTAATTTGCTCCTTCTATACTCAGAATTCCTCCTAAGGGCACAGACTCAAGATTAAGCTTATTCATGAAGTTCTCCGAAATAAGGATTTGGTAGCTCCAGAATCAACTAGAACACACGCATCCTCAGAATTTACTAAAAGCGTACATGCACATCGTTATCATCAATGGTATCCTTTACAATCATGTTAAAAGTTCGCGCTGTCGGCTGGTTGTTAGGAGGTACTGTAAGTCGAGGCACTGGATTCTCCTTCGAAGGTTATCTGAAACATCGGGACACAGGACCTTATGATCCTTGATAACACCTGTCATACTCATATTAAAAGTGTGTATACTTGGCTTGTCTCCTAGAGGTGTAGCCAATCTTATAACTGTGTTTTCTCTCCGGTTACTAATATTTTTCGTCCAAAATCTCCATTCCTTCCTCATTTGAAGTAGGAATATCCTTCCTTACGTAGTTTAAATAATAATACTGACCCTCCCCAAAAATATATATATATATTCTGCTCATATGGTCTTGGATTCTTTCGTTTTAAAGAGCTTCATCCTCCTATGGTTCACAACATAATTAGAATAGTACTTGCTAAGTATGAACTCAATAATTCTACTTAAGATATCACCATCGTGCCTTCAATAGTTCTCTTTTGCCTTCTACCAATTTTTTTTTCACCATAACATATTAACGGAGATAGTCCTAGCTTATTCAACACTATACAAAGAAAATATTCCACATTTCTCTCAACCATGTTCTCATTTCTTTAGAATTAGTAAACCTTTTGGTCTCACAATATCTTACTACCTATAAGTCTTAATAGTGATGATATGGTTTGAGTTTCTCAATCATAAGATGCATTTCTTCTCATAGGATCTTTTCGTTTTAACGGAAATCAAGGAATAATTTCCAAAAATACCTTTAATTTGGTTTTTAGCTTAGGACCTGGGTTTTGACTCTACTTTATAATCCAAAATATTCTCACTTTGATTCTCAATCACGGTGTGTTTCATTTAAAGAAATGTTGGTGGTATAAAGGGGTAGAACACTTGTCGTACTTGGGGCAAGAAAATTTTAGAAAATATGATAAGACATGCCTCAAGAGTTTAAAGTATCACAATCATGTTAATTGCCTCAAACATTAATCTTAAAACTTCCAAGGGTTAAGTTGCTGTTTAGCTACTATACTCAGAAAGAAGATAGTGGAAACATGCATTAATATTCTCTTTCTTTTCCTATATGAAAACAATCACACTTTCATCAACAAGTAATATATCATCAATGTATACTCAGTATCGATTCGCTTCTCACTTTTAAAGGACTGAGTTCAATAATTACTCCGCACTCAAACCAAATTCTTAGAACCTTAACACATAACCATGAGACACTACGTAGGGTTTCGAAGATCTTACTATCGAATAATTAACGTAATAGTTTATTCATATTTAGAAATTGGCACTCAAACTCGAGTTGCTGAAATTCTCTTTTCTGGAAGTAAAGTTTCATCACATTCAAATTTCAGTATACCACTTTTGAAATTCTTAGGCACCAATCATTTTAAGATTCGTAAGAATATTTGAATAGAGATAACTCATAAAGGAACGAATGTTAAATCAAAACATCTGTATACTCAATTCTTGATAGTGAGAATCTAATAAGGGATTATTTGAGAGATCATAATGATCATTGAACATCTGTTTTGTTGCATATGTCATTAGGACAACCGTCATAGTACACAAGGTGGCCAGCCTTTAGTACTCTAATGACCAACAACAGTACAAACAGTGGCGTCCCACCAGACTTCAATCACAGAGACTGATAGTCTTCCCCTATGAATAGGGTTGTTCATCTCAATATCTCAAAGGGTGTCAAATATAGGAATGGATATGAAAGGAATTTGTATTTATGAAAGTGTATAATGATGGGTAACTTAACCTCTAAACAACGTAGGTCCTTTTCAAATAGGATAAAAATTGTCTGAGTAAATTCGAATGATAAGAATTATCGATACTCATTACAAATGAAGTTATTTAAAGAACGATTTTCCAGCACAATATAAACTCTTAGGAACAACTATCGATTCTCGAAATAAAGCGACACTTGCAAACTTCGGTAGCTCGTCAGGGAAGAAAATCTCTAAGAGGGGATGTACAAAAACACAATACCGTAGAAAACTATTTCAACCTCTATAAGGTATATCTTTAGAAAAACTAATGTCGGTCGCAAAAATTGTTTAAGAGTTTAGCCTCAAACTTGGAACACATAATTGCATCTCTCTTTAAGTCCATCTCTGGTGCACGAATCTCGTACCTATAAATATATATGAAGGTGAAAGGCACTTAGTGCTAAAATCCCAAAATCGTAATATATCTCTAAACTCTTACGTCGTGATATATTCTTAGGCTCGTACGTTTCCTAAAAATATAACTATGGCTCTGATACCAAAACTGTAACGCCCCCAAATCCACCCTGACCGGGGACTCGGGTCGTCACATTGTCTCAATATCTTGCAGCACACGATAACGTAATAAATAAATAAAATGTTTATTGAACGAAGCATATATGTCCCACTCCGAAGTTCCAAGATCGTCTCACAAAATAGTACAATCCAACTTATTACATCTCGAGATAATATCTTACAAAAGTTCTCAAGGGTAGAAAGATAAAGGTTCCAGCTGGATATTCCAGTTCTTGTCAGCATAGTCTTGAGCTTTTCCCTTTCCTCTGTATCCCTGGCTGGATGTCTCGCCTCTTTCCATCTTGACAGCTGAATAAAATGTTTTAAAGCAAGAATGAGCAACTATAGTGCTCAGCAAGTTCTCTCATTGCTCGGTATATAATTATAATAAGACTTATCGAAGGAAAAACTTGAAATTTTAATATCGGATATAACAATCTGAATTGACTCAATACTCATCTCGAAAATAATATGCTTGAAAGACTCAATACTCATCTCAAAATAGAATGCTCGAAAGACTCAATACTCATCTCGAAACAGAATGCTCGAAAGACTCAATACTCATCTCAAAATAGAATGCTCGAAAGACTCTTTTGATATAACTCTGATAACTCATGATTTAAGAATAAACTGGTCTTCCACCTCTCGGTATCTCGGTGGGGCGATCAACTAACCGACCGAGAATACCGTCCTCTAATGACACCGCACTTCGCCCGATCACGGCTACAATACGATATCAACAATATAATATATATGTATGAATGCTAGCATCATAATGGGTTATTAATTCAACCCTGGCAACAAAGTGCCTAAATATTCTTGTGTCCGTATAACGGTACACGAGTCTCTCTTTCTCTATAGTGGGTCTCTTTCCCAAAATTGACCAGTAGAATACAGAATTCCCGAATATTTGATGAACTGATAACTTAAGATAACTCTTCCAGGAAATAATTATTAATCTGGCGAACTGCCAGTCTGACTCAATTATACCACCAATCCGAACAATGGACTGATGTAAACTCTCAATAATAATATTTTATTGGTTGACACGAACAAAATGCCAAACCTTGATAATAAAAGCAACTATCTCGAAATTATGAGAATAGTCTTAAAATGAAACATTTTGAGTCGTACCGAACAAATAGTACTACTCGAGCATTTATAATACTCACCATTGATGAACGTTAAATAGAATATTTTTCACTTAATCAATGAGTAAAACTCTAAAGATCTTAATTTTATAACTCTAATTTGTTGGTTCGAACGACGGACCAACTAACGATAATCAATAATTTATTGTTGAATTTGTACAATAAATTCAACTGAAAAGAATGAATTTAACTACCTCAAACGAATGAGACTAGTTTCACTGAATCAAAATAATAGTCGTCTCGAATTAATGAGATCGACTCGATGGCAACGAATTTATTTCTACGCTTATAAGGAGTATAGTTCAAAAGTAAACTAAATTAACAACATCGCAATATTTAACAAGGAATGATACTCAAAAGAAATAATTGCATCCTCAGGAGCAAAAGATAAATCTCAATATTTGATAACTCGAAAATAATTAAGGAGTGAAATAATACGAACAAAAATACACAATTTCCAAAAGTTAGGTTATGAATGAACTTGCCTCGATTTCGCAGTGCAAATGAATGCAGATAAAAATTATACTCTACCCGTGAACTTGGCGTCGATCTACGTCTCGAAAATTATTCTTTAAAAATGGCAACCAGAAATACGTGAGCGATTCGTCAGAATAAAATATTCCTGATTCGATAATATACTATTTAAATAATAATATATCTCTCGAAAATCTCTACGATAATTAACAAAAAAATAATTCCCGGATAAATAAATCTCTCTTCGAACTCAGGAATTAAATCTGGAGAATACATCCTATTTTTAATATCCGTAAATCCGACTTAAAATGAAAATAGGGTTACATCAATTATCCATCTTTAAATCTCGTAAATGATTAAATATCAATCCGATTTTAACCTCTAAAATAATTTGACTCGATCCGGTTAATTAAAATAGTCCAGGAATGCTAAATAACAGTCTTCTAAAATAATACCGTATTTAACTCTATTTATTCACAATTATTCTCTCTTTTATCAATGAATTATTAAATCTCTAAATTATGTCCAAAAATCACTATTTAACTCTATTTAATTAATTAATCAGTTATACCATTTTTATCAGACTATTTATTTCCCACAATTTTAAATAGCAATCCAAATAATTAAATTCCGATTTTAACATTCGATCATTAATTTATTAAAACTGTATCGTTTATAATATTATTCTTTTCGACGACAACCATGGCGTGGGCCCCACCGACACCTCCACCGTGGGCCCACCCCTTCCCTGCTCCTCTCTCCCTCGACTGTCTCCCTTAATCTCTCCGTTATCTCTCCCCAATCTCTCTGCTCTCTCTTTCAATCTCTCTGTCAATCTCTCCAACCTCCCTCTCCTGGTTCTCTCTCTCTCTCTCTCTCTCTCTCTCTCTCTCTCTCTCTCTCTCATCTCTCTGCACTCTCCCCCACCCCTGTTTCCTCTCTTCTTCTCGCCTCCCTCACCCTCTCTACTTCGATCCATTTCCCTCACATCTTCTTTCTCTCCTCCTGCGACTACTCCCTCCGTCTCCCCCTTCTCCTCTGTCTCCCTCCTTGATTATAACAACAACAACAACGACACCAGTTTCAACCACCAACACCACAACAATCACAAACACCACCACCGTAACGGTGGTGGTCGTCTCCTCATCACTCCACTTCAACTACAATCACAACCCACACTACCACAACTCCAACACCACTAATCGACACACAAACCCAATAGCAACCAATTCGAACAACACCGGCATTGATAATACAGGCACAGTGACGAATAAACAACGAAACTACAAGCAATAATCGAACATAAAATTAAAACGAAGCTAAAGAAGAAAAGAGAAAATAAGATTTTCCTACCCTGTGATTACTCTGTTTTTGTGTGTATATGTTCTGTGTTTTCTGATTAAAAGAGGAGTAGCAGTTGGGTTTGGTTTAAAGAGAAGTAGTAGCTGGGTTTTCGACAAAAAAACAAAACTAAAGGAGATGGTAGACTTTGTTTAGAGAAAGTGGTATATAACCCTCCTGATTGTAAATAAAATGTGGCCGGGTTCTCTGTTTGTGCATCATTATATAGTCCGGTCTTTCTATTTATTGAATTAAAAGGAATACTAGTGCTCCATAAAACCATAATCATGCTCTATTTAGTGGATTTAAAAGAACAAATGTGGTGACAAAATGATTAAAGCATGGTTAGTGAAAATTAATTGCTCTCTCCACTATAATAATAATCTCGTTTTCTCCCGTGTTGGCTAATTAAACGAGACTCTAATTTCGCTTCCTAAAATAAATTCGACCCAAAAACTAAAATCCTATTTTTCTAAATTTCTTAATTTTAATAAATACCAAATAAATATAATTAAATAGATATAATATAATATTTATTTACCTATGAATAAATAAAATTTTAAAATTTCACAAAAACGCGCTAATTAAATATACTAGTGCATTTCTCTCAAATAAAATTTAAATATCGAGTAGGAAAAATTTATTCGAAAAATTCGCGGTTATTACAACCATTAATTATTTTACTTACTTATTAAAAAACAAAACAGAATCTTTTCTCAAAATATCAAATATCACACGCAGCACTTCCCAACATTTTCCCTAAATAATAACTAAAATCTATTCTTTCTAAAAACATGATCGTTCTAATTAATGAAATAACTAATATATTATAATTACTTATATCTAACTGATTAACTTTTCCAGGTAAAAGGTAATATCTTTTCTATATTTTCTAACTAAAATATCTCATTTTCTTCTAAATAATAACTAATCAATTATCTTTTCACAGTACTTACCTTATTTAATTGCTTTACTTTATTACCATTAATTATTTTACTTATTTATTAAAAAACAAAACACAATCTTTTCTCAAAATATAACACGCAACACTTCCCTTAAATAATGACTAACCAACTACCTTTTTCACCTACCTTTTTTAGATAACTAACCAATTATCTTTTTGAGTTATAACCTTTTCTAACTTTTCTAACTAAAATCTTTTCTTTCCAAAAATATAGTCGTTCTAATTAATGAAATA
Source organism: Saposhnikovia divaricata (assembly GCA_036435485.1). Taxonomy (NCBI): domain Eukaryota; kingdom Viridiplantae; phylum Streptophyta; class Magnoliopsida; order Apiales; family Apiaceae; genus Saposhnikovia; species Saposhnikovia divaricata. Next base: position 104,305,435 of record CM071601.1, read on the forward strand.
AACTAATAATATTATATTTACTAATAACTATCTAATTAGCTTTTCAAACTAAAAGGTAATATCTTTTTTATATTTTCTAACTGAAAATATCTCATTTTCAAACTATATTATAATAGCCAAAACATTAAAATTTGGTCGGTCGGTACGGTACCTATTGATTTTAGCTAATTACATATAAAATTCATTCTAAAAACTAATCAATTTCTATTTTCAGGTTCTTTCCAAAAATATAGTTGTTCTAATTATTGAAATAAACTAATAATATTATATTTACTAATAACTAACTAATTATCTTTTCCAACTAAATGGTAATATCTTTTATATATTTTCTAAGTGAAATATTTAATCGGTGCGGTACCTACTGATTTTACCTAATTACATATAAAATTCATTCTAATAATTAATCAATTTCTTTTTTCAGGTTAAACATATTATCTTTTCACTTTTTTAATAACTAATTAATTTCTCTTTTCAGGTAAAACACGATATCTTTTATATTTTATCTAAATAAAATTTCTACTTTTTAATAACTCTACGAGCAATTTTGTTTAATAAAAGAACATAATTATATTATAATTACTATTAACTAATTAATTACCTTTTCAGCTAAAACACGTTACCTTTTCTATTTTCTCTAACTAAAATCTCTCTTTTTCCAATTATATCATTGGAGGTTCCATTTAATAAAAAATATATATTATAATACTAATAATTAACCGATTACCTTTTTCAGCTAAAACGTATATTACATTAGTTAAAAATGAAAATTATATTACATTAATTTATCTTTTTCTAAAAAATTACGAGCAATTTTATTTAGTAAAAATAACATAATTAAATTAGAATTACTATAAACTAATCAATTACCTTTTCACCTTAAACATGTTGCCTTTTTAATTTTCATGTTACTTTTTCTATTTTCTCTAATTAAAATCATTTTTTTTCCAATTATATCATGGGACGTTCTGTTTAATTAAATAAAATAGTAATACTGTAGTACTAATAATTAACTTATTGCCTTTTTCAGTTAAAACGTATTATCTTTTCAATAATTTCTAACTAAAATCTTTTTTTCTAGAAATATCACGGGCAACATTAATTTCTACTTTTCTAAATATACTATGAACAATTTTATTTAGTTAAATAACATAATTAAATTATAATTAATATAAATTAATCAATTACCTTTCTCACCTAAAACATGTTCCCTTTCTAATATTATCTAACTAACATCACTTTTTTTTTAAATTATATCATGAACAATTCTATTTAATAAAATAAAATAATAATTTTATAATTACTAATAATTAATCGATTAAGCTTTTCAACTCAAATCTACCATTTTCTATATTTTCAAACTAAAATCCCTCATTTTCTAGAAATATCACGGATAACATTTATATAATTATTATCAAATCATCTCATTTAAAAATTCAAGCCTCCGAAACTTTTATCTTAAAAAAATTAATTCAAATTAATAAAAAAATTATTTAAAATTAAAAAAATTCGTGCATCGCACGGGTTTTAAGCTAGTTCTATATAATAAACGACTACCTTTTTCAACTAAAACACGTTACCTTTTCTCTTTTCTCTAATTAAAATCTCTCTTTTTCCAATTATATCACGGGCGGTTCTATGTAATAAAAATAAAATAATAATATTATAATACTAATAATTAAATGGTTACCTTTTAACTGAAAACGTATCATCTTTTGTATTTTTACTAATTAAATTCCCTTTTTTCTAGAAATATCATGGGCAACATTAATTTCTCATTTTCTAAAAACACTGAGAGCAATTTTATTTTATTTTATTTTTGAATATTTTGGCTTATAGCCTTTTACAATGAGTATCTGTTCATTGACAAATCTCGTGGTTAGCGAGTATCGAACCCAGAACCTCTGGATCGACTAGAGGTATGCCTGACATTATTAAATTATAATTACTATAAACTAATCAATTACCCTTTTCACCTAAAACATGTTACCTTTTTAATTTACTCTAACTAAGAGCTCTCGTTTTCCAATTATATCACATGCATTATATTTAATAAAATAAAATAATAATTTATAATTACTAATAATTAACCGATTATCCTTTTCAACTAAAATCTATCATCTTTTCTATATTTTCTTACTAAAATCCCTCATTTTCTGGAAATATCACGGATAATATTTATATAAGTTTTGTTAAACTATCTCATTTAAAATCTATTTTATTATGTAATACACGAAACATTCAAAGATTGGTGGGTCGGTCGGTACAGTACCTGTTGATTTTATTTATTTACTGTTATTTAATTACAGATAAAATCCATCCTTAAGTAATCAATTTTCTTTTTCAGATTAAACGTATTATTTTTTCTATTTTCCCATAACAAAATATTTTCCTTTTCCAGGTAAAATACAAAATATTTTATATTTATCATACTAAAATTTCTCATTTACTAATCAATTTATTTTTTTCCAGGTAATATGCAATATCTTTTATATCCAAAATATCACCTTTTTAAAAAACAATACAAATAATTTTGTTTAATAAAATAACATAATTATAATGTAATTACTATTAACTAATCAATTACCATTTTCAGCCAAAACACATTACCTTTTCTCTTTTCTCTAACTAAAATATCTCTTTTTCCAATCATATCACGGACGGTTAACTTTTCCCAAAACACATTAACTTTTCTCTTTTCTCTAACTAAAACCTCTTTTTTTTCAATTACATAACGGACGGTTTAATTTAATAAAAATAAAATAATAATAATAATAATAATAATAATAATAATAATAATAATAATAATAATAATAATAATAATAATAATAATAATAATAATAAACCGATTACCTTTTCAGTTATAACATATCATATTTTGTATTTTTTCTAATTAAATCTCCTTTTTTTCTAGAAATATCACGGGCAACATTAATTTCTCATTTTCTAAAAACATTATGAGCAATTTTATTTAGTAAAATAACATAATAAAATTATATTTACTATAAACTAATCAATTACTTTTTCTACCTAAAACATGTCACCTTTTTAATTTCACGTTATCTTTTCTATTTTTTCTAGCTAAAGTCTTTTTTTTTTTCAATTATAGTATTATAAAATACTAATAATATTATATTATAAAATAAAGTAAAATAATAATATTATAATACTAATAATTAACCGATTACCGTTTTTAGTTAAAACTTATTATATTTCCTATATTTTCTAACTAAAATTCCTGTTTTTCTAGAAATATCACGGACAACATTAATTTCTCCTTTCCTAAGAACATTACGAACAATTTTATTTAGTAAACTAACATAATTATATTATAATTACTATAAACTAATCAATTACCATTTTCACCTAAAACTTGTTACCTTTTTAATTTTCTCTAACTAAGACCTCTCCTTTTCCAATTATATCACGGATGTTCTATTTAATAAAATAAAATAGTGATTTTATAATTACAAATAATTAATTGATTACATTTTTTAACTAAAACCTATCATCTCTTCTATATTTTCTAACTAAAATCCCTTATTTTCTACAAATATCACGGATAATATTTATATAATTATTTTTAAATCATCTCATTTAAAAATTTAAGCCTCCAAATGTTTTAAAAAAATTAATTCAAATTAATAAAAATAATTTATGTAATATTAAAAGAAATTCGTGCATCGCACAAATTTTAACCTAGTATTATAAATTTGGGAAATTATTAAACATGTTAAAATATGGCATAACGATAATCGTACGAAATATATAGATGGGAAAGTCATAAAGCGAGTTTAATTGATTGACTGATGCATAGTGATGTTAATATATTTTTATATAATAATAAAGTCCCTTTTTTTTTACAAGTTTAAGCAATATTATCATAAAATGTCATGCTTTTTTTGTTAGGGAATTTGATAAATATACTAAGTTTTTAATTTGTTATTGCAAAAACACTATCTTTTTAATTAAATTGCATTTATACTGTATTTTAAAAAAAAGGTTAATTTATTTGTGAAAATACTATCTTATTTATAAGGATTACGCAGCAAGTTGCATTCAGTTGCATATGCAACCTGATATGCAACTGAATGCAACTAAAAATTGAAAATAAAATTTTCATTTTTTTGTTGTATATAAGGGCTACGCAACAGCAAAAATGAAAATTCAACTTTCAATTTTTAGTTGCATTCAGTTGCATATGCAACCTATGCAGCTGAATGCAACTAAAAATGAAAATTATGCAACTGAATGCAACTAAAAATTGAAGGTGAAATTTTCATTTTTTTGCCAACTTTCAGTTGTATATAATTTTTGTGCAGCAGCAAAAAATGAAAATTCGACTTTCAGTTTTTAGTTGCATTCAGTTGCATATGCAACCTATGCAACTGAATGCAACTAAAAACTAAAAGTTCAATTTCCATTTTTTGCTGCTGCGCAGCCCTTATATAGAACTGGAAGTTGGTAAAAATGAAAACTCAAATTATACTTTTTTAGTTGCATTCAGTTGCATATGCAACCTATGCAACTGAATGCAACTAAAAACTAAAAGCTCAATTTCCATTTTTTGTTGCTACGCAGCCCCTATATAGAACTAGTAGTTGGTAAAAAAATTGAAAATTCAAATTACAATTTTTACTTGCATTCAGTTGCATATGCAACTGAATGCAACCTGCTGCGCTGTTGGGTTTTCAGCCCAATACAATGGTATGGGTCTTGGGTGATCCAAGACAAGTATGGGTTTTGGTGATCCAAAACATATATGGATTGGGTAATAATTATATGTTTAGATAATTATTATAGATGGTATATTTAGATACCAAGTATGATAAGGATTGTAACTGGAAACCAAGTATGATTAGAATATCTTGGTGGCTAAGTTTGTGATGGCTATATATACATAGCCCTATTATGTTTGATAGGTATGCTTGAGTATTGTTTGGCTTAAGTATCGTGTGAGTGAAACACCGTTTGGTGAGATTGATTGTATTATTGATTATTGTTTGGATTAATAATACAAGTTGGGACGCGGGTTTTCCGTGTCATATAATTTTGTTGTGTGTGCTTTGCATTAGTTGATTATCTCGGGTTTTGCTCCCTAACAAGTGGTATCAGAGCCAAGGTTCGTGATGGATATGGGTGGAGGAAAATTCGAGATTGAATTGTTTAATGGAAGAAACAATTTTACGTTATGGCAGAGCACAGTGAAAGATCTGTTAATTCAACGAGGGTTATATGCGACTCTTGAAGATAAGAAGCCTACTGATGTGGAAATTGCAAAGTGGCAAGACATGAAGTTACGTGCGGCATCGACAATCCGGTTGGCCCTTGCACCGGAAATCAAGTATGATGTTCTTGAGGAGAATAACCCTAAGAATTTTTGGGAGAAGTTAACGAAGACATATCACTCAAAGTCTTTGGCTAACAAGTTGTTCCTCAAGAAAGATTTGTTCGGGCTCAAGATGGAAGAAGATGGAGATTTAAGAGATCATCTGAATCGTTTTAATGGATTGATTAACCAGCTGAATAATTTGGATGAAAAATTAAAGGATGAGGACAAAGCTGTTCTTCTACTTGTGTCTCTACCAAAGAAGTACAATACTGTGATTACTTCTTTATTGGTTGGGAAAACGATGTTAGATTTGGATGAGACCATTGTCGTTCTTTTAGAGACCGAAAGATTGATGAAGCAAGGATCGAGTGACGTATCTGATGGAAGTGCACTTGTGGTAGATGCGCGTGACAAGAATAAGATGTATGCTAAGAAACGTAACCCTAGCAACCCTAATATTAAGTGTTTTTATTGCAGAAAATTGGGTCATGTACAATACACGTGTCCACAAGTAAGAGAAGATTTGAAGGAGTTGAAGAAAACTCAAGGAGCGGGTAGTGTTTCGCTTGTAGCAGCTGATGAAGATGCTCTTCTGGTTCAAGAAGATAAGGGATCGAAAGAAGAATGGGTGCTTGACTCGGGATGTTCTCATCACATATGTGTTAGGAAGGAGTGGTTCTCGTCTTACGAGAAGTGTGAGAGAAAGATGGTAACTTTACCAAACGGTAAAAGGGTAAAGGTTGATGGCATTGGTGAGGTAACAATGAAACTTCACAATGGTCGTGTTCGGAGGTTAACTCAAGTAAGGTACGTACCGGAGTTAAATCGAAATCTAATTTCATTGGGTAAATTAGTTGATTTGGGACATACTGTTATGATGAAGAATGATATGTTGGAGGTCACTAAAAAGGATTTAGAGATACTCAAAGGTTGGAAGGACAAGAGGAATCTTTTTGTGCTAGAAGGAGAGGTTATTGTTCAAGGGGAGGCATTGACGGATGGACGTCGTTGGCTTGATGGTGACCGTTAATTCGGTTATGAAATTGTATTGGGTTGAAAGGGAGGATTGTTGGGTTTTCAGCCCAATAAAATGGTATGGATCTTGGGTGATCCAAGACAAGTATGGGTTTTGGTGATCCAAAACATATATGGATTGGGTAATAATTATATGTTTAGATAATTATTATAGATGGTATATTTGGATACCAAGTATGATAAGGATTGTAATTGGAAACCAAGTATGATTAGAATATCTTGGTGGCTAAGTTTGTGATGGCTATATATACATAGCCCTATTATGTTTGATAGGTATGCTTGAGTATTGTTTGGCTTAAGTATCGTGTGAGTGAAACACCGTTTGGTGAGATTGATTGTATTATTGATTATTGTTTGGATTAATAATACAAGTTGGGACGCGGGTTTTCCGTGTCATATAATTTTGTTGTGTGTGCTTTGCATTAGTTGATTATCTCGGGTTTTGCTCCCTAACATGCGCAACCCTTACAAATAAGATAGTATTTTTGCAAATTATTCTTTTTAAATAAAGTATTTTTGCAAAAATATTTATAAACAAGGGTATTTATGAAAAAAGCCCGATTTTTTATGTGTCATGTTGGAATTTCGTATACAATCTAACTTGGTATTTTTTTTATCTATAATTTGCTTCGAAGCTATTTTTTGTATTAATGTATTTGTATAATATTTAATTTAGTAATATTTTGTAAATTTAAATGTTTTAGAATGAATATTATAAGAGACGATAACTTTACTTAAATTTGTTCAAATGTACTAACTATTAAATATATGCATTAAAGAAATATAATTTATTTTAGGATATTTACAAAAAATATTACTTTTTTTTTAAGTTTTTTTGCGATTTTACTATCTTCTCAAAATATTTGGAAATATACCAATTTATTTGCAAAAATACCTAGGTTGCATATGGAACCATATATACAACTTATGCAACTGAATACAACTAAAAACTGGAAGTTAAATTTCAATTTTTTCCCAACTTCCAATTATATATAAAGGCTGTGCAGCAGGAAAAAATGGAAACTAAACTTTCAGTTTTCAGTTGCATTTAGTTGCATATGCAACCTATGCAACTGAATGCAACTAAAAACTGAAAGTTAAAAATTCCATTTGTTGCCAACTTCTAATTATATATAAGGGCTGCGCAGCTGAAAAAGTGAAAATTCAACTTCCAATTTTCAGTTACATATGCAACCTATGTAACTGAATGCAACTAAATTTAACTAAAAATTGAAAGTTAAAAATTCCATTTTTTGCTGCTGCGCAGCGCTTATATACAACTAGAAGTTGGTAAAACAAATGAAAATTAAACTTGCAATTTTCAGTTGTATACAGTTGCATATGAGGTTGCGTGCAACCACATATGCAACTGAATGCAACCTGCTGCGCAGCCATTACAAATAAGTAGAGCCGGCAATTTGGTATACGACACGAATAAACGACAAGAAAAATATAGATATGGGTTCACCTTTTCGATACACGAACACGAAAGTACACGACACGAAAGAACACAAATCCTAAATGGATATGGATATGGATTTACCCTTAGGTACACACACGACACGAAAGTACACGAATTAAATAAATAAATAAATATTTTAAAATTATATAATTGTATAATAATATTATATATATATACATACATAAAAATAAATAAAGTAAAAATATAAAATAAAATTGAATTTTTTACACAACTATCCGTGTCGTGTATCGTGTCTCACTTTGGGTACACGAAACTAATTCGTTTCGTGTTCCGTTTTAGCCTCTGAGTACACGGTACACGGATGTAAACGACACGACACGTTTTGCCAGGTCTACAAATAAGATAGTATTTTTACAAATAAGATGGTATTTTTGTAAATTAGTATTTTTTTAAAAAAGTATTTTTACAAAAACATTTCCAGACAAGGATATATATGAAAAAAGCCCTTTTTTTTTGTCACTTCTTAGTTTCTATTTGTTTTTCGCAAAAAAAAACCTAATATCTTAAAAATTAATTATGTGTTTAAATTTTATAATAACAATTAATTCTACAAACTATATATAAGATTGTATAATTAAATATCTCATAATCGATTATTACATCTATTTAATTTAAATTTTTTACAAAATGTAATAATAATATAATAATGCACGTAATATATAAAAATATAATATGTTAATGTTAAAATTAGTTTTTTAGATAATTGAGTGATGACATGTAAATTAATAAATACATTAATATTTTCAAAAATAAAAAATAATCAATTTCAAGTTTGATCTGAGTCAAGTTCGAATTTATCAAATCGATCCTATTTCATTAAATCGAGTTTGAATCCACTTGATTCGAATTATACCTACTCCTTAGGCAAGAACAAAAACACATAAGACAGGCTTCGACAATTATATTCTTTTTTTGCTAAATTTTTTTTTATTGCATCTAAAACCTAACTAATTTCAATTTTCCATTTATTTTAAATTCAATCTGTTTGTTTGTTATTAAATTATTATGGGAAACTAATTAACATGATTAAATTATATTTAAATTAAAATTAAAAAAATTATTAAAAAAATTAAAATAATTACATAAATAAATAATTATAAAAATAATATCGCAAAGATTATAAACCAAGTGTTTGACTCTATAGAGTACTAATAATTTGGAGTACTTAGAGCATCTCCAAGAGTCTCTTAAATCACTCTTAAATATATTATAAAATAATAGCTCTTAGTGATTTAATGTGCATTCATCTCCAACAATACTTCTTATATTGACTCCTTATTTCATTTTATATTATTAAAAGTAAGCTACATCCATAAAAGTACAAGAGCAAGTGGATAGAGAGAGAATGTTGTCTTATAAATTTATAATATAATATTAGTTAAGAGTTGCTAGTAGCTCTTAAAATTGAGGAGAGAGAATGAAATTTTAGTGAATTTAGAGTCACTAAGAGTCTCTTGGAGTGGAAAAATTTCATCTCTCTCCTCAAATCTCAAATTAAGAGTCATTTTAAGAGTCTCTTGGAGATGCTCTTAGAGTACTATATAATCACGGTTGGATTGACGTAAATAAGGGGCAAAGTATTGCAAGTCAAAATGAAAGTACTGCAGAACACAGACTACAACAAATGTTAAAAAAACTCGGGCAATAACATGCAACAGTACTTTCCAATGCCTATGATCTGTCATGCAACCCTTAAAAAAAGGAACCACCAGCCTTGCCAAACTTTTTTTTTCTTTTGAAACAAGCCTTGCCAAACTTAATCCATTCGACTTGTAAAATTGTATTATCTTTTGTCATATGTAAAAATATAAAACTACTCTTCTAATTTAAATTATAAACAAACCAGCAAAAAAATGAGAACCACTTAATTAAAAAAAATGAACAGTTCAAAGACAATACTTCAATACTCCAAAAAAAATGGTACTCCATAAAACTTTCTTCTATAAACCAATCCATATAGTACTACAAACATTCGATTATACTGAATGGCTGAAAGGTTACCCAAATACTAGCATACTCCAAATTTGTGAAAGAATCTTTTTTTTTTTTGAAACCTGTAAAAGAATATGTTAAATTTTAATATTTATTTAATCAAATTCAAATGGTAATTTTCTACTACCTCGTATGCTTATTGGGCCTGAATCTCTTACACAGTCCAAAAACCATCCCTTTTCTGGACCGGAAACTAACCGATTTCTCCGCTATCTTGTATTTGGGCTTTCCTTGTATAGTTGTTAATTCTCGATCATTACTTTTCTTTTTTACATCACATCCTCTCTTTCTCCTCACTTATAAACCCTAACATCTAAAACCCTAAATATACATACATACATACAATTTGTAATTGAAATGGGCAAGAAGCGAAAGCACGTCGAGACAGTACCAGATATACACCACCACCACCACCAACAACAACAAGTAGTAGAAGTCGATGAAGAAAGACCTAAATACGATAATGAAACTCATTCCGGGCCCACTTTTAGGAACAAAGAAAAAGTCCTTGTCACTTGTTCTCGTCGCATTAATTACAGGTACACACTACTTCAATTTTTAATTATTTTTTAATTTCGTAATTTTAATATCAGTTATTTTGATTTTGGTTATGTTATTGTATTGTTTAGGTATAGGCATTTGATGTTGAATTTAGTTTCACTGTTGCCGCATTGTAAGAAAGAGAACAAAGTCGAATCCAAGACGGCTCTTAATGAGCTTGTTGAGCTTAGAAGCTGCTCTTCTTGTCTCTTTTTCGAGGTTAGTGTAAGAATTTGCTTTCTATTTGAGGTACCCAAAACTCAATTCGGAGTCTGAGGTTATGGTTAGTTTGTTGTGCTTATGTTTGGTTTCGTTAAATTTCAGTCTCGTAAAGAAACAGACCTTTATCTATGGATGGCAAAGTGTCCTACTGGTCCATCTGTCAAGTTCTTAGTTAATGCAGGTATATATATTTTTTTTTTTGGAATTTTTTGATGGTATTTGGTAATTCTTTACAAACTGCATTTTGTTTTCTATGTTTTGTTTGTTGGTTTTTATATGCGTAAATTTTATCTAATTGTTGAATCTTATGTATTTCTTTAGTTCATACCATGGAAGAATTGAAACTTGCTGGAAATCATCTCAATAATTCGCGTCCTCTTCTGACCTTTTCGACAAGTTTTGGTAAAGATGCTCACTGGAAACTATTAAAAGAGATGATTACACAGGTACGTGTAGTGTATTTCCCTCTATATCAGAGTTGATGTGTGTTCTGTCCTGTTAAAGCATCTTTACTTCCTAAATTTAGTTATATCATGATGTAATTGATGATGTATTATGGCTCAGAACTCTGTTTTTCAATCTTTTTTCATCCTTATTAATCTAGAGTTCCTTAAGATTTTAATATGTATGTGCACACATACTGAATATTGTATATAGTGAATGGAAAAAATTGGATCTTACTAAATTACTATCTTAAAAGTATCATTTTCGGTGCAAAACTGATTTCATACAAACACTGAAATTTGATGGTGGAGAGGCTAGTGTTTCTATGGTAATACAAATTTGAATTAAGTATAGACGTGTACTGCTGCAAGTTTGAAATCCACGTCTATTGTGGCATATTTAGCTTTATGCAATTCCTGTTTGCAGTATAAAATGCATATGCGGCGGTGCCTTACCTTGTTGTCACTATTGTATTATTGTGCTCTTAAGTAAAAAATGAACAAAATTTTGGTTGTAACTTTTATTTGTAATTATTAATGATTTGGAATTAGTAGTTAGAAAAGTATAAATTCTAAGCGGAGCATCTATGGACTAGTTATATAGGCTCTTTACCAAGCTATACTGATTTTTTTTTTTAAATATATTTTTGTCTCACCTTCCATTTTCCAGATTTTTGGAACTCCCAAGGATCACCGAAGAACCAAGCCGTACTATGACCATGTATTTTCTTTTTCAATTGTTGATGACCGCATCTGGTTCCGAAATTATCAGGTTGGTATCAAACAAAGACATTTGTTATCATATATTATATGAACCGGATACTTTGTTGTTTTTTCCACATGACCAGAAAATTATTAGCCTCTGGATTAATTCCAAGAATTTCTGTATTTGTCAAGAGGATATCCTTACTTTTTGATATGTTTGATGGTAATAACCTAGCTAAACATGTCTATCTGCCGAGAATTAATGGTAATTTGGTTGTGGATGTCTAAATGTACCTTTCCGTTAGCAGTGTGGATTTTGAGCTCCAGACATTGCTGGAAAGGCAATGAAATTGAGTTGCCTAAAAGACAGAACTAAGTCATTCTCTGATAGAAAATGGTACTCCCTCAGTCCCATAATAAACATCCTAATATTTTTCAAGTCTCTGGCATGCATTTCCACGCATATAAAAACACATTTGTAGATATTATTTTCTCATTTTTTTATTTTATGTAAAAATAGGATGTTCAAACTTTTATACAAAACAAAAAACTCGAAAAAATATTAACTACAACTATGTTTTTTATATGCGTGGAAATGCATGTCAGAGACTTGAAAAAAATTAGGACGGTTATTATAGGACAGTATACGTAGATGTTAGTATAAAGAAAATGTAATAAGGTTAGGCTGGATAATTAGATAGTTGCTTTTATACTGCAGATGTCATGTTATGCACATAATTATATCTGGCAAGTGTTTTTTACCTATTGCGTTCATTGTGTATATGGGTTCAACCTCTTTCAGCTTTTCTGTAACTTTCCTTCTTTAGTTTACTGGATGTGAGTGGGTTTGTATAAAGAGCCAACTTTATATTGAGCTATGCATCTCTTGTCTCGATGTATTAAAACTTATCAATTTTAATTGTATGAGAAGGTTGTTCATATCTGCGTATAGTCCTTTCATTTGATACTTTTATTTGTTACACCTTGGACTTAATTATCAGCATATTTTAAGCTTTGCAATGTTCTAACCCCTGTACAGTATAATTTATTTGTAACTTTATTTTGAGCAAAAATTGTAAAATTAAATTTTTATAGTGTTAACTACTTCACAAACCTAGAAGTACCCTAATGAATCACGGAGGAAGCAGGGAATTAACTATTTTAGAATTGATATTATTACCCTGCAAAAGCTGGCGCATAGTGAATTGTTATCTTGATGCTTAAGAGCAAATTGTCACCCGTTAATTATATATATCTTAGATGGTTTCATTTTTTTATGTCTTTTTTTTTATTATTATTAAATCAGATATCCTGCCCTCACACTGAAGCAGAGAAGATAGACCAAGAGGGGCTTAAGAAAATGACCCTTGTTGAGGTATACAGACACTACATATGCACACGTTTAGATCCTTGCCAGTAATTGTTCAAAATTATACTGTATTAATCTTTAATTATATACAAGGACAGGTTGGTCCAAGATTTTGTCTAAATCCAATCAAGATATTCGGTGGAAGTTTTGGAGGCCAGACACTCTACGAAAATCCATTTTATGTTTCACCAAACCAGGTCAGAATACATTATAGTTTTTTAAATTATCCCTCTCTTTAGTTCTCAGTACAGGTTCACAAGGGTGGGTTTGGGAACCAGATTTTTAATATTTGGCATCATCAATTTATTATATCTGTCTAAGATGAATTTATTTATTTAAGTGAAGGTAGCTTAAACCAGAAGTGCTCAACTAAAATAGCTATGGCCTATGAATGTTTTCTATGATAATCCTATGGCCTATGAATGTTTTCTATGATAATCCCTGTCTCCTTGTTCATTCATTCATTTCCACTAGTACATTGGACTCGCTGTACATCTGCATAAATTTTTTGTGACTACATTGCATTATATTCTTCTGCCTCAGATTCGTTCGTTGGATAAAAAGAAAAAGGCAGGTAAGTATACGAAGAAAGTGAAAGCTAAGATAAGGAGGAAGATGCAGGATTTGTCAAAACCATTGGAGGAAGATGAATTTGTGGACACGTGGGAGGATTAATGAATTGCTTGAGCAAACTTACAGGGTTCATCACCCTAAATTTGTTAGGTTAATTACTCTTTTGGTCAGTGGAGCTGTTAAGTCCGAATTTTCAGTAGTGCTGGTTCTCACCTTACTTTCCTGTTTCTTCCATGTACTATACCTGATCATGATTTTTACATTAATACTCTAAATTAGCTAGTCTATGGTTCACTCCACTAATGATCCACTGCTCTGATGGCCCTAATTTACTATAACCTTCTGTTAGAACTAAACAAGTAGCTTGTAATCAACATGTAATTATTCAAATTACTAATTATTTAGTTACAGAAAACTCTTTTGCAGAAGTACAAAGACAAGGGCACAAATTAAGAACCAACTAGAAAAAGAAAAACCACTAGGAATGCTGTTAAACATTTGGGTGAGTGAGATGAAGCCGACTGATTAGTCTCTTAGTATGAAGTATCCCATTCAGTCCAGTTACTTTGACTACCCACGCGAGGGATGCTGTTAACCCTGGAGTAGACATCTAGCTTGAAGTTGGCACCACACATGACTCCTTCACTATCAACCCTTGGCATTGCCCTCATCTTGTTCATTGGGTGCTCAAAATTCATCAGCCCTCCCTCACTGTGGAACATACACCCTTTCGGAAATGGTGCAAATGATTTTGCACATCCAGCTTTTATCACCTCCAAATCATCAGATATCACAACAGATCCATCAGCAGCAATCCCCCAATATAGCTTCACTCCACCATCTGAGCCCTGAAGTTAGATCATTGAATTATGCCTTCATTTTACTCTATAACCACATTTCTTTAATTCTATCACAGTAATTTCTTAGTTAATTTACTAACTACTAAGCACTAACTTACCAGTGCAGTAAAAACTTTGCCAGCTTTGCTGTCATAGACAACAAAAGCAAAACTTCCTTCCATGTCTTTGATAACTTGATCTGCCGGGTATGGACCGCGGTCACGAAGCGTCCGATAAGCTTCTATCACAAACATAGCCTCATTGCATCCCTTAGACAGCCCATATTGCTTAATTTGGGAGCAGAGATTGTTCAAGCTCCCCAAGAAGAGACAGTATATATCATCAAACCCACAAAACAACCTGCCAAATACACAGACATAAGAATATGCAGTAGATCATATAGATACTATTGTAGTTGCTATGTTGTTGAAACAATACCTCTGATGCTGGAGCATAGTAACATGATCAGGCTTAACATAAGCAAGAACAGCAGATTGAGCAAAAGTCATAGAAAAAGTGTTGGTAGGATGAACAGACAGAAATTCTTGGAGGGTCTCCTCAGGGGTCTTTGGCTGTTTAGAACCATGCTTATGAGAAGCTGGACTGTTGAGCTCCTCTGGTGGATGAGCAAACGCCTTATGAAATATAGCCAACATTGTACACAAATATCTCTAAGTGGTTTGATAGTTGAAGAGATTTAGAATGAATCAATATCAATAATGTAGGAATATTGGTAAAGAGGATTCTTGCTTATATTGGCAGGAGTGGGCCCCTCGGCTGAGAATTCTGGTGCTGGGTGGTATGACAATTTTATCTTTATTCACATCACGTGATGATGATGGAAATGGTGAAATGGATAAGGTTTCTTTATTTCTCGTACTTCGATAAATATCTTTATCCAAAGCAATTTTATATATTATTGTTCTTCATCTCACGTCTCCTATAATTTGACTACATACGTGGTTGTAAAAATAGGTAATCAGTATAAATCGATTGAGGTATCGATTTAAGATTAATCAGGTAATTGAGGATTAATTGAAAAGATTAATCGGAGTATTAATCGAATATTATAATAATATTTAATATATTAGAATAATTTATAATTAAACATATTATTTTAAATAAATTCATAGGATTAATCAGATTTCAAAAATTGAATCGATTAGTTACCTTACAGATGATTAATCGGGGATTAATTGGCGAAATCAAGAATTTTTAAAACCATGACTATATATTCTTATTTTGTTCTCACAAATCTAAATCATATTTATTTATATTATCGTTCTTTAGTCCTTTATTTTTAGGCAAAAATTTGTGTACTTAATTTACTTTTTCAAGCAAGTAAAAAAAGCTAATGGCTTACTCTTGTTGTCTTTGTTATTGACGCATATACAAATATTTATATTTTTTTTTGGAAAAAAAAGGAATTAATTAATTAATAAAAAGTTATACGACATTCACAAATACAATCAAAATCGGACAGACGCTTTAGCATATCGCTGTTGAATCCTTCCTTCTTGGAGAGGCAACCAAACGATTTGAAGATGATTTGAAAGTATGTACTTGTTTTGAATCCACCCGAATGTTCTGTGTAATCGATCGTAGATACGATCCCATAATAACCTTCATACTTGAATCAAACCCATGAAAAACCTGCCGATCAATAACCTCGGTCATGTAGAACACCAAAACACAATAAAATAAAATAAAAATCAAACTCTCACAAGGAGAGACTAACTAAAACCCAAATAAATTTGGGAAACTTATTGAAAGAAAACAAGATTCTAAACAAGAAAACGTAAAATAGAGGGATTGAGACTTTCCATCGGTGAAAATCGATAAAAAACCCCTAAAAAATCTTTAATGGGGCTACGATTTAGAAGAGAGAAAAAGTATATCAGCGCCCTTTTTAGAACGTTAAATATTTATATTTTCTTAATTATATGATCAGTTTAAACAGATTAATCAGTTGAAAGATTTAACAAATCCGAAATTATACTAGGTTTGTGTGTAAAATAAAATAAAATTTTAATAAGACTTAAGACAATTATGACATGAGAGGAAAACAGTATATAGCTGATGTGTCAAGTTGTCACCCAAGGTCGGTCAGTCCAAATTACCTGCTGTAATCCTCTAAGGTTTGATGGTGGTGACAATACCCCTTTGTTTTATATTTTTATGATTTGCTTATAAAAATAAATATACATACTTGCCCACAGGTGTAGTTATTATTTTTACCATGCATGACTTTTCTTTTAATATCTATAACTATATTAATATTTTTATTTTTTATTTTATTAATATATATCGAATTATTATTAAAAAATTGATATATATATATATATATATATATATATATTAGATTTTACATATTCGATTTAATATTTATACTCTATCTTGAATTTTTAAAATTTGATTTGGACGATTTTACAGCGCACGTAAAATTAATAAAATAATCTTTAATCTGGTGATGGTTTAACAATTATTTTTCAAAAAATCTACACAGAAACAAAAGAGAGAAGAAATTGACAATTTTTTACGTTGAAAATTGTATTCGATTTTTGAAATCTACTTATAATTCGTTTTGATTATCAAAATACCCTTGTTATAATTTGAAGATAATTCTACTAACAACTAAATACAATTTTAATAATGAGTGTTAGAGAAATTTTGTCCAAAATTTTGATAATCGATAGTTTGGTCCTCCGTACGACAAAATAAATAATAACTGTTATATCTTAAAATAAATAGATGAAACCCGTTTGATCTACCATAAGAAAAAGTTATATTAATATGTTATAAACTAAAAAGTTTATTTATACTGAAATATTAAAAGGTGTACGTCAATGATTTAAATAATATATAATTAGATTTTCTACATTAAATATCGTTAGATCTTAAAATAAATAGATGAAACCCGTTTGATCTAGCATAAAAAAAAGTTATATTAATATGTTATAAACTAAAAAGTGTATTTATGCTGAAATATAAAAAGGTGTACGTCAATGATTTAAATAATATATAATTAGATTTTCTACATTAAATAGCATTATCAATGTGGGTCTTATACATTGAATATGATAAATGCAAAAATTCTTAATTATATTTTCTCTTGAGATTCTGAGTGTTTTCATTTGAATAATAATTATTAAATCATCACTAAATTAAAGATAATTTTATAAGTTTCGCGTATATCCTTTTTAGATATAATTTCCTCTTTTAATATGATATAATCTTTGTTATGGATTTTCGTGTTATTGAAATTGAACTCATGATCTTCAAGATACAAGTGCATTATGTTCACAATACACAACTACTACATCACATCAATTTTTTGGTGCCTTTTTGAAAAATCATCGATCACATGTAAAAAAAAACCTGTTTCCTATAATTTTTTACTATTTTTTGGGACTTTCTAAACTTAAAATTATCAAAATTTCAATCCTTTCAAAAACTTATAAATTTGTTATAGATTTTCGTGTTATTTAGTAAATTTCTAAACTACTCACTTCATATATATCATTTTAACGATCTGTAATATTATATATTAATATGTAATGTTATTTATGTTATTTAAACAAAAAATGACAACTACGCATCTATATTATTATATTAAAATCGAAACATTATAAGTTTTGGTGGTTTGGTTTTCTGTACGGTTATCCTCATTATAAAAATAAATAATAATATAATATAATTAATGGTAATTAACTGATTGACTTTTTCACGTTTAGTTTTAGTTGAATAAATTATCTTTTATAAATACCTCAAAAATCAGTTGTATATCTATAGTCATTAATATTTCCTTTTTAATTAAAAGACGTTAGCTTTTAATTTAAAACTAATCTAGCAATCACACCATATATTCCAACTATTAATAAAATATATTAAAAATAGGTAAATCAATTTTCAATCAAATAAATACAAATCTTGATACATTAGTTTGACAATACTATGTTAATCCAATCCGTTCATAAATGTTGGATAAATTATAATTAAAATTTAAAAAAAATATGTTGTTGACAGAATGACATTCAAAATATATGTATAAGATTATTGTACGAGAGATATGGCAATTAAAGATTTTTATACCTAATTAGCTCTTAATCATAATAGTGACAATTTCATAATAATATGTGTATGTAAAATTATCATAGTTAAAATGCAGGTCGTGCATTACACGACTATAATGCTATCACAATAATTTCACTTTTAAAATTTTAAGATAGAAGTGTTTTAACAACTACAAAATAATTATTATAAATAAAAATTGTTCTAAAATTAGAATGATAGTTTTATGAAATTATAACACAATGATATTTTTATCTATATTATGAATATGCCACTAAAACAAGATATGCCATGAAACAAGATATGCATTCACGTGGTACAAAAGACAACATGAGTTTATCTACCATCGAATTAGGACATATGATACAGAATATATGGAAACACGACATCATTTTTTGGTCTTATCAAGGGAATTGAATTTATGACCTCTAAATACAAATGGATTTAAATTCACAATCACTGAATAAATTATGTCTTTTTTTTTTTTTTTTTTTATATATTGGGGTTTGATGCCTTTACCTAAAGTTGTTATCTACAAAAATTGTTAATGTGAAAAATTAATGTTATTCCTAAAGCATTTTTTCTAATAAAAAATGTTGTTGAAAAATTGCTTTAAGATTTACTAAGCTGTTTTGAACCAAATTTTCTAACAAAAACTGTTGTTTCGGTCTGAAACATCAATACCAAATAGACCCTTAATATGATTGATACGATTGATACTAGGTATAATATATATTTATATATATAAAAAATCAGAATTAGATGATATGCTAGATTTAGACTATATATAAGTTATCGATTAAATAAATAAACAAAATGCATCGTTGAATTATAATGTAGTATTATAAACAAGATTATATATACTAAACAAAGATGTTAAATTATGTATGACTACCTATAGCATAATGATCGATTAGTGATATTTTAGACGGTATAAAAAATAAATGGTTTTTTTCACTGTAGCGCATATTAGTTTGTATGGATACATCATACATTTTAGTTGATTTCTCCTAATATTAAAATAGTTTTTGCTGTTGTTGTCATAATACATCCCCTACCATAAATGTAATAATCCACCTATCTATTCTTGTTGGTTTACTATTGCTAATGGAAATAAACTAAATAAAATATCATTATCGTGATAACCTTTTAAAAATTGCTGCTAGAAAGACTAATTAATGACACATTATTGTTGTAATAGTACTTGGCCGATAATGAATAACTCTCATGTATCATTATTATCAGTCATTCTTCTTACACTTTTTGTACTCAACTGTAAATTAAAATCACATATATGCGTTTATTTTTCGGCACTTCTTATATCCTAAACTATTTTTGGTGCTACCTTGAACAAAATGTGTCCCGAATATCATTTTTTGTGCCTCTACTACTTTTAAATTATTTTTTTTACTTATAAGAAAATATGTGCCCCTAAATTACATTATCTTCATGGTGCCCCATTTATTAACTTGAGCAGCTTAATCTCAAGATTGATTGTGTATGATACTCAAAATTTAGAATTCATTAATATTTCAAATTTGAATGCTTACCAACTGTTGGCCTTAAATAAATCAAAGCACATAAAATAGATCGACAAGACGATATGACCGACTATTTGCAAAAGGCATTGGACGAATTGGAATATGGCCCGTGCCTTGCACGGGCTATCATGCTAGTTAACAAATCAAAAGTGCAAACTTAGTTCGCTTATTAATTTAGCTTTGTATTTGGGATTTTACATTTAATTTATAAAATACATGTTGTTCTTAGGAGAAGAACCTTTAACCTAAGGTAGTACTCGCTTATTATCCCTTTAAATCTTATTATATAATAGGATATAATAACAAATATAATCTTTAATGCATGGTGTACTGTTTGAGAATTTAAAATCCTGCATTTCTGTATTATATTATTTTGATCCATAATATAATGCATTCGTATATCTTATATTAAATATGAAAAAATCTTTAAAAAAAGAGTTCTAACTAATATGTTTTTACAATTTTTTTTGATTAAAAAATTTTAAAAAAACTTTTGTTCAAAAAAACAATCGTACAAAAATATTAAAACATTTTTTTATTTAAAATTTAAGAATATGTAAATACCATATATTATGACCAGAGCAAATATTAAATGGAAAAGGATACGACACTATGATCCACGGTAAAGTATAAACTAGGATTTGGGTGCGAACATATCAGGAGTCCCCTACAGCAACTCCAAAATACTACTTATATGAGTTCTTAAACAAAAATTTAAGGAATATGATCTAATTTTGCACTCCAACAATCTCCTAAGTGACTCCTTAAAATTTAGCATATGTTTTTCATACCTTATTTTTAAGGATCTCCTAGTCCTCCCTTATTTCATTTTCACCAATAAAATTGATGTGGAATAAAAACTAGGATGCATTTATTGCGTATTGAATGCTAAGGTTAAGGAGAGCTTCGAGCTTTAATGGCTGATCAATTGTTTCATGACTTAACTCAGGTCCTCACAAGATGCCTACGTATCTTGCAGTTATCAATAATCAAGCCAAAAAACGTATTTCTGTTTGTGTGGAATCAGATCCTTATATAGGTGTTGAGAACCCTAGAATCAGAATATAATTAGGTGTCTTGGTGGGCAAGCCACAACTTAGGCCCAATTCTAGATCCTTCCAGATGGAAGGTGGATGAAAGGCATATGATGTAGCCTATTTGTATTTCGAGGATACAACTCAACTTGAACAAGATTTTAATAGTAAATAGTATATAGACTGTCACAAGGAATCTCAGATTGTATTATCTGTCAGAAGAAAGAGATCAAGGTAAATCTACAGACTTGAAGAATTACTACATTGAAAGAAGTTCAGACATCTGATCAAGCCTCAGTGAAGTATTCGTTAAAGAAGTGGATTCATTTAAAGCGACAGAGATTTCGATAGTGACAGAGACAGTACAGAAGAATTAATAGAGAGAGGAGAAAAGAAAAGGAACCAGATTTTAAAGTAAATATATGAAGAACAGTCATTGCGGTTAGTCACTCATGAACCAGACAGTACATCGAGTGTCAACATTAAACAATGGTTGTTCATCATTAACTTCAGTGGTTCAAGCTATCAAGACAGGTATATTAAGAGAAGAAATTAACCACAGCCATAGAGTCAAAAATAAAGAAAAGCCGTTGGAGTTAGTCGCTCATGAACCAGACCGTGCATCGAGCGTCAACGAAAATTCGGTGGTAATTCTTTATTACTTTCAGTGGTTCAAGAAAAAGATTTGAGCTATTAAAAGATTTATATTAATTCTCTTTTAATTAATATAATTATGTAATTGATTTAATTTAATAAATTAATTCATTCCGAATTAATTTATTTATTAAATTAATTATCATGTTAATTAAATTTTGAATTAATATATTAATCTATTAGATTTAATTAATTAGTTTATTAAGTAATTAATCATTATTCATTTAAATGATTAATTGATTAATCAAGTTAATTAAATTAAATAAAATAGATAAAGAAAAGAAAAATCAAAAGAAAAGGAAAAGAAAACAAAAAAAAAGTTGCAGGTTGTTTGTGGTCGACAAAAAGAAAGAAACAAAAAAAAAGAAATGGTACAAGTCGTGAGATAAGGCTATTGAAACAAGTAAAAAGTAGATGGAATAAAAGAAAACAGACAAGTCTGTCAACCTGCAAAAGAATGTCGGCTGGAAAAGCTTCAACGCGCCACAGAGCGCGTGTGTTACACGCTCCAGACAGAAACAAGGAAACAGCCGCGCGTGTCTTTCACACAGCTTTCCTGAGACTGGTCTTCGTTTTCTGCTGTTTCTTGATGTTACAAATTCTAAATATTTGGATGTTCTGAAAAATGGACCTAAAATTCCTATGGTCATTGAACAACAAGTTGTTACTGATGGAGTTGTTACAAAACCTGCTAGAACCCATGAAAAAGACCCTGTGTCTTATACTCCTGATGAAAAAGAGGATGCAGGACTAGACAAGAATTTGAGACTCATACTATTAGATTCCCTAGATGCTGTGATGTACAGTCATGTGATGAATTGTAAAACTGCAAAGCACACGTGGGAAACTATTGAGACTATTAATGAAGGAACTGATGAAGTCAGGGAAAATAGATTGGAAGCTAAGATTGTTCAACCTTACAGCTCTGAAGAGGAAGTGATTGTAGCAGAGTATGGGAAGACAGCTACAAGTCAGGGTTGTAGAGAATTTTATTCATCAGAGGAGCTGGAGCAGTTGGAGGATCAATCAATGGCACTGGTTGTAAGACAGTTTAATCATTTCAGATTTAGAAGAAATCCTAATTTCAGACTCAGGTCTACTGAGAACAGATTCAATCAAGGAGGTTCATCCTCAAGTAGCATAAGGGTTGGCTACGAGACTGGAATGGTAGACAGAAGCAAGATCAGGTGCTTCAACTGTAATGAAATGGGTCATTTTGCAACTGAGTGTCATCGACTTGAACAAGATGCAAGGAGAGAGTATGCATCTGGTAAGAAGAAAGCAGACACAGCATATCTTGCCCAATATAAAAGCTGGGATGACACGGACAGCGAAGATGAAGAATATGGAAATCTTGCGCTGGTGGCAAATGATGAAGCATCTGATCATCATATCAAACCGGTAACTCTTACTGACACTGAGTTGATTCGTAGTCTTTATAATTCCTTAGGTAATGCACAAACTGAATATAGAAGACTAGATCTGCTAAGCACTAAACTTGGAAATGAAGTGTCAGAATTGAAAAAGGTGCATATTAATCAAGATCAACAAAGAGATGAAATAACAATGCTTCATAAAAAGGAGAAAGCTATTCTAGAAGTTGTAGGCAAACAAATGGCTAGAATTACTGAACTTGAAACACAGGTCAGGGCTTGTTATAATTCTGTTAAAGTTTCCAAAGAGTTTTTTAACAATCAAGTTGTAGAACGAACAACAGGTATAGGGTATGGCTACAATGAAGCTGTTGGATCATTGGGCATAAATTCCCCTAACCCTGTTAGTGCTAAAGAAAGGGGAATACCACATGTACTCAAGAATGTTAAAGAACCTCTATTTAAACAATCTGATGCTGGACCACCAGATATTCTTTCTATGGTTATCCAAGAAGAAATGAGAAATGAGGACAGTGCAAATGGCACAGTCTTTGTTAAGGATAAATCTGTTAAGAACGCTAATCCAAAGAATGTTTCATCCAAGAAAGATGTCACAGTCTTTGTTAAGGATAAATCTGTTGAGGACACTAATCCAGAAAATGTTTCATCCAAGAAAGATGTACCTAAAGTGCCAGTCAAGGTTGTTGAAACAACTAGTTCTTCTAAGACTGGATTAGGTGGTAATAAGTTGAAGCAGAACAATAACATGTCTAACATGAGTACCATGCCTATCATTGATTCTAATCATAAAGCATGTGGTGTTGTCAACTATATGTCTTGTGCTTTTAATGTGATGTCTGCTTACTTTAATGGTAATCATGCATGTGATAATAAGACTGCTCCTCGACAACATATGAACAGAAATAAAAATGTTAGATCAAAGACTGCTAGTCCTCCTCATGTTAGGAGAGAGACATTTGTACCAAAGCCTAAACAAAGTTTTACTAAGGCTGTTTACAAGGTCAAATGTCCAGTCAGTGAAACAAATGTTATTGCTGTTAAAAAGACATGGATACCTAAACTGAAACAAAAGATTGTCAAATCTGTTTATAGGGTAAAATGTTTGCTGACTAATGGTGTTAAGATTAAAAATGTTGTTTTGCCTGACAAAGGCCAATACTTCAAGTATTCCAGACCCAATCAAATTTGGGTCCCAAAAAAGGTTTAACCGTTTCGGCATTGCAGGGTGTGTAACAGGTAGATCGTGTTATGTGGATTCTGGACAGTTGATGTTCAAGGCATATGACCGAAGATAGAGCCCTGCTGTCAAGAGTGGTGACGATATCTGGCCAAGTGGTTCATCCCTTGGAGACAACAGCAAGGGTATGACCTTGGGTCAAGGCTATTCAATAGCTAAGGAATGTTGTCAGTAATAAAGCATCTTTTACAAGATGAAGAGCCTACTGTTCGAGGATTAAGGAAAGAGAACTTATCTGTAGCTGACATGGAATCTCAGTCAAAGGTGAAGTTAACAAGGTCAAATCTAAAGCTTCATCAGACAGGAGTTCAGCTATGACATAAGGAGCTCTCTCACCTGAATGTCATATCAAGAGATTATTTCCTGGAAATCAAATCAGTAAAGGAGACTGCCTCATCTGGAATTAAAGTAAAATAAAATTATGAGGCATGTCATAAAGGGAAGTCAAAACGAATCACACAGAAGTTCTACATCAAAGAAAAATATACTTAAGTGGTGATGACTGATGACTTCTCTCCACAAACAAGTTGTTGTTCAAACAATCTGAGGACAAGACAGCATTGATGGTTATTGATCATATCTAGAAGAGTGTCAGGAAGCAAAATTTACTATGACAACTTGGAGACCAGATTACAGGACCTATCAATTAGTGTTCTGGATGATTTCTGCACCTTCAAGAGTATTAATGCTGAAGCAGTTGATAGTTTGCTACTGACATGATTAAACCCTGATCAGTAAGAAATATAGGAAGACGCCACAAGTTATGAAGAAAATTGTTTTGCAATGATAAATGAAAGTGAGCATCCTAGCAATCTGCTAATGCTCAATAGGATAATTTCCTTGGTTACTTGGTGGAGTCAATAGCCTACAGGGTGATTGTTATTAATCAATAGAAGGTGATTGAAAGTCTTAAGTGATGTTCAACGACTTCTAGCTCCCAGCTGTCAATGGTAATGATGATTCAGATCCAAGCAATGTCAACATTGAGAATCTTCACCAGCAACAGCTTAGGGGGAGCAAAAGAAGGATCATCTAGTCAACTCAACACTACACTGAAACTCAAAGGACACTATGAGAACATGTCTACCAAGACAAAGAGTGTTGACTCAATTAACTCTTTGTTCTAGTTCTTAGTGTTTCTAATGGTGGAAGTAAAAGACTAACAGAGCTTCAAGTACTAATGATTATTTCTTTAGTCTTCTTTTAGAAGAAACTAAAAAAGCTACAAAAGCTCTGAAAGATCCAGGTTGAGTGATTGCAATGCAAGATGATCTCAATCAGTACAAAAGGCAGATTGAAGGGAAGCTGGTATCTAGACCAAACAACAAGGCTGTATTTGGTATAAGGATAACCAGAAGTCTAACTGGATGTCAAGACATTGTTATGAGGGACAAGGCCAAACTGGGTGCAAGGTTACAAGCTGATAAGACAGTATATCTAACAAGAAGCACCAGTGACAAGACTTGAGGATATCAGGCACCTGTTGTACATTCATGATCATAATGGACATCTGGACCTACTGAATCTGGATGCTAGAGGAATGTGAAAAAGTGCACTCCTGGTTGGTGAGATAATTGAAGATCTCTACAGGTTAGTATAAACTGGTATCATCACTCAAGCAAGCATGGAAGGCATGGTATGACACCCTAACTATAATTTAATATTTGGTATCAATCTTTAACAGTTGGTATCTTTTAATAATTGGTGTCATATTTATAGAACTCTCTACATCTTTAGGCACAAACATAAATGATATATATGTGCAATGATATCTTGATTATATTATATGTTGGTCTACTAGCTATAAATTGGTATCAAGATATTTGCTGTTCTCATCAGCTCATTATCTTATTCAATTGCTAATAGATCACTTACACACATATTTTATTCTCAATTATGCAAATGTGCATGGTCCCAAGTGGATTCTTGAGAATCTATTCTTGTAGTTATTACACTTGATTTTCAAATGTCTTAAGTTGGACCCAAATCTACGGAGATGGTACCCTAGAGACATCAGTTCTGACATGTTTTGCTGCATAGAGACAGATCAAATAAGTTGTACGAAAGCAGGAGAACACAAGGAATCAAATTTATCTCCAACAACTCTGTGAAACACTCAAGGACTAAGCAACTTGCATAAGGTAACAATTCTTTTGAGAGCATGTCTTTAGTTAAGAATAACTTGGAGACACGTTTGCTAAATCACTTGATGAAATTAATTTTTCAAGATTGGCTTGTAAACTTGGGATTTTATTAATGCTATATGATTTGTATATCCCATATGTTAAGTAATTCTTGAATAAGTTCACAAGTATTCAATTGTCTATATTGAAAGGACATGTGAACTTATTTACATCCAGACCTCACACTGAAAATTATCTGTTGAATGATTGCCATGTGTATAATTGGAATATATTTTAGTGGTGATTATTTAAGGATAATTTAAATACTTAAATGCTAAAATCTAACTCATAGAGATTTAGTATTTAATTATTTAATTATTTAGTTATTTATTTTGATTTATATTGGTTACGGACTTGAAGCAATTCAATTTAGTATTTGCTCTGTACCTTATATTTATTAATAGAGAGAGGAGAAAAGAAAAGGAACCAGATTTTAAAGTAAATATATGAAGAACAGTCATTGCGGTTAGTCATTCATGAACCAGACAGTACATCGAGTGTCAACATTAAACAGTGGTTGTTCATCATTAACTTCAGTGGTTCAAGCTATCAAGACAGGTATATTAATAGAAGAAATTAACCACAGCCATATAGTCAAAAATAAAGAAAAGCCGTTGGAGTTAGTCGCTCATGAACCAGACCGTGCATCGAGCGTCAACGAAAATTCGGTGGTAATTCTTTATTACTTTCAGTGGTTCAAGAAAAAGATTTGAGCTGTTAAAAGATTTATATTAATTCTCTTTATTATCATTCTCTCTCTCTGAGCTAAGCAACGGTCACTAACTTTCTCTTTCCATCTGCAATCCAGTGGCCGGCAGACCGCCGGAAATTAAATTCAATCATCCCTTCATCCCTTTAAGTTCCCAGCCCCTTCCTCTTTTCTTCTTTTTATTTCAAATCGCCTGACCCCTGTGTTCTTGATTCTCCTCTCTTTTTTTCTTTTCTTTTTTTTTACTCGCTTGTTTTGCAAACCAGTTAATTCTTTGACGCCAGTCTCCATTTCATCAATTTCCTCCACCTATCTCTCCCCCTACGATCAAGCTCTCCCCCCTGTTCTCTTTTGTAAATGTTTTCGTTTGGTTTTGTTGAGCGTTTTGTGGATCTCCTCGTAATCGAGCTCGTCTCTGTGTTTGGGCGTGTTTTTGTGCTGTTTGGTACTCGTTCTTTTCTCCGTTGCCCCCCCTTTTCTCATCTGTATTTTTTTTTTCGTTGTCCTTTGGTTCCGTGTTGTTTGGCTTTCTTGTCTTTTCTTCTCGTTTGCTGTTTTCGGTTCTTTGTTTACGCTGGTTCATTTGGTTAGTCGATGTTGCGTAATTTGCGTGTTGGGAGTTTGAATTTAGGTACCTTGACGGGCAAATTTCTGGAGCTAGTGGACGTGTTGAAGAAGCGAAGAGTGGATGTGGCGTGTATCCAAGAGACGAGGTGGAAGGGGGTGCGATCAAGAGAAACGAACGGGTTTAAATTGTGGTATTCAGGTCTTGCCAACTCGAGGAACGGAGTGGGTATTCTTTTGGCAGAAGACCTAAAAGACAACGTCGTGGAAGTGAATAGGTGCAATGACAGGATCATGTCCGTCAAGGTGGTGGTGGGGGAGATTGTGGTGAATTTGGTGTGTTCGTACGCCCCGCAAGGCGGTTTTGGCGACTCTGAGAAGGAGGCTTTTTGGGTCTGTTTAGACGGGCTGGTAGGAAGTTTTCCTGCAGACCAATTTTTAGTGTTGGGTGGCGATTTCAATGGTCACATTGGCGAGAGGTCAGATGGTTTTCCCATTGCGCATGGGGGTTTTGGCTTCGGGTCCAGGAATGTCGGTGGGTCCACACTGTTGGTGTTTGCTACGGCCCAGGAGTTGGTAATTGTGAATTCTATTTTTCAGAAGAGGGCTGAGCACCTCATCACCTTTAGTAGTGGGGGACGCAACACTCAAATCGATTACTTACGTGTGTGCAACCGGGACGCTAGAGCATGCGTGGATTGCAAGGTGTTCAGGAGTGAGGCGTGCGCATCCCAGCACCGGCTGTTGGCCATTGATCTATCCACGGGGGGTCGAGTTGTTTGCAGGAAGAGAGAGTTTAGACCAAGAATCCTTTGGAAAGACTTGAAGGACGAGAAGGTGGCGGAATTCAGGGAGGCTTTGCTCAACGAAGGTTGTTTTGCGAGTGGTGGAGATGCTAACTTCAGGTGGACCAACATGGCAAAGGCCATTCGGAGTGTGGGCAAGAAGGTGGTGGGGGTTTCCTCAGGTAGGTTCAGTGGTCATAAGGAGTCGTGGTGGTGGAACGAGGAGGTTCAAAAGAAGGTTAAGGCTAAACTTGCGCTCTTTAAAGAGCTTTTATCGATCTGCGCAGGGCCGGAGAGGATTCTGAAGATGGAAGCATACAAGGTGGCGAGGCGAGAGGCAAAAAAGGCCGTGGCAAAAGCTAAAGAGGAGGCATATGTAGGGCTGTACAAGCGCCTAGATACCAAGGAAGGAGCGAATGCCATCTTTAAGCTAGCTAAAGCTAGGGAGAGAGGGCGGCGCGACCTGGGTTCTGTTAAGTTTGTTAAGGATGATTCAGGCCAAGTGTTATTGAATGAAGATGCTATTAAGGAGAGGTGGAGTTCGTATTTCCATAATCTGTTCAAAGAGGCTAGGAGGAGTGGTGCCGGGGTGGAACAAGAGGTCTCTCATTCGCCTGTGATCAACAAGGATGAAGTCAAGGATGCCCTGCAAAAGATGACTAGAGGGAAGGCGGTTGGTCCGGATCTTATCCCAATCGAGGTTTGGCTTTGTCTTGGTGAGGTTGGCGTCCAATGGCTAGCAGATCTGTTCAATGTTCTTCTCTTGGGTGCTAAGATGACAGGTGAATGGAGGCGTAGTGTTGTGGTCCCTTTTTTCAAGAATAAAGGCGATGCTCAGAGTTGTAGTAACTACCGGGGTATTAAATTACTCAGTCATACTATGAAACTTTGGGAGAGAGTGGTTGATAGTCGGATTAGAAGAGAAGTTGAAATCTCACAGAATCAGTTTGGATTTATGCCTGGGAGATTGACGACCGAGGCCATTCATCTCGTTAGACGCCTTATGGAGAAGTTCAGGGAACGTCGCAAAGACCTCCATATGGTGTTCATTGATCTTGAGAAGGCTTATGATAGCATCCCCCGTGAAGCTATTTGGAAGAGCCTTGAGGAGAGGGGAGTGTCGTCGGCGTTCGTTAGGGAAATTCAAGACATGTACTCCCAAGCTAGTTCGTGCGTTCGGACCCCAGTGGGGGACTCCCGTTTCTTCCCTGTTGAGATGGGGTTACATCAGGGGTCGGCCCTAAGTCCTTTTCTTTTCGCCCTTATCCTTGATGTCATGTCGCGAGGGATTCAAGATGCTGTCCCTTGGTGCATGCTCTTCGCGGATGATATCGTGCTAGTGGCGGAATCAAGGGGGGAGGTGAACGAGAAATTGGAGCTTTGGAGATCTACTTTGGAGTCCCAAGGGTTACGTATGAGCCGTTCTAAAACCGAGTATCTCTGGTGTAACTTCAGTGGTGAGGCCAGCGAAGAAGGGGTGGAGGTTAGGATTGAAGACCAGATCGTCCCGCAGACGGATAAGTTCAAGTATTTGGGTTCGATCATCTAGAAGGAAGGTGAGATTGAAGCCGATGTCACGCATCGTATTAAGGCTGGCTGGCTAAGGTGGAGGGGAGCGTCAGGGGTTATGTGCGATAAGAAAGTCCCTTTAAAGTTGAAAGGGAAATTCTATAGAGCGGCTATCCGTCCTGCGATGTTATATGGTTCTGAGTGTTGGGCGGAGAAGAAGGCCCTCGTAAGCAAGTTGGAAGCGGCTGAAATGAGGATGTTGCGGTGGTCTTGTGGGTGCACGATGTTGGACAGAATCCCGAATTCGTTGTTTAGGAGCGAGCTTGAAGTGGCACCTTTTTTTGCGAAAGTTAGGCAAGGAAGGTTGAGATGGTTCGGCCACGTCCGTAGGAAGCTGGCTGAAGCCCCAGTTAGGAGGGTCGAGAGTCTTGCGGTTGTTGGGGCGAGGAGGAGAGGCAGGCCGAGGAGGTCGTGGGAAGAGCAGCTCAGGCTGGATTTGAAGGCCTTAGACTTAAATGAGACCATGATCGCGGATAGGTGTTCTTGGAGGCGGCGTATCAGAGTAGTGGATTCCCTTTTAGGGCGTGGCTCTGTTGTCGAGAGCCTCAGAGTTGGGTTGTCTCGGTTAGCGATTTTTCAGAAGTTCTGCTTTAACGTTCTCACTTTTCGTTTTTAGTGTCGTCTGTTTTCTGGTTTTGCAGTTGCAGGGAGCTTGGCTCGGTGTTATCTCTGTGCGGGATTTTTCATGTGGATGGACCGCATCAAGCTTTGAGTATCATAAAGCCTCCCAGGTATGTATGCCCCATGTGGAGAACGCCATGGGCTCAGGTATGGCATTCATCATTTCTGTATCATTTGGTTTCCTTTGTATTTATCACACTCTTTGTATGTCGTGCACTTAGCCGAGGGTCTTCACGGAAACAACCTCCCTGCTCTAAAAGTGGGGGTATGGTCTGCGTACAACCTACCCTCCCCAAACCCTGCTCTGAGCGGGATATACTGGGTTTGTTTGGTTTGGTTTTTATGTAATTGATTTAATTTAATAAATTAATTCATTCCGAATTAATTTATTTATTAAATTAATTATCATGTTAATTAAATTTTGAATTAATATATTAATCTATTAGATTTATTTAATTAGTTTATTAATTAATTAATCATTATTCATTTAAATGATTAATTGATTAATCAAGTTAATTAAATTAAATACAATATATAAAGAAAAGAAAAATCAAAAGAAAAGGAAAAGAAAAAAAAAGAAAAAGAAAGTTGCAGGTTGTTTGTGGTCGAGAAAAAGAAAGAAACAAAAAAAAAGAAATGGTACAAGTCGTGAGATAAGGCTATTGAAACAAGTAAAAAGTAGATGGAATAAAAGAAAACAGACAAGTCTGTCAACCTGCAAAAGAATGTCGGCTGGAAAAGCTTCAACGCGCCACAGAGCGCGTGTGTTACACGCTCCAGACAGAAACGAGGAAACAACTGCGCGTGTCTTTCACACAGCTTTCCTGAGACTGGTCTTCGTTTTCTACAGAATCTTTTTGTTACAAATTCAATCATACAGCCAAATTATTTAATTTAACAAGACAATCTCAATTGTCTTGCCGATTGTCTTGGTAAGCTTTGATTGTCTTGCCTATTGTATTGCCTATTGTCTTGGCAGTACAAGTTGATTATCTTGGTGATTTTGGATTGTCTTGCCGATTATCTTGGCAGTACAAAATTGATTGTCTTGGAAGAGCAGATTGTCTTGCCGATTGTCTTGGAAGTACAAATGAAAAGAAAAGATGCAGAAGAGTATATTAAATCAAGACAGGAGGCCATAACAAAAACAACACACAGAATATATCATCTAAAAACAAGAAGCTCCATTCTCTTTCATTGAAGAACAACACAGCAAGAGAAATAAATTTGTATAAATTCAAGTTCATCTTATTTTTAATATCTGATCCGATAGAACTTGTTTACTTGATACTCTTGTACTATTAGCGAGTTTTTACTCCTAATCTAAATCTCGATTTTTATTAACAAATCTAGAAAAATTCATGTCGAATTTTCTAATTTGTTTTTATTAACTAGATATAATTTCTGTACTGTATTTGTAACAAACCCCTCAAGTTAATATAATTTTATATTCAACTTGAATTTTGTTTCATTTAATTCCGCTCAAATTTGTCAAAATATAAATTAAATTTATCCGGACAAATTTCGATTAAACAGTACTGTTTGTATTCAAACCCCCCTTCTACAAACATATTGGACCTAACAGTGGATAA
This sequence comes from Saposhnikovia divaricata, assembly GCA_036435485.1. Classification (NCBI taxonomy): domain Eukaryota; kingdom Viridiplantae; phylum Streptophyta; class Magnoliopsida; order Apiales; family Apiaceae; genus Saposhnikovia; species Saposhnikovia divaricata. The sequence goes on from CM071601.1 coordinate 104,337,919, forward strand.
GTACTGAATTTGTATGTCTTGGAGGTTACTCCAAAGATGATTTGGTTTCCTTTTGGAGTCAATAACGGAGTCTTTTATTTGGTTGATTTAATTGCTACGAAATTATTATCATAATCAGGGTTTTGGGCCTCATAAATGGGCTTTGACCTTGGACCATCCTAGGTTCATTTAATGTGTCATTAAATGTATTTTTAGGGTTTATTTCCAGCCCATATCATTTGCCCCCCAACTTTTAAGAAAACTGATCAGGTTTTCTTGGAAGTTAAGGTTCAGGTACACTAGTGTTTCACAAGTATCATCTTGAGTGCAAAGTGTGGAGCGACCTACACATTTACGATGACTGGTCTTATTCGAGACTGAACAATTATGTTTATGTCTCACAGAAAATCATAAATAGTTTTCTTGCACTTTTCTCATACTCACAAACATCATTTTTTGAACTTATATATTCAAAATATTTTGAGGTTTTAACATTTGGAATCGAACTTGCGACTTTTCTCTTTTCTGGATTTTTTAGGAATTTTTCTCCCAAATATCATATCTGAAGAATTTTCTATACATATTTTTTATGAGAAAATCAAAAAAGAATTGAATATTTTCGACCAGGAATCCTGATCGAATTCGACCAGAATCCTGGTCGAATTAAGGGTCATTTTAGCATCCTGGGCGAAGGCTTTTTGACCAGGAATCCTGGTCGAATTTGATTAGGATCCTGGTCGAATTAAAAGCCATTTTCATATCCTGGTCGAAGGCTTTTCGACCAGGAATCCTGGTCGAATTCGATCAGGATCCTAGTCGAATTAAAGGCCATTTTTACACTCTGGTCGAAGACTTTTCGACCAGGAATCCTGGTCGAATTCGATCAGGATTCTGGTCGAATTAAGGTCCATTTTTACACTCTGGTCGAAGACTTTTCGACCAGGAATCCTGGTCGAATTCGATCATGATCCTGATCGAATTAAAAGCCATTTTACACTCTGGTCGAAGACTTTTCGACCAGGAATCCTGGTCGAATTCGATCAGGATTATGGTCGAATTAAGGTCCATTTTTACACTCTGGTCGAAGACTTTTCGACCTGGAATCCTGGTCGAATTCGATCAGGATTCTGGTCGAATTAAGGTCCATTTTTACATCCTGGTTGAAGGCTTTTCGACCAGGAATCCTTGTCGAATTCGATAAGGATCCTAGTCGAATTAAATGCCATTTTTACACTCTGGTCGAAGACTTTTCGACCAGGAATCCTGGTCGAATTCGATCAGGATTCTGGTCGAATTAAGGTCCATTTTTACATCTTGGTCGAAGGCTTTTCGACCAGGAATACTGGTCGAATTCGATCAGGATCCTAGTCGAATTAAAGGCCATTTTTACACTCTGGTCGAAGACTTTTCGACCAGGAATCCTGGTCGAATTTGATTAGGATTCTGGTCGAATTAAGGTCCATTTTTACTCTCTGGTCGAAGACTTTTCGACTAGGAATCCTGGTCGAATTCGATCAGGATTCTGGTTGAACTAAGGTCCATTTTTACACTCTGGTTGAAGGCTTTTCGACCAGGAATTCTGGTCGAATTCGATCAGGATCCTAGTCGAATTAAAGGCCATTTTTACACTCTGGTCGAAGACTTTTCGACCAGGAATCCTGGTCGAATTAAGGTCCATTTTTACACTCTGGTCGAAGACTTTTCAACCAGGAATCCTGGTCGAATTCGATCAGGATTCTGGTCGAATTAAAGTCCATTTTTACACTCTGGTCGAGGACTTTTCGACCAGGAATCCTGGTCGAATTCGATCAAGATTCTGGTCGAATAATAGGTCTTATTTTCGGCACGAAGTATTTTTGGCCACTTAGGCCTATTGGACCTATTGGGCCTACTGGGCCTATTTCCTTTTAATTAGTTATTTATTATATATGTATATTTATATATCTCATTTCTATGATAGGTTCGAGTTTATTCTAGAACCTTCCATCGTTTTGGGCCTTTGGGCCTTTCATGGGCTTTTACTGGCTATTGCCGGTCTTAGGGAATTTTAACCGGCCATCAACCGACTAAAGAATTCCTATAAAAGAGTGAAGTGAGAGTTCATTTCTCATTTCACTCTAATCACTCTCACTTTACTTTCTAAATTTTTCTCTAATCTCTCTAAGTTAAGGCGATTTCCGACAGAGTTCAAAGGCATTTTCCGGCGGTTCTCCCACCGTGTTCTGGGTTTTTTTGAAGTTTCTTCAAAGTTTTTTGGGTTTTTCCTTGCATCTTTATCTCCTTCAGCTGCATTTTCTGGGTTCGAGTATTCTTCCCTTGAATATCGATGGCGGACAAAGCTGCTTAACGCCTTGCCAAAATGAATTCTGCATCTAAGAGAGGTAATGACATCGACATCCGTTCTACTTATATGAGCTTAAGTGATATGATTAATACTCGCGGAGATGAATATCCTAGTTTAGCTGATCTTGATGCATATGACTGCTGTAATAAATTTCATGATGAGGGTTGTGTTTGTAGTTATAATAAGAGTTATAATGTTAAGTCCCCACTTAAACTGGTAATGGTTGGGCCTGGCGACAGGCCTTGCCATTGGAGGCCCAATGCACTTTGTGTTTTTAGGGATGCCCTTGTAGCTGGGCTTAGGTTTCCTTTTCACAGTTTTATTCCAACCTTATTGGCCGATGTTCAAATCAGCTCATGTCAATTGCCACCCAATGCCTGGCGATCAATCCCCTGTTTCATGGTTTTTTGTTTGAGGAAGAAATTCCCACTTACTGTCCCCTTGTTTAGGAAGATTTTTCAATTTTACAATAGTTCTAGCAATCAACTGGGCCGGGTCTACATTAGACAAAGGCCCAATGTAACACCCTCATTTTTCCATTATTGAAAATATATGCTTTTTATAATAAATTAATCATTGATATAGGGGAAATTTTAAAAATTTCGGCATGTAGTATTCGTAAATCAAGCTAACCACCCGTATTTCCAACCAATATATTACTACTACTAATCACCCTGTTTACATGCATAATAAAATTTTAAAACAACTAGAAATATAACTACTATCCATCCAAGATCGCTCACAGGTCACAGTATGAAACAACATTTAACTAGATATTACAACTGAATCCAAATAAAATATTTTACAACCCAAAAGCCAAGTAATCTGTCTAAACTAACACAACAATAGCATAACATAGAGCTAACAGCTGACTACCCGTCCCATAATCTCAACTCGCCGGCTGCCCCTATTAGACGGTCCACTCCTCCTAGACATCTTCGAACTTAGCTGAAGAAAACAGGGTTAACACAAAAGTGAGCCAATGATGCTTAGCAAGTATAATAATAAATATAAATGGAAGCATAAACTAGAATTAAATCTGCAAGTCTGATTAAGATAAATGACTACCAACAATTTCAGGTGCTCAGGGAAATTTGAAAATATAACATCTTATTTAAGTCAAGAAATGGAATAGAATTGGACTATTAAGCATTTTATAAATAAAACAATAATAAGGTTAGGCGCTGATCAGTCACGCACTAACCCCGGACAAACGCACACAGCAATGTCCTTTAATGGATCCACGACACACATTGGCCTTAACCATTGACCACGAATCTGGTTGATGTGCCGAAAATATGACAATTAAAATCGCAAGCGCACGATCATCGTTTTAGTATTTTAAGATTCGATCCACAGGGAATGATATTTATTTCGCGATCCTTAACTATTAATTTAGGCGAATTAGAACAATTTGGGATTTTTATATTTTTGATTTTACTAATTAATTTTAAGCTATTACAAAAAGAGAATTTAATTTAAACTAATTTTAATTTAACAAATTTTAAAATTAAAAGAACAGAAAAATTAGATTTTATTTTCTTTAATTCCTGAAGAAAATTTAATACATTGAAAGGAAATTAAATTTATTCCAATTTTAAACAAACTAATTAAAAAAGGAAAGAACAACAGTTATGAAGTAGAATTTTAACGAATTTTATTACCAGGAATTTTTAGGAAAAATGTGACATAATTGTTTCGAAAATTAAGCTAGCTAAAAACAAAAACATAACAATTTCTCTTATTCCGAGTTAATTCGGCAGAACGAATCGACTCAACAACATCAAACAAAACTCATGGAAACGACTGCAGGAACTCAGAACTCAAAAACCGAACTCAACATTGGACTCAACTCGGACAAATCGACAATAAAAATAAAGACGAAATCAGCCTTAAAAACTCAGAAATCGAACCATAAAAACTCGACATGAAAACTCACAAACAAGGAACACAGACTTGGTTACACAAAACAACCAATTAAACATCCCTGCAAACTTCAGTAAATCGAAACTCAGCAGCTTCAACACAGAATCAGAAATAAAAACTCCAAGTTAACGAACAACACTCGGCAAAAAACAGCACTTAGACGTTGACATCAAAAAAGCACAGGACACAGAAATTAAAGTATCAACAATTCGATTCTCAAACAAATCTCAGCGACAAAACTGGACCCTCGACAAGAACTCAAGCAAAACGTAGTTGGAAACGATTCAGCATAGCAACAAACAGATAAACAGCTACCCAGGCTACACAGCTATGGAAACTCGGAACCTAGTAACTTTACAACTCAATTAATCTAAAACTACGAATTAAACAAAACCAAACACATCGTCAATTACGAAGAATAGCAAACCCAGATACGTAAACTGCAACAATAACTAGGACAAAACTCGACAATAACAATGAATAGTACGGCTCAGTAACAAGCAACAATAAAACAGAGGAAACAAAGGAGTGGTGTTTGTTCGGAGTGGAGAGAACGAGAGAGAAAGATAGAGACGGGAGAGGAGAGATGGGTTTGGGGATTACAGAAAACAGGGGATGGAGGGTTGGGAACTAGTGTTTTTCCGTGGGAACAAGAGGGAAGAGATCGCAGGTTGGAACGGGGAAGAGAGAAAGAGAGATAGAGAGAAAGGAGAGAGGGGAGAGATTCGAACAGGGGAGAGAGTGGAGATGGGAAGGAGTGTGATTGTGGTGCTGGAAATCGGAATAAAGGAGGAGGGGTGTTTGTAATGGAGGAGGAGAGATAGGGAAGGGGAAACTGGGGATTGGGTTCGATGGAGAAGAAATAGTTACAGGGGAAATGGGTTTGTAAGCTGCGAGAAACAGAGGAGTAGAGATTAATAGCTTTCGAATTAAAAGTAAAAACTGATAAACAAATTATAGCAAATTAGTTAAACGGGACTGAAAATAAAATACTGAAACTTAATACAACTGATATTTTTTTATACTAACGCATAAAACATAAAAATTAAATCTATAATTAAAAATTTATGAAACCCACAATAAAATTGAGATTTAAAGGGGCACAACTACAATTAAAATTAAGAACAAGAAATCAAAGATCGTTAAATTCAACCCCAAGTGATTAGCTTTCGCTACTTTGTCCACTAATTGGATTTACGAAAATAACGAAAATGAAGCTTGTATTAAAATGAAAAAGTGTTTACAAGAACAATTACAAAAATGAAAGTTACAAAATATGGAGGCTACAAATTTAGGGTTAGGAAAATAAAACTAAAATGTAAGATGTGTGTACAAATGAAGGGGGGTATTTATAGGTAAAAATTAGGGTTTTGGGGGTGTGTGTGCAATTTCCATATTTGCTCCAAAGGCCCTAGCTCTTTTCCTTCTTTCATTTTGGGCCTTTCTTTTTGTCTTTTGTCATTCTTTGCACTTTATTTCTTAATTTTGCCATTTCTTCATTTTTCTCCAATTTCCTGAAATGCAACAAAATAAGTTTATTAAAATACGAGTTCAAGTAGCAAATAGGTAATAAAATATGCAAAAATATGCACTTATCAAATGCCCCCATACCTATCTTTTGCTCGTCCTCGAGTAAAACACAAAGAAAAATGCAGAATGAAAAACCTATACTCACTATCGTAGGAATCACGGGAGGTTTACCAACCCGTTAAACTCATAGACGATCTCTACAAGAGGAGTGTTGTCTCCTAAGGGTTTACATAAGATATACCCATAAAATCTTTGAGATAAATCAGCAAGTATCCAACTTTCCTCTTTTACTCTAGCTTTCATTGGTGTCAACAAAACAATTTTGTAGGAAAATATATGCCTAAAAGATTATTCTAATAATAGCCAAGTAATAGGTTCCCACAATCCACATGATTAGACTAAAAATTTACAAAAAATTCCAAGGTGTGTAGTGAATTTAAGGCCCTTGATGGATAAACTGCATACGAGCATTTTCTCTTTTTCAACCAATATTGAACTGACCCAATCTCTATCAAAACAAGTATCTAGCTAAACTTCACGTTCTTAGTAGTTAGACCGACTGTGCAATGGTTGAGGTCCCACAAGACTTTTGCATCAATACCCATTTAGCGAGTTTTAGGTCAACAATCCCAGATCACGAGGGACCTTAGGTTGCTAGGCTCAAAGTCCCCTCGGACTTACTTACTCGGGTTATCAATGAGCCCAACCTAGCCGATTTCCCTACTAAGAATTTATTATTACAAAATTACACTAGTACTCTACAATTACAAACATTTATTGACTCTTTTTTTTTATATATGACACTATAGGAGCAAGATTTCGCAAAGGTTTGATTCGACATTGTTCTAACATGTGGGTTCTCTCTCAGGTATCGAATAACACTCCTATACAATTTTTCCATCAAAGGTCTTGTGCAAATGTGTCGTCTTGGTCTTTTAAGCAAAAATTTGTTCGACACAAGTTTCATGAGGAAAACCTTACCTGACTACGTTCAAATTATCTAAAGGCTTTATACATATAATTTTCGAAAAATAGTCAACACCAAATAGTTCTAGAATTTAAAGAGTGGGAAGGACAACTAAGCTCAAATAACTCATTTTTGGATTTTTAAAATTTTAATTTTTTGTGGATTTTTTTAATTTTATGTATTTACACTAAAACCCTTTCCCATACCTAAATCATGCATTGTCCTCAATGTATGCAAAATGCAAGATAAATGACAAGGGAGAATGGTGAGAAAATACCTAATAAGGATGAAAGAGAGTTTACAATTACCTACTGAAGAAACTTACTTGAATCATGGATCGATGAGGTAGATAACCTCTTCCTTGGGATCATTTGGCAGCTCTAAAAATGGTTTGAGTCTTTGTCCATAAACTTTAAATATATCACCATTTTTAGGATTTTCAATTTCAACAGCACCGTGAGGAAAAACGACCATAACAATGTAAGGACCTTCCCACCTAGATCTCAGTTTTCCGGGAAACAAATGATGCCTAGAATTGTACAAAAGAACTTTTTGACCGGGAGAAAAAGATTTTTTCAAAATATATTTATCATAAAAAAGCTTAATTCGTTGTTTATAGATTTTATCGTTCTCGTAGGCTTCATTTCTCAACTCCTCGAGTTCATACAATTGCAACTTCCTATGACTACCGGCGGTTGGTAAATCAAAATTTAACTCACGAATGGCCCACATGGCCCTATGTTCAAGCTCCACGGGTAAGTGACAGGCCTTGCCAAAGACAATCCGATAAGGGGACATGCCTAAAATGGTTTTAAAAGCGGTCCGATAGGCCCACAAGGCATCTATCAACTTAGTTGACCAATCCTTCCTATTTGAGTTGACATTCTTTTCTAAAATTTGTTTAATTTGACGATTCGAGACTTCAACTTGCCCACTAGTTTAAGGATGGTAAGGGGTGGCTAGCCTATGAGTTATTGAGTACTTTTTCAAAAGAGACTCAAATTGACGATTCTTGAAGTGCTTGCCTTGGTCAATAATGATAGCCCTAGGTGTACCGAAACGAGAAAAGACATTCTCTTTGAGGAATTTAAGAACGACCTTGTTATCATTGGACTTATTAGTAATGGCTTCCACCCATTTAGACACGTAATCGACGGCTAACAGAATGTTGAGGTTGCCAAAGGAACTAGGAAAGGGGCCCATAAAATCGATACCCCATACATCGAAAATCTCAATGATTAAGATGGGGTTCATTGGCATCATGTTTCTTCTAGTGATCTTTCCTAATTGTTGACACCTATTACACGTGGCACAGTATTCGGCAGCATCTTTGAACAAAGTAGGCCAATAAAAACAGATTTGGAGGATTTTAGCAGCTGTTTTCTTAGCACTGAAATGCCCTGCACAAGCTTGGTCATGACAGAAAGAAAGGATATTCTTGAATTCATGGTTTGGTACGCACCTCCGAATGATTTGGTCTAGACAGTATTTAAAGAGATACAGGTCATCCCAAAAGAAATGTTTGACTTGTGCAAAGAATTTGGATTTATCTTGGGAGGACCAATGAGAGGGAATGTCGCCGGTTGAAAGATAGTTGACAATATCGACGAACCAAGGGGGAGTAGAGATGGACAGAAGTTGCTCGTCCGAAAAAGATTCGTTTACAGGAGAGTCGATGGTGGACTCCACTATCAAGCGAGAAAGATTATCGGTGACAACATTCTCAGAACCCTTCTTATCCCTAATTTCTAGGTCAAACTCTTGAAGCAAGAGAATCCATCTAATCAATCGGGCTTTAGAGTCTTTCTTGGAGAATAGATAATGAAGAGCGGCATGATCGGTGTAGACAATGGTTTTTGAACCGATAATATAGGACAAAAACTTGTCGAGAGCAAAGACTACGGCTAGAAGTTCTTTTTCGGTGGTAGAATAATTAAGTTGGGAATCATTCAAAGTCTTGATAGCGTAGTAAATGACATGGGGCATCTTATCGATTTGTTGCCCTAAAACAGCTCCTACCGCATAATCAGAAGCGTCACACATCAACTCGAAGGGGAGATTCCAATCGGGAGATCGAATGATTGGGGCAGAAGTCAATTCTTTCTTAAGGTGCTCAAAAGATTGTAAACAATCGCTATTGAAATCGAATTTGACATCTTTCCCGAGAAGATTGGTTAAGGGCCTAGCCTTCTTGCTAAAATCCTTAATGAAACGCCTATAAAAGCCCGCATGGCCTAGGAAAGAACGAATGGCTTTGACCGACTTGGGTGGGGGTAGATTTGCAATGAGGTCAACTTTGGCTTTATTGACTTCTATCCCCTTTTCAGGAATTTTATTATCAAGAACGATCCCTTCCTTAACCATGAAATGACATTTCTCCCAGTTGAGAACGAGGTTGGTTCTTTACACATTTTTAAGACCAACTCAAGATGGTTTAAGCACTGGTGAAAAGACGAACCAAAGATGGAAAAGTCATCGATAAAGATCTCAAGAAAATCCCCTACCATGTCAGAAAAGATGCTCATCATGCACCTTTGGAAAGTGGCTGGAGTAGTGGTTAGACCAAAGGCTAAACGTCGATAGGCAAAAGTTCCAAAGGGACATGTGAAAGTGGTCTTTTCTTGGTCTTCGGGAGCAATGTGAATTTGAAAATAGCCAGAATAACCATCTAGAAAACAATAGAACGAATGACCAGCTAACCTTTCTAACATTTGATCGATAAAAGGCAGAGGAAATTGGTCTTTTCTAGTGGCAGAATTGAGTTTCCTATAGTCTATGCACACCCTCCATCCGGATTGAACACGGGTGGGCACTTGCTCATCATTCTCGTTGGTGACAACGGTAATACCAGACTTCTTAGGAACTACTTGAATGGGGCTGACCCAAGAGCTATCAGAAATGGGATAAATGATCCTATTATCGAGACACTTAAGAATTTCTTTTCGAACGACTTCCATCATGGTGGGGTTCAAACGCCGTTGAGGATTTCGAACGGGCTTCGCATCATCAATTAAGTGAATTCGATGTTGGACAATGGCCGGACTAATTCCTTTGATATCAGAGATACTCCAACCTACGGCCTCCTTATGTTTTCTAAGTACCCTAACAAGCTCATCCTCTTGTGACTCGGTCAAATCAGAGGCAATAATAACGGGAAGAGACTCGTTAGGACCTAAAAAGGCATACTTAAGAGTGTCGGGAAGAGGTTTGAGTTCTAAATCGGGCGGCGTTGACTCAACGGGTTCAATAGTTTCGAGAAGAGATAGGGGAGATGGTTCATCATCTTGATTATTTGTAGGAATGGTGGATTCTAACATTTGGTTGACCTCATTTGTATATTCGGGAACATCCCAATCATGGCCAAAGTGTTTTAAACAAAAGTCGAGGGCCTCGTTAGAAGTCATGAAATTTTGATCAACTATTTCATCAATTAAATTGACATCCATAGGTTGATCATGAAAATCATCGGGTTGTTTCCCATCATGAAAGATATTGAGGTCAAGGGTCATGTTCCTGAACGTTAGTTTCATTAATCCATTTCTACAATTAATCAAAGCATTCGAAGTGGCTAGAAAAGGACGCCCTAAAATGACGGGAATTTGGTATGTCGGATTCCTAACCGGTTCGGTTTCTAGTACCACAAAGTCAACAGGAAAGATGAAATCTCCAACTTTAATTAGCACGTCCTCGATGATCCCCTTAGGAATTTTGATTGATCTATCTGCTAATTGAAGGGTAACATTCGTCTTTTGAAGTTCTCCTAACCCTAGGGTTTGGTAGACAGAAAATGGAAGCAAGTTCACACTTGCGCCTAAATCGAGTAACGCCACAAAAGAATTACGTATGACACATGAAATTGTGGGACAACCGGGGTCCTTATATTTCACGGGAATCTGGTTAGAAAGAATTGAGCTCACTTGAGAGGTCAAAAAGGCTTTCTTAGGGACTTGGGTGGTTCTCTTATGAGTGCACAAATATTTTAGACATTTCGCATAAGAGGGAATTTGTTGAATCGCGTCTAAAAGAGGAATGTTGACTTTAACTTGCTTAAAAACCTCTAAGATCTTGTCTAATTGAGCAGTTTGCTTATTGGAGACGAGGCATTGTGGGTAAGGAGCCTTTGGTTTATCGACTTGTTCTTCGGGAACGGGCTCCGAGGTTGTTCCATTGGAAGAAGACGGCTGACTAGAAAGAGGTGAAGAGACAGGAATCGGAGTTTGATCAGAAGGATCGACGATAGGTGTTGGTGCAACATTTGATTCTTCTTCTTCCTCTTTGGGGGACTCGACTCCTACTTGATTATCAACGTGCTTTCCGGATCTCAGGGAAATGACAGCATGCACATTGTCAGGAGGTCTTTGATTAATAGGAAACTTAGGGTTGACCTCGGGCTGACTTGGAAACTTATTCTTCTCACGCTCATGGATGGCACTAGCTAATTGGATCACTTGAACCTCTAACTTAGATATTGACTGGGTACTAGCATTTAAGATTTACCTATCTTGAGTCATGGTTTGCATGAAAGTCTGTTGTGATTGAGCCAAATTAGTGGTGGATTTGAGAAGTGCATCGAGGCTTTTCTCCAACGATGTAAGTCGCTTATCCGACTCAGAAAAATCGGGAGGGTGGGAAGGAGCTTGAGTCGGATAAGGAGCATGATTTTGAGGGGAAAAAGAATTCGCGTGAGGTTTATGAAAAACCGGCGTTTGATATTGGAAGTTTTGGAATGAAGGAGGTTGATTTTGGAATTGTGCGGAGTGAGATTGTTGACCTTGACCTTGATTCCAAGAAAAGTTCGGGTGATTTTTCCAACCGGGGTTATAAGTAGGAGCATAAGGATCATTTCGAGGACCCGATTGGAACATCGCATTGACTTGTTGAAAATCTTGAGGATTTTGTATCCCTTGATTGGTTGAGTTAAAATTTGAGCACATGGATACTTGGGAGGGGGACCCGTTGGTTTCTAAGGCTTCTAAACGTCGAGTAAGAGTGGTTAATTTAGCCTCGGTCGTGATAGAGTTACCAACTTGATGTAGCCCTCTTTGATGCATGGTAGCTATTGAATCGTTTGATTTCTCGGATTCTCGAGTGGGCTCCCTAGTTGATTCCCATAACATAGTCTTTTCCGCGAACTCTTCGAAAAATTCCCATCCCTCGTCCTCGTCTTTCTCCATGAATTTCCCTTGGTACATAGATTCCAACAATGCGGTTGTTGAACCATCTAAGGCCTCGTACACAATCTTACAGAGCCTCCATTTTGCGATTCTGTGGTGGGGACATTGGGATAAAAGATTTTTAAAGCAGTCAAAACACGTCCAAAATGGTTCGTTGAGTTTTTGACGAAATTGACTAATCTCATTAGTTAGTTTCGTAGTCTTATGGCTTGGAAAGAATTTTTTTAGAAAGATGACTACGAAACCCTCCCACTTGGAAATCGATTTGACAGGTAGACTATACAACCATTTTTTACCATTATATTTTAGAGCGAAGTTGATTAATCTAAGCCGTATGGAGTCCTCGGAAAGTTGTTGGAGTTTTTGCAAAGCGCAAACCTCCTCGAATTCATGTAGAAAAGATAAGGATCCTCACCGTCACTCCCGCGAAAATTAGGTAACATGCTAATTTGATGACCTTTGATTTCGAAATTATTACCATTAACCGGGGGAAGAGTGATACATGAGGGTTGAGCAGAACGGGTGGGATAACAACGGTCCTTAAGAGACATGGCCATGGTTACTATTGGTTCGGTAATTTCTAAAGATTCGGAATTAGACGAGGAAGAAATCGCAAATGATCTTACTAGTCTCGCAGAATTATCCCTAAACCAAGTAGTTCGCATAAACCACGAAAGGAAACACGTAGCAAGTAAATGCGGAGAAAGATTTAAACACACAAAAGAAAGGGTGAAAAATCAAAAGAAAAATTCTATACCTAGGATTCCTTAATAAACTAGACCTTGCTCCTAACTTTAAGGACCACCAAAAACTCGGCAAATTAGAATTTATTCGGACCGATTTGGCCAGGTAAGTGCAAGCATTGCCAAGAGGCTAAACACTGGCCTAGACACCAAATCCTAATTGGCCAGGTAAGCTTTCGCTTGCCTAGACACAAAAGAGTCAGAATAATTAATGATTACTTCGTTTCTTAGGTACCTTCCTAATTGAGCGCGTAATTCCTAGGGGTCAACGTCTAATTAATTTTATTAAAGGCTTGGTATGCAAAATGATGGATTAAATTGTTTTTGGGCCAAGGAAAGAGTGATGAAATCCCTCCCCTTATCTTGTGATGTGGTTTTGCCCTTAAGATTTATTAGTGAATGAATGCAACAAACAACGAGATATATACAAAACTATAAACAATTATGGATGCTTACGCTACGTGTTTTAACTAAAATAAAGAAGAAAATTAATGTACCTTTGGATCCTCCAGCAATCACCACAATTTATAAGGTACGAAAAATTAAAAACAAGAAAAAAAATCTAGATGATGTGCCCTAAGTGATTAAATGCATGATGCAACAATTATGTAATTACTAACTAATTTTTTTTGGATTTAAATTTTCAATTTTTTTGTGATTTTTTTTGATTTTTTTAATTTTTTGTGATTTTCTAAAAATAAAAAGGCAAAAAAGAGTGAAATACGGGTTACCGAAGCACGCTTCCAAAAATTCCAATTTTCCTCCACGGTGATTCCCGAAATTTCAACTTTCCTAAAAATAAAACGAGATAAAAATGAGACAAGTAAAACTAATCCGAAAAATTAACAATTAAGGTATGAAAAATAATTAGGTTCCCCGGCAGCGGCGCCAAAAACTTGATGTGCCGAAAATATGACAAATAAAATCGCAAGCGCACGATCATCGTTTTAGTATTTTAAGATTCGATCCACAGGGAATGATATTTATTTCGCGATCCTTAACTATTAATTTAGGCGAATTAGAACAATTTGGGATTTTTATATTTTTGATTTTACTAATAAATTTTAAGCTATTACAAAAAGAGAATTTAATTTAAACTAATTTTAATTTAACAAATTTTAAAATTAAAAAAACAGAAAAATTAGATTTTCTTTTCTATTTTAATTCCTGAAGAAAATTTAATACATTGAAAGGAAATTAAATTTATTCCAATTTTAAACAAACTAATTAAAAAAAGGAAAGAATAACAGTTATGAAGTAGAATTTAAACGAATTTTATTACCAGGAATTTTTAGGAAAAATGTGACATAATTGTTTCGAAAATTAAGCTAGCTATAAACAAAAACATAACAATTTCTCTTATTCCGAGTTAATTCGGCAGAACGAATCGACTCAGCAACATCAAACAAAACTCATGGAAACGACTGCAGGAACTCAGAACTCAAAAACCGAACTCAACATTGGACTCAACTCGGACAAATCGACAATATAAATCAAGATGAAATAAGCCTTAAAAACTCACAAATCGAACCATAAAAACTCGACATGAAAACTCACAAACAAGGAACACAGACTTGGTTACACAAAACAACCAATTAAACATCCCTGCAAACTTCAGTAAATCGAAACTCAGCAGCTTCAACACAGAATCGGAAATAAAAACTCCAAGTTAACGAACAACACTCGTCAAACAACAGCACTTAGACGTTGACATTAAAACAACACAGGACACAGAAATTAAAGTATCAACAATTCGATTCTCAAACAAATCTCAGCGACAAAACTGGACCCTCGACAAGAACTCAAGCAAAACGCAGTTGGAAACGATTCGGCATAGCAACAAACAGATAAACAGCTACCCAGGCTACACAGCTATGGAAACTCGGAACCTAATAACATTAAAATTCAATTAATCTAAAACTGCGAATTAAACAAAACCAAACACGTCGTCAATTACGAAGAATAGCAAACCCAGATACGTAAAATGCAACAATAACTAGGACAAAACTCGACAATAACAACGAATAGTACGACTCAGTAACAAGCAACAATAAAACAGAGGAAACAAAGGAGTGGTGTTTGTGGTGGTTGTTCGGAGCGGAGAGAACGAGGGAGAGAGAGATAGAGACGGGAGAGGACAGATGGGTTTGGGGATTACAGAAAACAGGGGATGGGGGAGGGTTGGGAACTAGTATTTTTCCGTGGGAACAAGAGGGAAGAGATCGCAGGTTGGAACGGGGAAGAGAGAAAGAGTGATAGAGAGAAAGGAGAGAGGGGAGAGATTCGAACATGGGAGAGAGTGGAGATGAGAAGGAGTGTGATTGTGGTGCTGGAAATCGGAATAAAGGAGGAGGGGTGTTTGTAATGGAGGAGGAGAGATAGGGAAGGGGAAACTGGGGATTGGGTTCGATGGAGAAGAAAGAGTTACAGGGGAAATGGGTTTGTAAGCTGCGAGAAACAGAGGAGTAGAGATTAATAACTTTCGAATATAAAGTAAAAACAGATAAACAAATTACAGCAAATTAGTTAAACGGGACTGAAAATAAAATACTGAAACTTAATACAACTGATATTTTTTTTTATACTAACGCATAAAACATAAAAATTAAATCTATAATTAAAAATTTATGAAACCCACAATAAAATTGAGATTTAAAGGGGCACAACTACAATTAAAATTAAGAACAAGAAATCAAAGATCGTTAAATTCAACCCCAAGTGGTTAGCTTTCGCTACTTTGTCCACTAATTGGATTTACGAAAATAACGTAAATGAAGCTTGCATTAAAATGAAAAAGTGTTTACAAGAACAATTACAAAAATGAAAGTTACAAAATATGGAGGCTACAAATTTAGGGTTTGGAAAGTAAAACTAAGATGTAGGCTAAGATGTAAGATGTGTGTACAAATGAAGGGGGGGTATTTATAGGTAAAAATTAGGGTTTTGGGGGTGTGTGTGCAATTTCCATATTTGCTCCAAAGGTCGTAGCTCTTTTCCTTCTTTCATTTTGGGCCTTTTTCTTTGTCTTTTGTCATTCTTTGCACTTTATTTCTTAATTTTGCCATTTCTTCATTTTTCTCAAATTTCCTGAAATGCAATAAAATAAGTTTATTAAAATACGAGTTCAAGTAGCAAATAGGTAATAAAAATATGCAAAAATATGCACTTATCACTGGTCCTCCCCGAAGGGTCTCCATTTTAAAAAAAACAGTCCAATCCTATAATCTGAATGCCAGGTGTCGGAACAATCGACCACCTCGACCAGCCAAACATTTTGGAACCTCACGTTCCAGGACAACAACTCAAATCCCAAGAATAAATGAGGTCTAGTAACATCTGACCTAGATATCGACAAGTTCGATATAAAGAGGGGTATTTATTTGGAATATGTCACTAGAAAGAATCAACAAGTTCAATTTTATTGTTCTGGGACAGGACAAACAGATATGCATATTCATTAAAAAATAACTGAGCAATAGTATCGACAGTAAATCAGACTAATATATTGAACAAGTTATGATAAGCATGATTCACTTGAAAGATAAGTGAAATAGTTACTTGCCTTAACCAGGTATTTACTGCAGTCACGGATTCCCTACGGCCTCAACTTTCGCCTTTCCTTTGTCCTTGGGATCTACACACAATTTAAACACTATTTTAGAATTCTATTTGACGTTTACTGTTTACTACCACTATTTAACCTTAATCTACCCTTGCGAATAATCCCATAAATCCATTTATTTATTCATATAACATCAATATATAACCTCTAATATAAGCATCCACCATAGCCAACAAACACTTATCATATAATCAAATAAATAAATAAATAAATATGTAGTTCAAATAACATTTATACTAGTTGCACAATTATATACACATATATTCGAGAAAATAATTTAAGATTATTTTTAGAAAATTTGACGACATCCCCTTTATACGGGTGACTGCTAGTCGGAACATAACCGACACAACCACCAATATAACCATCAATCGCAATTCCATATCTTGTACTAACAATTCAAATCATAATTACACCCATCAAAATAAACAATTCAAATTATAATTACCCCAAGACCGAACAATCCTCATATTAAACTAATCATGCTAAACGAATATAAAATGCTTGGAAATTAAGCGCGAAACAAATAGTATAATTTATAAAATTCATTTCGGCTTAGGTATACATCATAGCCAAGTTACCCTCGACTCAAATTAAATCATTGTCGAGGGGGCAAAATTCCAAGGGTACCCGAATTGGGTTTCCAACCCGAAGTTTCACTCTAATAATTTTTTTCGAACAATATATATAATCTCAATGAATTTATCAACGAAATTAAATATTTAAAATCTTTGATCATTGCACATCTCACAAAATCGAACCATTTAAAAACCTGCAATTCACAGAACCATGAGGAATACGAATTAACCACAACCAACTGACCCAGCTTATACAGATATCAAATACAGAACATGTAATTCACTTTTGCAGCAACAATACCAACACACCAGGTTGTCAACACTCACGCATGTCCACACTCACCACGCACGCACACAACCCACACACTCTGCACGACAGCAACAGGAGAGGGGAACTAGAGCACAGCCTTCTTACAGCTTAAACACACGGCCACACTCACATGCCTCACGCCATAAACACACGCTACCATACACGAACACGCACACCACGCTCGACTTGCGTACACAACAGCCGTAGCAAGAAACAGAGGGAGGAGGAATAATAGAAATTGGGGAAGGGGAATGGTAGAGAGAAATGGAGCGGATGATATATCAATCGAGAGAGAGAGAGAGAGAGAGAGAGAGGTTGAGACAATACCCGAACAATCGAGAGACTACCAAGCACAACTGAAATTTCAATTTAGGGATTTGAGGTTTAAAATGGGGAAAACAGGGGTGAAAAGGGGTAATTGTACTATGCTAAAAAAACGAATAAAATTACTTAAATTACTCTAGAAATTCCGAAGTTAAGAAAATAGGTGAAATATTAAATTTTAGAATTTTAAAATAAAGAGTATAAAATTACGATTACCCACATATTTTTAAAATATTTTTAGGATCAAAAACGAATTAAATATGGATTTTACAAGATTAAATCCATAGAATAGAAAAATAATTCATAAAATCATTTTAAAATTCTCAAAACCAAAAATAATTCATCAAATATTTTTAAAAGTCATATAAACTAATAAAGTTAATAATGTAAAAGATTTCAGGATTTTTGGAGATCCCGATAATTTTACAAAATTCACAGAAGGTACATATAACAAAATTAAATAGAAATAAATCCTCCAAAATATAAAAAAAAATACCCGGGCTTACACACCACATATAAATCATCAACTAAGCCCACCAATATTATACCACACATACGTCACCTCCTCACAAATTTTATACGCCACATAATTCATATTTAATATTAAATAAATAATTATTATTACTAAAAATTTCTAAGGCGTATAAAGGATTCTGTCCCCAGAATCTCACCTAAGTGGATAAATGAGGATAATTCTTGAGCATGTCGCTTTCAAGCTCCCAAGTTGATTCTTCCACAATGGGGTTTCTCCACAAAACTTTTACTATAGGTATTGTCTTATTTCGTAGAACTTTCTCTTTACGATCTAATATCTTGATGGGTTGTTCCACATAAGATAAATCTGACTGGATCTCTATCGGCTCATATTCGATGACATGTTTAGAGTCCGGGTGGTATTTCTTAAGCATTGATACATGGAACACGTTGTGAATATGTTGCATATGAGGCGGTAGGGCTAACTCGTAGGCAATTTTTCCAACCTTCTTCAATACCTCAAAAGGCCCGACAAATCTTGGACTTAATTTTCCCTTCTTACCAAATCTTACCAACCCCTTCCACGGAGATACCTTCAACAAAACTTGTTCTCCTTCTTCGAACTCCATAATCTTTCTAGCCAAATCAGCGTACTTCTTCTGTTGGTTCTGAGCTGTCACTAACCGTTTCTGAATAAGTTGAATTACTTCCTTGGTTTGCTGTACTAATTCTGGTCCGAGTATCTTTCGTTCGCCAACTTCCTCCCAGTATACTGGAGATCGACACTTCCGCCCGTATAATGCTTCATACGGTGGCATACCAATGCTAGCATGAAAACTGTTGTTGTATGAAAATTCCACTAATGGCAAGTGTTCATCCCAACTTTCTGCGAAATCCAGTGCACAAACTCGGAGCATGTCTTCAATTGTTTGAATCGTTCTTTCACTCTGACCGTCAGTCTGAGGATGATAAGCAGTACTCATTTTTAATTCAGTGCCCAAACATTCTTGAAAACTTCTCCAGAATCTCGAATTAAATCTTGGATCTCGATCTGAGACTATTGATACTGGAACTCCATGTCGCACCACATTCTCTTTTATGTATAGGTGAACCAATTTGTCTAATGAAAACCTCTCATTTACTGGAAGGAAGTGTGCAGATTTCATTAATCGATCAACAATTACCAAGATAGCATCATGATTAGCTCTCGTCCTTGGCAATCCTACCACAAAATCCATCACAATATGCTCCCATTTCCACTTGGGAATTTTTAATGGTTGTAGCATCCCACTTGGTCTCTGATGTTCAGATTTTACTTTCTGACAAGTCAAACACTTACTCACCCATTCGGCAATATCTCTCTTCATATCCGGCCACCAGAAGTTTCTTTTCAAGTCTCGATACATTTTCGTACTTCCAGGATGAATCGAATATTTCGAACTATGGGCCTCCTGTAGAATTTCATTCTTTAACTCTGTCACATTTGGTATCCAAGTGCGTGAAGAAAATCTCAATATTCCACTGTCATCTACTTGAGTGCATATTTCCTCACCTGTTAACTTGTTAACATCTCCGCTCATGACTTCATCCTGGCATCTTCGAATCTTTTCTAACAACTCGGACTGAAACGTCATTGTGTAACCGTTATCTATATACTTGTAGGCACGCATACTTCTATTTCAAATTTTTCAAATTCTCTATATAACTCCTCAGGCAGCGTAAACATGTTAATTTTCTCCTTTCTACTTAGAGCGTCCGCCACCACATTCGCTTTCCTGGGGTGATAGTTAATTGTACAATCATAATCCTTGAGCAATTCTAACCATCTCCTCTGCATCATATTTAAGTCTTTTTGGGTGAAAATATACTTTAAGCTCTTATGGTCCGTGTAAATTTCGCACTTTTCACCATACAAATAATGTCTCCAAATCTTCAAGGCGAAAACAATCGCGCCAAATTCCAAATCGTGAGTAGGATATTTCTGCTCGTGAGGTTTCATTTGTCTCGAAGCGTAAGCAATTACCTTACCGTGCTGCATTAATACACACCCTAAACCCTTGTGAGACACATCACTATAGATCACGAAATTTCCTTTCCCGTCTGGAAGTGTCAATACAGGTGCAGTCACCAATCTCTTCTTCAATTCCTGGAAACTTTCTTCACACCTCTCATTCCACACAAACTTTTCATTCTTCCTTGTCAACTTTGTTAGTGGGGTGGCTATCTTTGCAAAGTCTTGAACAAATCTTCGATAGTATCCTGCCAACCCTAAGAAACTTCGGACTTCTGTAGGTGTCTTGGGCCTCTCCCAACTCATCACAGCTTCAATCTTAGCGGGGTCCACTTTAATCCTTTCTCTACTGATCACATGTCTTAAAACTGCACTTCTTTCAACCAAAACTCACACTTAGAAAATTTTGCATATAACTTCTCCTTTCTTAACGTTTCTAGAGCTATCCTTAAATGCCCTGCATGTTCTTCTTCGGTATTTGAGTATATCAAGATATCATCTATAAACACAATCACAAACTTACTCAGATATTTCTTAAAAACCCTATTCATTAAATCCATGAATGCTGCTGGTGCATTGGTTAACCCAAACGCCATCACCAAAAATTCATAATGCCCATATCTAATCCGAAATGCTGTCTTTGGAACGTCTTTCGATCTAATCTTCAACTGGAAATACCCTGACCGTAGATCAATCTTGGAAAAACAAGTCGCTCACTTCAACTGGTCAAACAAATCGTCAATTCTCGATAAAGGGTACTTATTCTTAATGGTCAAATTATTTAGCTCTCGATAATCGATACATAATCTCATACTCCCGTCCTTCTTCTTTACAAACAATACCGGAGCTCCCCACGGAGATACACTAGGCCTGATAATACCTTTTTCTAAGAGGTCTTGTAACTGAATAGCCAATTCTTTCATCTCTACAGGTGCCATTCGATAAGGAGCCTTTGACACGGGTTCGGTTCCTGGTGCTAAGTCAATGGTAAATTCTATTTCTCTATCCGGAGGTAACCCGGGGAGTTCATCTGAAAAACATCGAGAAACTCATTCACCACTGGTATTTCCTTCATCTTAGGTACCTCTTGCTTGGTATCCATGACATAAGCCATATAGCCCTCGCATCCCTGTCTCAACAGCCTCTTAGTTTGCATGATCATTAAAAATCTCCTAGTCTGTCTCTGACCTCTAAAGGTAACTTCTACATTATCAGGGGATCTGAGTATTACCTTCTTATTCTTACAGTCAATTTGCGCATTGTTCTCTGTTAACCAATCCATTCCTAAAATTACATCAAATTCGCCTAACTGGAAAGGTATTAAATCAGCATAAAAACAATGCCCTGAAATGTCTACCTCACAACGAGGACACATTCGCTCTGAATTAGCAATTTCTATAACTATAGATTCATGTAGCATACACATTTCACAATTCAACTTTCGAGCAAATTCTTTAGATATAAAAGATTTCGTAGCCCCTGAATCAATCAATACTTTGGCATGTACAGAATTTATTGGAAGCGTACCTGCCACCACATCAAAATCCTTAACAGCTTCGTTGATGGTCATATTAAAGGTCCTAGCCAATGGTCGAACATTCACTGCTGGAGGTGCCTCTATTGCATGAATCATGGGATTAGCCGGAACTGGAGGCTTGACTAAAGGTACCTTACAATCTTTCATCACGTGCCCTGGCTTTCCACAGCGATGACAAACAATCCCTACTTTACATTCCCGAGCATAGTGTCCCTTTTGATTGCACTTATAACATGTCACCTCTAACTTAGCACACACTCCCGAATGCCTTTTCCCACAAGTCTTACATTCTGCCAAGAGTGGCCTAAGAAGCTTCTATTAATTTAAATCTTGAGGTCGACTTCCTTGTCCTCCATTTCCCGTTCCTGGTTTCTTAGAATTTCCACTCTTCCCGGGTTGGATCCCCGGTTTCTTATTTGGGACATTCTGAGAACTGCCCTGCAACTGTCGTCCTTCTATTGCTCCTGCCTTCCTTTTTCTTCCCTCATTCTCTTTAAAATATAACTCATTTTCTCCTTCTGCAATCATTGCCTTCAACACCATCGCTGCATAGGTATCGAACTCAAAAATTGCCAACTTACTGCGAATCCACGGCTTTAACCCTTGCTGGAACCTTTTTGCTTTCTTTTTGTCTGTATCAACATATGTCGGGACAAACCTCGCTAACTCGGTAAACTTAACTTCATATTCCAACACACTCATATTACCTTTTTTCAGTTCTAGAAATTTCATCTCCATCTGATCCTTCATGAAATCTGGAAAGTACTTTTCTAGGAACAACTCCGTAAATCTTGCCTAAGGAATTACCTCTGTAGCTTCCAGAGCCTTCATTGACTCCCACCAGTACGTAGCCTCATTTTTTAGAAAGTAACTTACATATTCAGTTTGTTTGTCTGCCGGAACCCCTACTAACTCAATAGCTTTCTCCATCTCCTTTAACCATGACCTCGCTTCTATGGGATATGCTGCCCCTTTGAACTCTGGAGGTTTAACTGCCTAAAAAGACTTAAAGGTGACTACCAGAGGCACTGGTTGTTGTTGCTGCTGCTGTTGCTGTGCCAACAGCTGCTGTTGTAACTGTTGTTGTTGCTGTGCTAGAGTAGCAGTTTGTTAAACAAGGGTCTGCAATATCTGAGCCAAAGCAGGGTCTATTTGACCTACAAGAGGTGGGTTAGCTTGTTCATCCTGATTGGGGGTTCGTGTATTTGCTCAAGTGTTTTGTTTTTTCTTTCTTGGAGGCATTCTTCTGAAATCAACGAACAATAATTAGGTTTATATTCAAGAATCAATAAATCAAAAGAATCTAATTTAAGCAAACAATGAATATACTATTGAAATATAATTCAAGGTTCCCAGCCATTACTCGGGTCAACAATTGGTTTACAAGATGTAACAGGATACAAAAATCAAAGTTATACAAGGTATTCATGAATATATGGTAGATGCATTAACGGAACAATAAACATAATACTGAAATTAAATACGGTACTGAAAGTAAATGCAGTACTAGAAAAAGAAGCAGTGCTGAAAATAAATTCAATGCTGAAAGGTAAATATGATGCTTAAATATAAATAACAATATGAAAGGAATTTAACGAAGTTTGCAACAAGGAATCATCATATATATCTGGTACAAGAGTAAAAACAATGCTGCGATAGAGATTCAACATAATACTAATAGAGAAAAATGCTAGCATCTAGTCACAGTACAACAGGTATCTACAACAAAACTGGTTGTACTGTAAGTTCCGATATACAACTACCATCATACTATGCCTCTATATACAAGGTGTGTCATCGTGCTATCCTAACCATCACTGGTCCTTGCCTGATCCTCCCCACTGAGCTGATCCAAGAATATTATCCAGGTCCACCATCACCAAGGCTAGAGTCATCTGACAAGTCAAACACTTACTCACCCATTCGGCAATATCTCTCTTCATATCCGGCCACCAGAAGTTTCTTTTCAAGTCTCGATACATTTTCGTACTTCCAGGATGAATCGAATATTTCGAACTGTGGGCTTCCTGTAGAATTTCATTCTTTAACTCCGTCACATTTGGTATCCAAGTGCGTGAAGAAAATCTCAATATTCCACTGTCATCTACTTGAGTGCATATTTCCTCACATGTTAACTTGTTAACATCTCCGCTCATGACTTCCTCCTGGCATCTGCGAATCTTTTCTAACAACTCAGACTGAAACGTCATAGTGTAACCCTTATCTGTACTACTTGTAGGCACGCATACTTCTATTTCTAATTTTTCAAATTCTCTATATAACTCCTCAGGTAGTGTAAACATGTTAATTTTCTCCTTTCTACTTTGAGCATCCGCCACCACATTCGCTTTCCTGGGGTGATAGTTAATTGTACAATCATAATCCTTGAGCAATTCTAACCATCTCCTCTGCCTTATATTTAAGTCTTTTTGGGTGAAAATATACTTTAAGCTCTTATGGTCCGTGTAAATTTCGCACTTTTCACCATACAAATAATGTCTCCAAATCTTCAAGGCGAAAACAATCGCGGCCAATTCCGAATCGTGAGTAGGATATTTCTGCTCGTGAGGTTTCAATTGTCTCGAAGCGTAAGCAATTACCTTACCGTGCTGCATTAATACACACCCTGAACCCTTGTGAGACACATCACTATAGATCACAAAATTTCCTTTCTCGTCTGGAAGTGTCAATACAGGTGCAGTCACCAATCTCTTCTTCAATTCCTGGAAACTTTCTTCACACCTCTCATTCCACACAAACTTTTCATTCTTCCTTGTCAACTTTGTTAGTGGGGTGGCTATCTTTGCAAAGTCTTGAACAAATCTTCGATAGTATCCTGCCAACCCTAAGAAACTTCGGACTTCTGTAGGTGTCTTGGGCCTCTCCCAACTCATCACAGCTTCAATATTAGCGGGGTCCACTTTAATCCCTTCTCTACTGATCACATGTCTTAAAACTGCACTTCTTTCAACCAAAACTCACACTTAGAAAATTTTGCATATAACTTCTCCTTTCTTAACGTTTCTAGAGCTATCCTCAAATGCCCTGCATGTTCTTCTTCGGTCTTTGAGTATATCAAGATATCATCTATAAACACAATCACAAACTTACTCAGATATTTCTTAAAAACCCTATTCATTAAATCCATGAATGCTGCTGGTGCATTGGTTAACCCAAACGCCATCACCAAAAATTCATAATGCCCATATCTAGTCCGAAATGCTGTCTTTGGAACGTCTTTCGATCTAATCTTCAACTGGAAATACCCTGACCGTAGATCAATCTTGGAAAAACAAGTCGCTCACTTCAACTGGTCAAACAAATTGTCAATTCTCGGTAAAGGGTACTTATTCTTAATGGTCAACTTATTTAGCTCTCGATAATCGATACATAATCTAATACTCCCGTCCTTCTTCTTTACAAACAATACCGGAGCTCCCCACGGAGATACACTAGGCCTGATAATACCTTTTTCTAAGAGGTCTTGTAACTGAATAGCCAATTCTTTCATCTCTACTGGTGCCATTCGATAAGAAGCCTTTGACACGGGTTCGGTTCCTGGTGCTAAGTCAATGGTAAATTCTATTTCTCTATCCGGAGGTAACCCGGAGAGTTCATCTGGAAAAACATCGAGAAACTCATTCACCACTGGTATTTCCTCCATCTTAGGTACCTCTTGCTTGGTATCCATGACATAAGCCATATAGCCCTCGCATCCCTGTCTCAACAGCCTCTTAGTTTGCATGATCGTTAAAAATCTCCTAGTCTGTCTCTGACCTCTAAAGGTAACTTCTACATTATCAGGGGATCTGAGTATTACCTTCTTATTCTTACAGTCAATTTGCACATTGTTCTCTGTTAACTAATCCATTCCTAAAATTACATCAAATTTGCCTAACTGGAAAGGTATTAAATCAGCATAAAAACAATGCCTTGAAATGTCTACCTCACAACGAGGACACATTCGCTCTGAATTAGAAATTTCTATAACTATAGCTTCATGTAGCATACACATTTCACAATTCAACTTTCGAGCAAATTCTTTAGATATAAAAGATTTCGTAGCCCCTGAATCAATCAATACTTTGGCATGTACAGAATTTATAGGAAGCGTACCTGCCACCACATCAAAATCCTTAACAGCTTCGTTCATGGTCATATTAAAGGTCCTAGCCAATGGTCGAACATTCACTGCTGGAGGTGCCTCTATTGCATGAATCATGGGATTAGCCGGAACTGGAGGCTTGACTAAAGGTACCTTACAATCTTTCATCACGTGCCCTGGCTTTCCACAGCGATGACAAACAATCCCTACTTTACATTCTCGAGCATAGTGTCCCTTTTGATTGCACTTATAACATGTCACCTCTAACTTAGCACACACTCCCGAATGCCTTTTCCCACAAGTCTTACATTCTGCCAAGAGTGGCCTAAGAAGCTTCTGTTGATTTGAATCTTGAGGTCGACTTCCTTGTCCTCCATTTCCCGTTCCTGGTTTATTAGAATTTCCACTCTTCCCTGGTTGGATCCCCGGTTTCTTATTTGGGACATTCTGAGAACTGCCCTGCAACTGTCGTCCTTCTATTGCTCCTGCCTTCCTTTTTCTTCCCTCATTCTCTTTAAAATATAACTCACTTTCTCCTTCTGCAATCATTGCCTTCTACACCATCGCTGCATAGGTATCGAACTCAAAAATCGCCAACTTACTGCGAATCCACGGCTTTAACCCTTGATGGAACCTTTTTGCTTTCTTTCTGTCTGTATCAACATATATCGGGACAAACCTCGCTAACTCGGTAAACTTAGCTTCATATTCCAACACACTCATATTACCTTTTTTCAGTTCTAGAAATTTCATCTCCATCTGATCCTTCATGAAATCTGGAAAGTACTTTTCTAGGAACAACTCCGTAAATCTTGCCTAAGGAATTACCTCTGTAGCTTCCAGAGCCTTCATTGACTCCCACCAGTACGCAGCCTCATTTTCTAGAAAGTAACTTACATATTCAGTTTGTTTGTCTGCCGGAACCCCTACTAACTCAATAGCTTTCTCCATCTCCTTTAACCATGACCTCGCTTCTATGGGATATGCTGCCCCTTTGAACTCTGGAGGTTTAACTGCCTAAAAAGACTTAAAGGTGACTACCAGAGGCACTGGTTGTTGTTGCTGCTGCTGTTGCTGTGCCAACAGCTGCTGTTGTAACTGTTGTTGTTGCTGTGCTAGACTAGCAGTTTGTTAAACAAGGGTCTGCAATATCTGAGCCAAAGCAGGGCCTATTTGACCTACAAGAGGTGGGTTGGCTTGTTCATCCTGATTAGGGGTTCGAGTATTTTCTCGAGTGTTTTGTTTTTTCTTTCTTGGAGGCATTCTTCTGAAATCAACGAACAATAATTATGTTCATATTCAAGAATCAATAAATCAAAAGAATCTAATTTAAGCAAACAATGAATATACTATTGAAATATAATTCAAGGTTCCCAGCCATTACTCGGGTCAACAATTGGTTTACAAGATGTAACAGGATACAAAAATCAAAGTTATACAAGGTATTCATGAATATATGGTAGATGCATTAACGGAACAATAAACATAATGCTGAAATTAAATACGATACTGAAAGTAAATGCAGTACTAGAAAAAGAAGCAGTGCTGAAAATAAATTCAATGCTGAAAGGTAAATATGATGCTTAAAAATAAATAACAATATGAAAGGAATTTAACGAAGTTTGCAACAAGGAATCATCATATATATCTGGTACAAGCGTAAAAACAATGCTTCGATAGAGATTCAACATAATACTAATAGAGAAAACTGCTAGCATCTAGTCACAGTACAACAGGTATCTACAACAAAACTGGTTGTACTGTAAGTTCCGATATACTACTACCATCATATTATGCCTCTATATACAAGGTGTGTCATCGTGCTATCCTAACCATCACTGGTCCTTGCCTGATCCTCCCCACTGAGCTGATCCAAGAATATTATCCAGGTCCACCATCACCAAGGCTAGAGTCATCTGATGTGTAACAACTACCATCTCATCTCTAGGCATATTCTGCGTTCGAATCGAAATAACATTCCTGATCGCCTGCAAGCGTCTCCGGACCTCCTCCAGCTCCGCCAATGCTCTGTCTCGATGTCTCACCACATCTGTCTCGGCCGCTCTCATGGCCTGCAACTCTGCCACCTGACCTAGAAGATAACCCCTCTCTCTGCCCAATCGCTCATTCTCCAAGTACGGAACTGGCAATGGGGTATAACGATAGGCTGGCCCGTTACCGGAGCTCTGAGATCCTATATATGGCTGTATAGCCCTCGGTGGTACCTGCCGTGGCACTGGAGCCACTCCTACTGAGCCCTCATCTGGATCTGAGCCTGAGCTAGAGCTAGGGGCCTGTAATAACATAATTACCTTATAATTAGACATACTAACTCTCGTATAACGATCCTAATCCTTCCTATTACTCTAACCCAGTTTCCCACCTAATTGTTTCAGTGACTGTGACCTGTAGCTCTGATACCAACTTGTAACACCCTCATTTTTCCATTATTAAAAATATATGCTTTTTATAATAAATTAATCATTGATATAGGGGAAATTTTAAAAATTTCGGCATGTAGTATTCGTATATCGAGTTAACCACCTGCATTTCCAACCAAGATATTACTACTACTAATCACTCTGTTTGCATGCATAATAAAATTTTAAAACAACTAGAAATATAACTACTATCCATCCAAGATCGCTCACAGGTCACAGTATGAAACAACATTTAACGAGATATTACAACTGAATCCAAATAAAATATTTTACAACCCAAAAGCCAAGTAATCTGTCTAAACTGACACAACAATATCATAACATAGAGCTAACAGCTGACTACCCGTCCCATAACCTCAACTCGCCGGATGCCCCTATTAGACGGTCCACTCCTCCTAGACATCTTCGAACTTAGCTGAAGAAAACATGGTTATCACAAAAGTGATCCAATGATGCTCAGCAAGTATAATAATATATATAAATGGAAGCATAAACTAGAATTAGATCTGCAAGTCTGATTAAGATAAATGACTACCAACAATTTCAGGTGCTCAGGGAAATTTGAAAATATAACATCTTATTTAAGTCAAGAAATGGAATAGAATTGGACTATTAAGCATTTTATAAATAAAACAATAATAAGGTTAGGCTGCTGATCAGTCACGCACTAACCCCGGACAAACGCATACAGCAATGTCCTTTAATGGATCCACGGCACACATTGGCCTGAACAATTGACCACGAATCTAGTCTTCCCCGAAGGGTCTCCATTTTAAAAAAAAAACAGTCAAATCCTATAATCTGAATGCCAGGTGTCGGAACAATCGACCACCTCGACCAGCCAAACATTCTGGAACCTCACGTTCCAGGACAACAACTCAAATCCCAAGAATAAATGAGGTCTAGTAACATCTGACCTAGATATCGACAAGTTCGATATAAAGAGGGATACTGATTTGGAAGATGTCACTAGAAAGAATCAACAAGTTCAATTTTACTGTTCTGGGACAGGACAAACAGATATGCATATTCATTGAAAAATAACTGAGCAATAGTATCGACAGTAAATCAGACTAATATATTGAACAAGTTATGATAAGCATGATTCACTTGAAAGATAAGTGAAATAGTTTACTTGCCTTAACCAGGTATTTACTGCAGTCACGGATTCCCTACGGCCTCAACTTTCGCCTTTCCTTTGTCCTTGGGATCTACACACAATTTAAACACTATTTTAGAATTCTATTTGACGTTTATTGTTTACTACCACTATTTAACCTTAATCTACCCTTGCGAATAATCCCCTAAATCCATTTATTTATTCATATAACATCAATATATAACCTCTAATATAAGCATCCACCATAGCCAACAAACACTTATCATATAATCAAATAAATAAATAAATATGTAGTTCAAATAACATTTATACTAGTTGCACAATTATATACACATATATTCGAGAAAATAATTTAAGATTTTTTTTTAGAAAATTTTGATGGCATCCCCTTTATACGGGTGATTGCCAGTCGGAACATAACCGACACAACCACCAATATAACCATCAATCGCAATTCCATATCTTGTACCAACAATTCAAATCATAATTACACCCATCAAAATAAACAATTCAAATTATAATTACCCCAAGATCGAACAATCCTCATATTACACTAATCATGCCAAACGAATATAAAATGCTTGGAAATTAAGCGCGAAACAAATAGTATAATTTATAAAATTCATTTCGGCTCAGGTATACATCATAGCCAAGTTACCCTCGACTCAAATTAAATCATTGTCGAGGGGGAAAAATTTCGAGGGTACCCGAATTGGGTTTCCAACCCGAAGCTTCGCTCTAATAATTTTTTTCGAACAATATATATAATCTCAATGAATTTATCAACGAAATTAAATATTTAAAATCTTTGATCATTGCACATCTCACAAAATCGAACCATTTAAAAACCGGCAATATACAGAACCATGAGAAATACGAATTAACCACAACCAACTGACCCAGCTTATATAGATATCAAATACAGAACATGGAATTCACTTTTGCAGCAACAATACCAACACACCAGGTTGTCAACACTCACGCCTGTCCACACTCACCACGCACGCACATAACCCACACACTCTGCACGACAGCAACAGGAGAGGGGAACTAGAGCACAACCTTCTTACAGATTAAACACACGGCCACACTCACATGCCTCACGCCATAAACACACGCTACCATACACGAACACGCACACCACGCTCGACTTGTATACACAACAGCCGTAGCAAGAAACAGAGGGAAGAGGAATAATAGAAATTGGGGAAGGGGAATGGTAGAGAGAAATGGAGCGGATGATATATCAATCGAGAGAGAGAGAGAGAGAAGTTGAGACAATACCCGAACAATCGAGAGACTACCAAGCACAACTAAAATTTCAATTTAGGGATTTGAGGTTTAAAATGGGGAAAACAGGGGTGAAAAGGGGTAATTGTACTATGCTAAAAAAACGAATAAAATTACTTAAATTACTCCAGAAATTTCGAAGTTAAAAAAATAGGTGAAATATTAAATTTTAAAATTTTAAAATAAAGAGTATAAAATTAAGATTACCCACATATTTTTAAAATATTTTTAGGATAAAAAACGAATTAAATATGGATTTTACAAGATTAAATCCATAGAATGGAAAAATAATTCATAAAATCATTTTAAAATTCTCAAAACCAAAAATAATTCATCAAATATTTTTAAAAGTCATATAAACTAATAAAGTTAATAATGCAAAAGATTTCCGGATTTCTGGAGATCCCGATAATTTTACAAAATTCATAGAAGGTACATATAACACAATTAAATAGAAATAAATCCTCCAAAATATAAAAAGAAAATACCCGGGCTTACACACCACATATAAATCATCAACTAAGCCCACCAATATTATGCCACACATACTTCACTCGGTATCTTTAATGGGCACTACGGTAGTTAACAATAACCCCAAATGGAAGGAAGAATTCATTTACTTGTTATGGGAAGGGGTGATTGGGGCACCCTTTTCAGAAAATCATTTGGGAAAGTAACCGATGGCAATCCCATCAAAATCATGCTTAGTACCCAAGAACAGGCTGCCTATGATGAGCTTACTAAAGACAACGGTCAATCGTTGTGCTGGGACCTTATCAACGAGGAATCACTGAGGGCCGTTGGCCTATCTAAAGTTTCTGACCTTTGTAATTTCTTATTCCCTTGCATTTTTTCTTAATTTCGGTGTTATTTACACCAACGTGTTTTGTTTTTGTGTTTGCAGCCGCGAGAAAGATCATGGAGGCCACAGAGCCAGTGGAGGAAGAATCCTCTCGAATGAGGAGAGCTAAAAGGGGTTTGGATCCCCGCACTGAGGGTCTAGAGCCAGCCTTTTTGCGACCTCACAAGGTTACAAAAAAGGATATTGTGAATGTGGACTTGGACGAGGGGCCACTACAAGTGAACCTCAAATCTTCTGTTTATAGGGCCCCTTGGGGCTTCAGGAAACATGACTCAGTTGTCGGTTCCACCAAACACTCCATAGACTGGTTGCTTAATTCTATCACTCCCTGCGACTATAAAGATTTGGTCTCCGGAGGCTCCATGGAACAGTTTGAGCACCTGGGCGCTCAGGCCCTAGCAACTGTAAGCACCTAAAATCTACTTTTTTCCTTCATCTTACCCCCATCTGTTGAATGTTCTGATTAAATCTCTTTGCAGGCCAATGTTCACTTCCAGGGGATGGTTCATCAAGCCAAATCCTGGAAGAGCAATGCTAAGTCTTTTGAGACTAAGTTTCAAAAGGCCAAGATCAGGGCTGGGGGAGCTGAAGAGAAGCTTCAGAAGAAGGAGGAGGAACTGGCTACAGCTAATGCCGAGCTAGTTGATTTGAGGGCAAAGAAAGATGAGGCCATTGATGCCTATATGGATTCTGAGGACTTCCAGAAGCTTATGGAGCAGCATGACATGATTCTGTTTCCTAGTCAGTACACGGAGGGTTGGGATGAGGCCATAGAGGCCGTGTTGAAGAAACACCCGGGCTTGTTCTCTCCTGCTGACTTTCCTAGCCCACATCCACCTGTTCGTACCCCTGTTGAGGGTAGTGAGGATGAGGCTATTGAAGATGGGACTAGGATACTAGATCCTGAGGTTTCTCCCCTTCGGAGGGACTCTGATACTGCTAATACTTCCCCTTCTCGCTCCGCAGGTGGTTCAAAAGTCCAGGGAGATGTAGAGGAGTCTGCTTCATCCCAAGCTCCTGGGATTTAGATTATTTTCAGTTGGACCTATGTGGCATATGTTTTTATGATTTCATCATTCTTGTTTTGTAACTTATAACTTATAGCCTTCGGGCTTATTTATGCATTTTCGAGTTTTTCTTTATATTTAGTAATTTTGCCTTTTGTACTGGGCCTTTAAAGGCTTGCAATTTAATTATGTATAGGTACATAGTAGACATAAATATAAACACAAAGAATACTGAAAATCAAAATTTATAAACGAATCTTGAAACGGGTCCAGCCCTTACATAAGTACTCTACTTCCTACTCGGAGTTTGAAAACTCTGAAATGGTTTCGTCGACCTTATTTCTAGTCTCCTAATAACTTTCGCTATGTCTTAATCAGGATAATCAAACATGGTAGACCTTGAGGTTTGATGCATGCCAAGTGTGAGGCACATCACTTCCTTCCAAAGTCTCCAACTTGTACGATCCACGTCCTAGTGTTCCCTTGGCTTGATACGGACCTTCCCAATTCGGGGCCAGCTTCCCCTTCTGTCCAACTCCGGATGCTTCAATCTTTCTGTGCACTAGGTCCCCCTGACGGAAGAACCTGTCTTTCACCCTTAAGTTATAGTAGAAGGAAGCTCTCTTCTGATGTTCAACATTCCTGGCATGAGCTTTATCCCTTACCTCATCTATCAAGTCAAGGGCCAACCTCATTCCCGCTTCATTTGTGTCCAGTTCGAAGGCTTCTATTCGTGGAAAAGCATGCATAATCTCCACAGGTACCACGGCGGCTTCAGCTCCGTAAGCTAACATGAATGGAGTTGCTCCAGTAGTCACCTTACATGTGGTGCGGTATGCCCAGAGTATTGGTAGTAAATCATCCACCCAAGTGTTCTTAGAGCGTTCCACCCTTTTCTTAAGTCCATCAAGGATTATTCGATTAGCAACCTCAGCTTGCCCGTTAGCTTGAGGGTGGGCAACTGAGGTAAACCGAAGCTCAATCCCATTCTCATCACAATAGTCCCTGAATTCTTTGTTGTTAAATTGTAACCCATTGTCTGTAACGAGGATTCGTGGTATTCCATACCTGCACATGACATTCTCCCAGAATAACTGCATGACTTGCTTGGTTGTAATTTTAGCCAAAGGTTTGGCCTCAATCCACTTCGTGAAGTAATCAATAGCTACAACCAGGAACTTCCTTTGAGCAGTGGCCATTGGAAAGGGCCCAAGTATATCTATCCCCCACATAGCGAAAGGAATGGGGGAGCTGATGGATGTCAACATCTCAGGTGGTTGCCTAACCACTGGTGCATGTTTCTGGCACCGATCACACCTTTTCACGTATTCCTTGGCATCAACCATCATCTCAGGCCAATAGAATCCGAGTCTAACTATCTTGTGAGCTAGGGCCCTGCCCCCCAAGTGTTATCCATAAATCCCTCATGGACCTCCTCAATAGCTGACCTGGCCTCTTCGGGCCTCAAACACTTTAGGTATGGAATCACAAAAGACGTCTTGTAGAGTATCCCTTCAATCAAAGCGACGCCCTCACAGATAATTTTCGTGCCTCCATGGCATTGGTCGGGAGCCAACCGGTCTCAAAGTGTGCTTTTATGGGATCTATCCAACACTCCCTTACCCCGATAGGGGCAACCAACTTGGCATCGATAGTAGGGGTTCTCAAACTTGGAAGTAGACACTTCCAGAATAATTCTCTATCTCGGAGGAGGCAAACTTAGACAAGGCATCGGCCTTGATGTTTTCCTCCCTCGGAATGTGCTCAATGTAGCACTTATCGAATTGAGTCATTACTGCCTTTACAAGCCTTAAGTACTTGGCCATGGTTTCATCCCTTGCCTCAAACTCTCCATTGACCTGGGCCACAACTAGCCTTGAATCTACACAAACTTTAAGATTTTTTACCCTTAGTGCTCCTGCCAAACCAAGTCCATCTATCAAAACTTCATACTCTGCCTCATTATTGGTTGTTGGGAAGTCCAACTTTAGGGCGTATTCAATCATAAATCCATCGGGACTTTGCAGGACAAGACCTGCACCACTTGTTTTTGTTTTTGATGCCCCATCAAAATACAGCACCCAAAATTCTTTTTCCTCAATCACGGGTTCCTTGTCCTCCTTATTGCCTTCTTGAGATATCTCCTGCCCCCCGACTTCTTGGTTGTCAATGGTGCATTCAACCACGAAGTCAGTGAGTGCTTGAGCTTTGATGGCCGTCCTTGGCTTATACTTAATATCAAATTCTCCCAACTCGAATGCCCACTTGATGAGCCTACCACTGGCTTTAGGGCTGTGCAAAATATTCCTCAGTGGTTGTCCCGTAAGGACCTCGATTTTGTGTGCCTGAAAATAGGGTCATAATTTCCTAGAGGCAGTTACAAATGTTAAGGCAAACTTCTCAATAGTAGAGTAGTTCAACTCCACTTCATGTAAAACTTTACTAACATAATATACGGGTTTCTGAACCTTGTCTTCGTCCTTTACCAGTACTGCGCTCATAGCATGATCCAAAATTGCCAAGTAAAGATAGAGGATTTCTCCCAAACTTGGCTTGGCCAACAGCGGGGCTTCAGCCATATACTTCTTCACCTGTTCAAAGGCCTCTTGGATTTCCTCTGTCCATTCAAAGTTTTTTACTTTCTTTAGTGTTTTGAAGAACGACAAACACTTATCTCCGGATCTAGAGACGAACTCCCCAATGTAGCAATCCTCCCAGTCAGTTTCTGTACGTCCCTTATGGAATGTGGTGGTTCCATATCTAGGATACCTTTAATCTTGTCGGGGTTAGCCTCGATACCTTGTTTCGAGACCATAAGACCCAAGAACTTCCCTGACCCAACACCAAAAGCGCACTTGGCGGGGTTCAACATCATCTTGTGATGTCTTAACACTTCAAATGCCTCTCGTAGGTGTTCAATGTGATCTGCCTTGTGTAGGCTCTTCACCAACGTGTCATCCACGTAAACTTCCATAGTCTTTCCAATGAGCTGAGCAAAAATCTTGTTCACCAACCTCTGACAGGTAGCTCCTGCATTTTGCAGTCCAAAGGCCATGACTAGGTAACAATACACACCAAAGTCAGTGATGAATGATACCTTAGGAATATCATCCTTATGCATCTTGATTTGAATGTAGCCACTAAATCCGTCCATGAAACTCAACATCTCGTGCCCAGCCGTGGCATCTATCAACATATCGATCCTTGGCAAGGGAAAACAGTCCTTTGGGCAGGCATCATTCAGATCAGTGAAGTCTATACACATCTTCCACTTTCCATTAGCCTTCTTAACCACTAATGGATTGGCCAACCATTCCGGGAACTGGATTTCCTCAATGAAGCCTGCCTCTAGAAGTTTGTCAACTTCCTGTTTTATGGCTTCTTTGTAATAATCCTAACTTTATAAATGCTACAGTGCTTAAATGAATAGTAAATTTTGAGGATTTAGGGAAATGGCATGTAGGTAACCTACCATTGAAACAGAAAATGAATAATCAGAAACCATATTAGTGATGTACTATGGAAATAAGTGACTCGAAACGATGACGGATTTCAGAAATTCCTGAGTGTGGATTTTAAGGATTTTCAATTTCAATTGAGACTCTATGGAATGTGATATGAAGGAGTATAGAAATATTAAAGGGTTTATATCTTGAGGAAATGGTAAAATTAGGTTAAACTAAGGAATGATCAAGTTAAGGAAATGCCAAGGGAATTTGGATTGTTAAACGATTTCAAAACCATTTGGATAACGAGGTATATTCGGAACGAATTGCAACTAGAAAAATATGGAGACTAAATGTAAGAACCCTAATTTTTGTAATATTTTCTTTTATATAATATCATATAACATTGTCAATTTGGAACCTTTTTAGTCATCCCTGTTGTTTAATGGAATTGATTGTCTGAGAAATTATGTTGTTACATTCACCATGTAAGATAAAGGGAAGGTTGTTGAAGGCAAGAGTCTTATTGTTAGTAAGATTTATAAAACTTGGGACTTGAGAGTTATTGGAGTATTAAAAGATTTATTAGGAATTATGACGAGGAGTTATGGATATTCGAGGAATTTACACAATTAGGTACTTAAGGAATTACAAGGGAAATCTCTACGCGACATAATATTATTACGAGAAATTAATTAAGATACGATACGAATTAAAGATTAAGTGACAAGCATTGGTGGAAGAATAATGATACAAGGAATGATATTGCATGCAAGTCCCATGCAACTAAGTAGTTAGGAAAGCAAACTAGCAATGCAAAGTTAGCAAGAGGAATAGTAACTAGTTTGGTACATTGTCCAAGGAGACAAGGAGGTATGGTGGTCTAGACACTAGACTTGCAACATGTGATACATATACACACACCTAATACATATCAACCACACAATTCACTTTATTCAACCAACACCAAAACACAAAACAAAAGCTTTCTCCCCCCTAGCCATTGTTGCTCTCGGCCAAACACAAAAACAAGGGGAAGAAGAATTCTTTCTTCCACTTCCCATCACTCTTAATTCAAGGCAAAAATCCTAGGTACTCTACATCATATAAGGAAGGTATACTATGAATTCCAACCCTTTTCATCCATTGGTTTTCAAGTTATAAATTGTTGAAGTTTTGTTGAATAGTAACAATGTTGAGTTTTCATTTAGATCTTGAGTTGTAAGGATTGTAGGAGCTCATCCAAGGTGTTTCTTGAGACTTTTAAGGCATACCCAAGGCTCCTAGATACTCAAGAAGGTATAAAAACCCTAACCCCTCTTGGCCATGTAGTATTTGTGATGTTTAATGTTAGATCCATGGATATTATTGTAAATCTTGGACATATAAGTTATGGATGATGTAGATCTTGAGTTTAAATGTTGTGGTTGTGATTTTTAAGCTTGTGGTTAGTGTATGTAACTCCATGTATGTTATAGAGTATGATCTTGGTGGTTTAGATGATGGTTGTGATGTTTATATAAGATTCATGGATGGTTAAGTGGTAAAAGCATGCTGAGTAATTTTCCAGGAACTTGTACTATCTTGTAGGAGGGTTTTGAACCCCTAAATCTTGTCCCCTGAAGTCCTAATATATATTGTTGGAAAGGTATTTGAATTTAGTTTCCAGAAATATAAGGTTCATGACTAGGTGATGTACAGATTTTGAGTTATGGCCTGAGAAGTGAAATGTGTTTCTGGAATCTGGACTGCACTAAATGGTCCCCTTGTGAACCTTGTTTAAACCCCTAAAAATTTATGTGGGATCATGGAAAAATTAGAGGAGCTAGTAAATGCAGTGGTGAAGGCTACCCAAAAAGAATTGGATTAAAATATGTATTTTTCAATGTTATAAAAATGTTAGAGTAAAATTCGCGCAAGGGAAAAAAGTCGTAAAGGGAGTGTGATGTAAGGGGTAATGAATATGATTCGGATATGGTAACCAAATTAAGTCGAATAAGTGGCGAGCGTAATCGAGTGATGACAAAACCTATAGTGGGGCTAGAGAGTCATAAGACGAAGTCATTAAGTTAATTTTGTACCCCCTAAAACCTCGCAATTAAAATAGATATTGTTAAGGTACTAACGATCGGCTATTGATTATGTATAGATCGTTCCACTCCGCAAGCTCGACCACCCCAACCTCACCAAGAAAATTTTACTTTTCAAAACTTACATATATAAGGACTTTCACTGTTGTGCTTGTAGTTTTCAATCGTATCAAATGTTTATGCTTATTGAAGTAATGATGAAATTGAGATGTATAAGCACGTATATGTTTGCACCCCTTGAACTTAGAATGAAATGTTTTCTTCGGACAACGACTCTAGCAATAGAGGTTGTAGCGGTTCATATATACTATTGACCGGGGAGCGGTATATTATTATATCGTAATTAAATTGCGAAAACCCGAAGGGTCATTCGGGAAGTATCGTATACTTAAGTAGTTATTTTTATATCATCATAAATACTCAAAAATACCTATCTTGGATTAAAAGCTTATTTAATTTAAATAATTATTTCATTAATTATTAATATTAAATCTTAAAATACCATTTATTAATTATTGTTCATTATTTTAAAGACAAAGCTAATCCAAGATACCTTTAATACTTTCAAACTCGAACTCCTTCGAACTCAAAACATTTTCGAAAACCCCCGGTCAGGTTCTGCTTCTTGTACGATTTCAAGAATCATTGGTCGATTGATGTCGGCCCTCAATTACTCAGTTTTCAATCAAAATCAAGTTTTTAAAAGAAAAAGAAAAAGGGACTCTGGCAGGTGTGGGAACCGTTGATGAACGATTCCCGGGATGTGTAAGCGGCCATGAGCCAGGCGGTCCATCAATTATTATTCTTGCCCAGGTGTTGCCGAAGGATGATTACGGATGTAGTTTCCATCGAGGGTGATTACGGATGTAGTTTTCACCCGGGGATAGTTACGGATGTAGTTTCTATCCTTCTACCGGTAGAGAACACCCGCGGATTATTGGACTCGGATGTGGCAACTGATCATCGTCAATCCCTGTCAGGTTTTATGTTTTCTTTAAGTCCCATTCCTCCATTTTGGAAAAATGCTCTGACACTGCTTCTTAGGCTTATGTGCCAAGTTGCTGATAGTGTTATATTTTGATGAGAAAGATGTTGACTCTATGCAGTATCTAGAATTGCAAGTTTACTTCGAAAGCAAGGGCACGTACTGATGCACCTTCGAATTTTATCAACAATGACAAGTGATTTTATAACTGATTGATACAAACGAGTTTAATAACTGCTAAACATATGTAATGTTATATTGCTTACCTTATACATATATTTCTTGCTGAGCTATAGTTGCTCACTCTTGCTTGTCTTCAAATTTACAAACACAACAGCTAAGAGAAATGACAAGACCCAGACAGACTGCCCGAAAGCAGGTGACTACACCCGAGGCAGCAGTTGAGATTCCACCGGTAGGCCCCATTAGCCGGATTGGTTGGCAACTTTTGTTAGTACGTTTTATTTATAAGTATGACCTGTGCAAGGCAGTGTACCGTAACAAACATTCAAGCCGCCAACTCCGCTTCATATCGAAGTGTTGCTGGTAGCATAAATGCTATTTAATTCGGTCTGTAATAACTCCGAAACTTTTACTTTTGCTTAATCAAGTGTATGACATTTCTGAGACTCTAACATGTGTGTGTGTGTGCAGTGTGAGTTTTATTGTGGGGTCGATAGCTGTTTTATATATTATGTGCAAGAACAGGTATGTTATTAATGGAAAATGGACCGTGAGCGCCTAGATCTCCGACCCCGGATCTGGGGGCGTCACACTAAACAACCAAGATTAATATCATAACAAGGATATACACACCACATTAGTATTTAGCAAAATCATAGGTAATAATAATAACAATAATAATAACCCTAATAACAACCCTAATAATACTTAGAACTCTCATCGAGTTTGCATTCTGGTTATCGGATATAGCCCTGACTTTAAGGCCCGTGAGGGAACTACTCCTTAAACCTTTCTTTATGGTTAGTGACCCACCTTATTTCCCTTGTGTAGATGGAGGAGATACCAGACCCCGAGGCCTTTGAGAGAGAGCATGACGAGGCACTGATGCGAGATACCGAGGATCCTGAGGAGGATATGGGTGCTGACCCTGAGCTTGGCCCCTGGATTATGCTGATAGGAGATACTGATGATGAGGAGCCCTTTGAGCCTGAGCCTTTTACCCCCTCTCCTGTAGCTACTGACGAGGAGAGTGTGAGATCCGGTGAGGGCCGTGTTGTGTCACCCCCACCCTCTCCGCAGTCATCGAGCCATGTTTCATCGGACGGTGACTCCGAGGATGATACTTCTGGCGAGGAGGAGCTTGACCCGACCCCTGCTCCTGCTCCTGCTACTGCTCCTGCACCTGCTCCTGTTCCTGTCATACCACCCCCGCCGATAGACCTACCCCCAGTGTCGGGCACTGAGCACGCCTACGTGGTGCAGTTCCTGACCCGAGACCTACTTTCTGCAGAGGCCAGACTTAACGAGACGAGGCGGGCACTAGTGGAGGAGCGCGAGGCGCGATTGAGGATTCAGGCTGAGATGAGGACTGCTGTTGCTAGGAGGACTAGGGCTCGACTCCATAGGATTGAGAGGAGGAGTCGCGCGAGGATTCTTGGTTTAGGGATCCGTGGGGGCGGAGTGATCCAGGCTAGGGATGCTAGGCGTGTTGTACATCGTGCATTTTCCCGAGTGAGGGCCTTGCTCCGTCGCGGTGCGGCCCCATGATGTGTTACGGATAGCTCAGTCCTCTAGGTTCAGATGACATTAGTGTGTCGATTTTGCCGGATAGTTGACTTGTGCAGTGGTATCCTTTCTGACCAGTGGATGAGTAGACTGACCTACAGATATGTAGATGTGACTTCGGATAGTATGTACGGATGTAGCCCTACTTTTGTGTAGCCCTGACTATTCAGATGATGTACTTGTTATTGTTTCACTTTTGCTAGACTTTGACATCGGAACTATGTATTAGGCTCTAACATCCAAACTTTGTGATAACTCTTGTACCGTATTTATCTAGTTTCAGTTTCCTTGATATTGTCTTAATTGCCTTACTTTCCGATGCCATGCTTTACTGTTTTGATATACAACTGTGAATATACAATTGCTACAAGCCGCAAATGCAACCATGCTATTTCAAATTTACGATATGCGATTTCAAATTGTTCTCTACAAATTCCCTAAATGTTCCTACAAATTTTTAAAATAAATTTTTTCAAAAAAAAAAAAATTTGAGGTTTTGAAATCTTGAAAACTCTTGCAAATGTTTTCGCACCCCATAGAGATTTTTCCCCAAAAATGTCTTGACGTTTTATCTCCAGCATCGGGTTATTAAAACTTTTGCAACTTTCACACTTATGAGGAGGAACGATACGTTCCTGACCCGTGTAAACGCTGTCAGGTAATTAGAAAACCCTAACCCATTTCTTGTTTCATTATCAGAATCATGCCACCTAGAAGAATGAACACTCGAGCTCACCCGGTCAGTTCTGAAGGCCAGGGTAGCCACCATGGGACCGGAGGCCACCAGAACCATGAAGGGGAGAATGTGAACCTGAGTGAGGATGAGGGCAACGATCATAACTTGTTTGATGACTCTAAGTATGACGAAGAAGAAGCTGGTGATGACACCCGAGAGGTGGAACATCCAAGGGGAGGCCCTATGGAACAGTTCATGGAACTACTTAGGCAGAACTTGGACCGTCCCCCGGTTCAGCAACCACCCAGCAATGCTAATTCAAATGCTTTCCGGAACTTCAAATCCCTGAAACCCCCAGAATTTAAAGGAACGGCAGATCCGGTTGAGGCCAGAGCCTGGCTGAAGGAAATGGAAAAATCTTTCGAGATACTAGGTGTCGCTGAGGAGCAGAAGACTGTTTTCGCCACCTACCTCCTGAAGGGTGAGGCAAACTATTGGTGGGAAGCTAAGAGGAATTTGGAAGGAAGAGGTGTGGTGACCTGGGAGAGGTTTAGCGAGCTGTTCTTGGACAAGTACTTCCCTAGGTTCATGGAGACACAAATGGAGTTGAAGTTTTTGGAACTAAAGCAAGGTAACATGACGGTGGCCGAGTATGAGGCCAAATTTACTGAGCTGTCGAGGTTGTGCCGGAATATGTGAACTCTGAGGCAAAGAGGGCCCGAAGGTTTCAATTGGGGCTAAAGCAATGGATTCAGAATCGTGTGGCGGTTCTTGAGCTGACAGACTATGCCACCCTGGTACAGAAAGCATCAATTGTGGAGGCTGGGAGTGAACGGATACAGAAGGAGAGGGAAGGAAAGAAGAGGAAGTTTGGTAGTCGAAAGGGAAACTCTACGGGTGGGAGATTTCCGAGCAAATTTAAGCGAGGGACGATGTCCCAACCCAGCGGAAACTTTGGAACCAAGAGAGCTGAAAGTTGGAGTGTGGGCCAGAGCGTCCGACCACAGGGATCGTCTTACTCTACCCCATCCCGAGC
Organism: Saposhnikovia divaricata; assembly: GCA_036435485.1. Classification (NCBI taxonomy): domain Eukaryota; kingdom Viridiplantae; phylum Streptophyta; class Magnoliopsida; order Apiales; family Apiaceae; genus Saposhnikovia; species Saposhnikovia divaricata. The sequence goes on from CM071601.1 coordinate 104,380,245, forward strand.
CCTACCCCCGGATTGCAATAAATGTGGAAGGAAACATGCGGGCGCGTGTAACCTACAGGATGTGAAGTGTTTCAAGTGTGGGCTGACAGGACATTATGCTAACGCCTGTCGAGGAACTAAAAACAACACCAATGCCGGAGGTAATTTCTTCAAGTGTGGGAAACCAGGGCACCGAATGAGGGAATGTATGTCCTCTGGGCCAGCCGCGTCAAGAGTGAGTGGAACTGCTTCTAACAAGGCCCCTACTGCAAGAACTTTTAACATGACGGTGCATGATGCCGTGAGGAACACGGATGTGATTGCAGGTACCCTACTACTCAACTCAGTTAAGGAAAATGTTTTATTTGATTAGGGAGCTACCAAGTCTTTCATATCTCTAGATTTTGTATGTCAGTTAGGCCTTAAGGCTGAACCATTGAAAGACAGACTGCAAGTAGAGATAGATAATCATGAAATTATCCCTGTTAGCCAAGTATGTCCAAGTTGTGACCTAGAAATAGGAGGGCGACACTTTCGAGTAGATTTAATACCTTTTAAACTAGGAGAGTTTGACGTAATAGTAGGTATGGATTGGTTAACAACCCACGGAGCCCAGATTGATTGTGTAAAGAAGAAAGTAAGTTTGAGACTGCCAGGGGACGAGGAAGTAGTGTTTAGTGGAAAACGGCAAAACCAAAATTTCCTGACTATGATTCAAACTAAGAAGCTGTTACGTAAGGGATGCGAAGCCTATTTAGCCTATGTGAAGGATACCAAAAAGGAGGCACCAAACCTACAGGAAATCCCTGTCGTTAATGAGTTCGCAGACGTATTTCCGGATGATCTTCCAGGACTACCACCCGATAGGGACATTGAGTTCGCTATAGACTTAGTTCCTGGTACGGCCCCAATTTCGAAAGCCCCATATCGGCTAGCCCCAGTGGAGATGAAAGAGCTAGCCACTCAGTTACAAGAGTTGTTGGATAAAGGGAGTGTGATGTAAGGGGTAGTGAATATGATTCGGATATGGTAACCAAATTAAGTCGAATAAGTGGCGAGCGTAATCGAGTGATGACATGAACCTATAGTGGGGCTAGAGAGTCATAAGACGAAGTCATTAAGTTAATTTGTACCCCCTAAAACCTCGCAATTAAAAGAGATATTATTAAGGTACTAACGATCGGCTATTGATTATGTATAGATCGTTCCACTCCGCAAGCTCGACCACCCCAACCTCACCAAGGCAAGTTTACTTTTCAAAACTTACATATATAAGGACTTTCACTGTTGTGCTTGTAGTTTTCAATCCTATCAAATGTTTATGCTTATTGAAGTAATGATGAAATTGAGATGTATAAGCACATATATGTTTGCACCCCTTGAACTTAGAATGAAATGTTTTCTTCGGACAACGACTCTAGCAATAGAGGTCGTAGCGGTTCATATATACTATTGACCGGGGAGCGGTATATTATTATATCGTAATTAAATTGCGAAAACCCGAAGGGTCATTCGGGAAGTATCGTATACTTAAGTAGTTATTTTTATATCATCATAAATACTCAAAAATACCTATCTTGGATTAAAAGCTTATTTAATTTAAATAATTATTTTATTAATTATTAATATTAAATCTTAAAATACCATTTATTAATTATTGTTCATTATTTTAAAGACAAAGCTAATCCAAGATACCTTTAATACTTTCAAACTCGAACTCCTTCGAACTCAAAACATTTTCGAAAACCCCCGGTCAGGTTCTGCTTCTTGTACGATTTCAAGAATCATTGGTCGATTGATGTCGGCCCTCAATTACTCAGTTTTCAATCAAAATCAAGTTTTTAAAAGAAAAAGAAAAAGGGACTCTGGCAGGTGTGGGAACCGTTGACGAACGATTCCCGGGATGTGTAAGCGGCCGTGAGCCAGGCGGTCCATAAATTATTATTCCGGCCCAGGTGTTGCCGAAGGATGATTACGGATGTAGTTTTCATCGAGGGTGATTACGGATGTAGTTTTCACCCGGTGATAGTTACGGATGTAGTTTCTATCCTTCTACTGGTAGAGAAGACCCGCGGAGTATTGGACTCGGATGTGGCGACTGATCATCGTCAACCCTGTCATGTTTTATGTTTTCTTTAAGTCCCATTCCTCCATTTTGGAAAAATGCTCTGACACTACTTCTTAGGCTTATGTGCCAAGTTGCTGATAGTGTTATATTTTGATGAGAAAGATGTTGACTCTATGCAGTATCTAGAACTGCAAGTTTACTTCGAAAGCAAGGGCACGTACTGATGCACCTTCGAATTTTATCAACAATGACAAGTGATTTTATAACTGATTGATACAAACGAGTTTAATAACTGCTAAACATATGTAATGTTATATTGCTTACCTTATACATATATTTCTTGCTGAGCTATAGTTGCTCACTCTTGCTTGTTTTCAAATTTACAAACACAACAGCTAATAGAAATGGCAAGACCCAGACAGACTGCCCGAAAGTAGGTGACTAGACCCGAGGCAGTAGTTGAGATTCCACCGGTAGGCCCCATTAGCCGGATTGGTTGGCAACTTTTGTTAGTACGTTTTATTTATAAGTATGACCTGTGCAAGGCAGTGTACTGTAACAAACATTCAAGCCACCAACTCCGCTTCATATCGAAGTGTTGCTGGTAGCATAAATGCTATTTAATTCGGTCTGTAATAACTCCAAAACTTTTACTTTTGCTTAATCAAGTGTATGACGTTTCTGAGACTCTAACCTGTGTGTGTGTGTGTGTGTGTGCGGTGTGAATTTTATTGTGGGGTCGATAGCTGTTTTATATATTATGTGCAAGAACAGGTATGTTATTAATGGAAAATGGACCGTGAGCGCCTAGATCTCCGACCCCGGATCTGGGGGCGTCACACTAAACAACCAAGATTAATATCATAACAAGGATATACACACCACATTAGTATTTAGCAAAATCATTAAAACACTAATTAGAAAATCAAAAACAAAACCCACATGATCATCCAAATGACATCACTTTCCACTAACTTTAACCAAGGGTTAATTAGTAATTTCACCATGTAATTATCTATAACATGCTACAAAACTCTAGAACTCTCAAGATTAGCCAATATAAGAGCAACCAAAACAAAAAAATCTCTCCCCATTCCCATTCATCTTCCATTCGGCCATTTCAAGAAAAAGGAAGAAATAGAAAATAAAAACCCTAGCTAATATCAACTACAATTCAAGGGAAAATTCAAGGAGGTTCTTGGAGGTTAGAGAAGATCATCCACCAAGTTTCATAGCAATTCAACATCAATTGCATAGGTAATAAAAGCATCAAAGTTGCTAGATGAATAGTAACTCCAAGAACTAACTTTGTTTTTATGGTTTCTTTAGACTATCCAAGCTATTTTAAGGTTGTTTAAGGACTAGCCAAGGTTTATTTAGTGTTGTTAAAGCTTCAAAGAAGGTATGGAGTTCATGAACCCTTAGTATTATCTTGAGTTTATGATGGGTTATGGTTAGTTTAGTGGTTAAGTGAGTATTAAGCATGAAATCATGATTATATGTATGTTTATAAGTGATTGATTGAACATGGAGGTGTTGTGGGTGCTAGTAACCATGGTTGGTATGATGTCCACATGGTGTAGGGTTTGGTATATGTGTTGGATGTTGGATTTTGAGGAGTTATATTATGGAAAGTATGAAAATATAGTCGTTATAATGCCCGATTTTTGTTAAAATAGTAATTATTTGTTAAAAACAGAGCAATCCCGAATCTGTCAAGGTTAGTAGGGCATAACCACTGGTCATGATAGGATAGATCTTAGTTCATAGATCGTTTTGATATAAAGTACGTAAAAATCTGATGAACGGTTTAGGAAATATGGCCAAAATCATAAAAGTGGTTCGAACGCGTAAGTGCGAGTTCGTAACTTCAATTGAACACCCTTAACCTAAGTGATTCCGTTACGAATCTTGATAATTAAATAATAGAGGTCATAAGGAAGGTATAGGAGAAGGTCTCATGTCGAACGAATAATTTTTCAATTTTATAAAAATGTGTAGATCAAGGGTACGTTAATGGAATACCCCTTAAACGGATAAAGGATAATTTTCTCGAGTTAATGGTCGACTTAAAAGTCTTTAAAACTTATATATCTACTAAGTGTATAAGATAATGACATACCTTGATAATGTACTAAGTGTCATTACGTGGCGGTATTAATAAGAGTTATGTTATGGTGTGTTTGATAAGCTAAAAAGATTAGGGGATCAAGTGAGTTAAATGGTTAGGATAAGTGTTGTTAGTAATAATAATTATAATTATAATGGGGCATATGCTAATGATGATCCTTTTCGTTCTTATAGAAACTCAAGACGAACACCGGGTCATACCTCTGGGATTTAGAGATCGAGGCAAGATTTCTTCTTCCTTATTTTGATAAATTGTTATGCTTCAAAGAAAAAAAATGGTTTTGCTGGATAATATATGAATCTTATATCAATATATGATATGGATTGTGGATATGAATATGAAGGGAGCCAATATACTTTATGGCTTAAAAAGATATGAAAAAGAATGGTATCAGTTGTTATCTAGGGTTATATGGTTTATAATATTCTGTTATTTATAATCTTTAAACATTTGTGATTTAATAAATAGTATTTGAATATTATTTAATATTTTACAAATAGATGGAATAGTTATGTATTTAATAGCATAAGTGACTTTATTAAATACGGAGGAGATGTCTGAGTTATAATCAAAGTATTATGATGTTGGTCTTTCTAAAGATTGATATATGAAAATGAAAATGGAAATGATATATGTGAATGGAAATGGAAACGGAAAATGGAAAATATGGAATGGTGTTTTATAAATGGAATAACGATTTGACAAAAAGGGGGATTGCAACAGCAAGCGTAAAAGGCTGTGTTCGGCACAGTCCAGCACTCAATATTTTATTACGGCCCAAGAGATGCCGAAGGGGGATGTAGCAGAGAGCCTTCCTCCAGGGATGATGACCAGGTTGGATCATTCCTTCTACTAGTAGTAAACAGAGAGCAGGTACGATTAGGCGATTGATCATCGTCCTAACGTATCAGGCGACAGCAGATATCCCCAAAGTATTAAAAGAAAGAATTGATAATGGTTACAGTTTGACATATTGAAAAAAGAAAAATGGTATGAAATTATGAGATTGTTTTTATGATTTAGAAGAGAAACTGATATTATATTAGAAGAGAAACTGATATTATATTATATTAGAAGAGAAACTGATATTATATTATGTTAGAAAAGAAACTGATATTATATGATTCTATATTTCTTTTCTTATAAAGATAAATAGATGGTGTATTTAATAAATAAGAATTAATTATTTTCTTAATAATTATGATGGGTTTTCTGTTTATATATATATATATATATATATATATATATATATATATATATATATATATATATATGTTTTCTTTGATACTAGTTTACAAAATTTATCTTGCTGAGCTAGTATAGCTCACTCTTGCTACTTATGTATATAACAGCTAGGTCAAATGCCGATACTCCGCACTACACCCCGCAAGAGGGTAAGGGAAAGACGACCTTTTGAGAGAGTGCTGGCGCCTATCCCTGAGGTAGCTGATAGACAGATGGGTATGGGTAGACTTATGTAAATTAAGTGTGTCATTGTGTAATAAACTTTTGGTTGTTGAAATGCTTCCTCTTGAAGTAATATTCAACAACACTACTTAAGTAAGATTCTGGGTTTGTAATAACTCTTTTAACTTTTAACTGTTATTATTATGGATGTTGTTCTCTGAGCATATGACTGGTGTGTAATATTATTAGGTGTGGGGTCTACTGTGTGGGTTTTATTACGCATTTATATTTCAACTGTCAAGAATACAATGTTATTAAATTGAAATTGGACCGTGATGACCTGGATTCCTGATCCCGGATCTAGGGGTGTCACATTATTGCCTCTCAGGTGCAAAATTCCTCTTCTTTTGTTTCACCGCCTTCCGGTCTGGATCCACATTCAAGTTGTGTGTTATCAATTTGGGATCTATCCCTGGCATATAAGCTGCTGTCCATGCAAAGACGTCACTATTGTCTTGCAAGAAGGTGATCAATTTGCTTTTCAAAGGGTCTTTCAGAGATGCCCCGATATAAGTAACCTTCTCAGAATCTCCCAACTCTAAAGGTATGGGAGCCAAGACCTCTGCTGGTTTCCCTCTCCGCTCTTCGTCCTCTTGAACATCCATATCCTCAACCGAAAGGGCCTGCCCCCCGACTCCGTCCGGCCTCAGTGCGGCCACATAACAACTCCTTGCCATCTCTTGATCTCCTTTATCTTCCCCTACTCCATTTCTCGTTGGGAACTTAACCTTTAAATGATAGGTAGAGGCAACTGCCTTAAAAGCATGAAGTCCCGTCCTACCTAGGATAGCATTGTATGTGGACGTGGCTTTGATAACTAAGAAATTTAACATCTGAGTAGTCTCCCGTGGCTCTTGCCCTATAGTCATGGGTAGCTGAATTGTCCCCTCAACTTTCGACTCTACTCCGTTGAACCCATATATGGGCATGTTTGATGGTGTCAACTGAGACTCAGTATATCCCATCTTCAAGAAGGCATCATGGAACAGAATGTCCACTGATGCCCCATTGTCAATTAAGACTCTCTTCACTTGGGGATTGCGTATCACAGGTGAGATAACCAGTGGGTCATCATGGGGAAACTTCACCCCTTCGAGGTCCGAATCATCGAATCCAATTGAGACTTCCGTCTTTGCACGCTTCGGTGGTTCCCCTACGATGTGCATCACCTCTCGTGCATACGCCTTTCTGGAATTTCTACTTGTCCCGACCGCTGTTGGCCACCAAAGATCATGTTTATCACCGGCCCCCGGGGCTACGGATTGCGGTTATGATCCTCATCTTTCCTGTCATAATCCCGCCTTGGGTTTCCTCGATCCCCATCTTTGTAGAATTTATTCAATTTTCCCTTACAGATCAAGAACTCAATCTCATCTTTCAATTGTCTACAATCGTCGGTATTGTGTCCCACATCTTCGTGGAACCGGCAGTACTGATTCTTGTTTCTTTTCTCATGATCAGTCTTTAGTGGCTTCGGCCATCTCACGTCCCTGTCTCTTTTTATCTCCATCAGGATTTGGCTTCTTGGGGCATTCAACCTTGCATACTCCATAAATCTTTGCCCCAGACTCCCCTTTTTAGGAGCTGAATCAGAATCTCTGCCCATACGTGGGTATTTATATCTCCCATCATATTCTTGTTCCGGCTTCCGCTTCTTAGAATTGTCACCGCTCACGGTGTTTCCCGTTCCTAACTCCTTCTTTAGACTATCCCCAGCTTTAATATACTTATCAGCCCTTCGTTGGACCTCAGCCATGTTCTCAAGGGGATGTTTTGCCAGCGACCTCTTAAAGAAGAGATCAGTGGTTCCATGCTCCAGGGCTACCATGGCCACCTTATTCTCCAAGTCTGTAATATTCAATGTCTCTTTGGTGAATCGCTTGAGGTAATCTCTCAAATTTTCATTCTTTCCTTGCATCACATACATAAGAGATGCAGAACTTTTCTCATGAACTCTTCCACTAATGAATTGGCTGACAAAAGCGGCACTCAGCTCCTTAAAAGAGCCAATTGAATTCGGGGGGAGATGGCTATACCAACGTTGTGCCATGCCCGACAGGGTTTGAGGGATCGCCCTACATTTGAGAGCGTCACTAGCCGGCTACAGCAACAGCGCGTTTGAAAATGTCCTAACATGATTGGCGGGATCGCCCGTTCCATCATAAGCCTTAATAATGGGCATCTTAAACTTCCTAGAAACATGAGCATTCATCACCTCCTCGGTGAATGGGGGTGTGGGATCGTCAGGGTCTCCCAGCGGCATCAAATCCTTAGGGACTCCCCTAGGAGTTTCAACCCTTGTTGATCTTCAAGTTGGGGTGTCTACCGTTCTTTGTCTCCTTGACGACCTCTCCAAGTCGATTAGGGGAATCTCCCTTGAAGCCGGAGGGGGTCGATTCTGATTTTGCCTGGCTTGCTCTCTTGCCATGTCGTCCTTCAGCCTTAGGATCTCAGCCTCGTGTGCCTTGATTCTCCCGGCAACTGTCTGAGGGGGTCCATCATGGGCGAGCCTGTCCTATAGGCTCCTTACTTGGACGTCGCCTCCTTGGAGCTTCATCCCTATCTTTCTCTCAGGATGAGTCATCGGAATACGGGCCTGAGTAATCTGGTATTGCTGGCCTTGATTGGGTCCTAAACGTCTGATGTAAGGTGGATTGTACGGCTCGCGTATTTGGAGGGCGTGACCACTTGGTCCGGCCTGATACGGGGGATAGTTGGGCAAGCCATACACCGGGTTCGTGCTTGCGGGGATTAAGGTAGTAGAGATCTGAGCGATGGGGAGAGTGGATTGTCCTCCGAGATGAGAGACCACCATCTGAAGGGGATTCGTCCCTTGGGTGGTGGGATTCGTCACTAAGGGTAACGATCCATGAGTTTGCGTTTCGGTTCCTTGAGGTTTAGTGGTTAGTGTCTGGGAATCCGTCCCTGGGGGTACCCATTCCCCAATCGGGGGTACGGTGGTGCTGGTAGTGGTTTTAGAAAGTGTTGGTGTTCTCCGGGTGGTAACCATGGTTGATATCCGTGTCCCACAGACGGCGCCAAATGATGTGGAATAAAAACTAGGGTGTATTTATTACGTATTGAATGCTAGGGTTAAGGAGAGCTTCGAGCTTTAATGGCTGATCAAGTGTTTCGTGACTTAACTCAGGTCCTCACAATATGCCTACATATCTTGCAGTTATCAAGAATCAAGCCAAAAAACGTAGTTCTGTTTGTGTGGAATCAGATCCTTATATATATGTTGAGAACCCTAGAATCAGAATAGAATTAGGTGTCTTGGTGGGCAAGCCACAACTTAGGCCCAATTCTAGATCCTTCCAGATGGAAAGTGGATAAGTACTGAATTTGTATGTCTTGGAGGTTACTCCAAAGATGATTTGGTTTCCTTTTGGAGTAATTAACGGAGTCTTTTATTTGGCTGATTTAATTGCTACGAAATTATCATCATAATCAGGGTTTTGGGCCTCATAAATGGGCTTTGACCTTGGACCTTCCTAGGTTCATTTAATGTGTCATTAAATGTATTTTTAGGGCTTATTTCCAGCCCATATCAAAAATATTCACTTCCCTCCTTTTTTATTTACATCTTTTTACCTCTCTTTCCAACTTTTCTCTGTTTTTATTATTATAATAATAAAAAACACATATAAGGAGTATTGTTGGAGTAACTACTCCTAAACTTATCTTAATTACTAAGAGCTCTATTGTTTATAATTTTTTTTAATGAATTTGCAAAGAGTCTCTTCGAATTGCTCTAATAGAGGCCGTTTGACTAAGCTTAAAATTATTACTTACGACTTAAAGTTGCTTAAAGTGATAAGTGAAAAGTAAAAATTTTAAGTCAATATCTGTTTGGGTAATTTTATATTATGAGTGACTTATGAATTATTAAAAATGTAAACATAAAAATAAATTTGATGAATTATCTATTTGAATGATGATATTAACTTTTATCAAATAAAATCCTCAAAACAAAATAAGTCATTCAAAAAAGTACTTTCTACCAACTTTTGACTTTAAGTTGTTTTTTAACTTTAAAGCAATTTATGACTTATTATACAAAGAGACATTTTTTAACTTAAACTAGAAAATGGCTTTAACCCCTACTCAAAATGGTTTGCCAAACGGGCTTTTAGTACCGTAACTTATTTACTGGATATTCTTAAAGAGTTGCATTACATGAAGAACACCTTATATAAAGAACAATAAAGAACACCATTATAACACTCATATTTAATCGAATCTAAGAGTTTCGTCACGGCACCGAATACAAAAAGTTCTTATTTTTTTACTCTCTATCCATTCAGAAAAAAAAATTCACTGTTCATGATCACGTCACTGCTGACGTCGTCAGTGAACAGTGATTTTTTTTTTGTTAAATGGAAAGAAGATAAAAAAGTAAGATTTTTTTGTATTAGATGTCCCTGACGGGGCCTTTGGATCTATTGGTGGGGCCATTGCATATATTGGAATACATGATTCCATAATATTTTTTATTGTTGTTAGAGTGTTTTTTTTATGGAACAATGACCAATTCAGAAAATGGGTGTGGACCTTGAGCCTCTACCAAATCAGTCACAAGATGAGAAACATGTTTTATAGACTGGGGGTGCTCGAGAGCCCACAGATAACAAGAGATCAACTGCCACTTTCTTGGAAAATACCAATTGCTTGTAATCTACCTGTTTTGACCTGCAAAATTCTCATCATAAACATATACCACTATTTTATGAATTATCACCTTAAGATGCTCTGCACTTTTAGTTGATCATAACTTTAAACAAATTTGATCCGATACTTGGAATCCACATAATTGTATAGTAATAGATTACACATCATAAACACAAAGGTTGAAAATTTGATGATTGATTTGTGTCCGATGCTAATTTTGAATGACGTAAAAATTATGTAACAGAATTACAGAACCCCATTAAAAGATTTTAACATCAAAGACTTGTCAAGAAACCACCCTTCCAGAAATAGTGATGATAGGAGAGGGTGCCCTATACCAAATTTCCAATCCATCCAGCTGATTACGATAAGGATTCTAATCGGATTGAGAATATATTACACTCATATACACACTGAACTGAGAAATCAGAGTAGGACCCTCATATATTAAGATAAAAAAAAATGTTATACCGAATATCCTGTCTGAAGCAATTCTAGAGTTCATCTAAATTAAAATTTGTGTTTGGCATCAACAAAAATCTAAAGCAGCACAACAAACAGATTTAAAATCTGATCTTGTAAGTTTGAAGTTCTAATGACGAATGAGCTTTTGTCTTCCCTAGTCTCAGTCCTGATTTTTTTTGAGAGGTATATAATTTGCATAGCGGAGGAGGAGACCGAAAAATTGAGCCATGACCTTTGTCATAGGAGAGGACAACATTACCGCTAGGTCAAACCCTCAACCTCCCGTTCAGGAGTTAGTCCAAGCTTTGAACCATGATCTTAGGCTCTTAGCTGTAACAAAATTATAAATATATATGGATTGGTAAAGTTGGTTAAATTTGAATAAGATTTTTTACTTTCGCTAAGATGCCTGGATCAAATTTCTAGCCAACTTTAAAAATTACAACAAAAATGTATTTTTCTAAATAATTACGAAAAAAATACACACAGTTTGAGACCTCACTTTTAGTAGAACGTTGTAAGTTGCAACTGATATTTATGAGAACCCTAAAAAAAGAATGACAGTTATCCCTGGAATTCTAGCAACATGTCAGATTAGCAAAACCCGTATCACTGACAGAAGCAATGATATGATTCCTCCACATGGGGACGGAGCAAGCATGGGGACAGTTGGGATAACTGCCCCCATGACTTACAAAAAATTGCCGTGTTTGTACTACAACCTGTTAAGATTTTATAACTTGCCCTCACGGTTGTAACACTGATTTATCAATCCACTGACTTATCTCTTCTTAGTATGTACGGTAATGGCTTCAACATTCAACACAAGGCCAACACAGTAGGTAGCTTGCTGCTTTTGTGTCTTGTTTAGTTTTCTTTATTTTTGCTTTCTACTTGATGCAATTTTTAACCTTGAACCTTTTTTGCCCCTGTTAGTTGAAATCCTAGATCCGTCTCTGCCTCCACACACCATCAAAAGAGGCGAGGCCGTCCCAACTACAGCACCCCCGCGCACCCCTACTCCAGATACGGGGATACACCACTTGGTGCACCCGACCATATCCGATATTGGATGTGGTGGTAAACCAAGCCTGCTTCTTAGGCTACATCTCTAAATATTAACATCGATATCAAATAATTAATATTAAAGTGAACAAAGAACAATCAACAACAGACAATACAAAGTACACAAAAATATGTACATACATACATATATCTTATTACACCTTCAGGGTCTTCCTTGAGGCTTTAAAAATTTTCCAAGCCCTGAAGGTCTAATAAGATATTCATAACAGACACACATTACTACTACCGCAAGCATAAACCCAGTTAGTTCTCTCAACGGGCATTTAATTATTATAATTCAGTACCTCTACAGCAGAAAGAAAGATAAAGTGAGAAGATTATCGAACCTTCATGACAGATGAGCATGTGTTGATAGACCTGTAATTGGATTCATAGATTAAAATGTCCTCACCAGTGCTCAGTTCACCTCCCGACATATTGCAAGGACACATCTGATGCTTGGGCAATAAGTTTGCAGCTGCAATAGACTAAATGAGGCCTGAGGGGAGGGGGTTAAACCAAGATAGGCATCATTGACACCAAATAGAAATTACTCTGCTGGAAAGAATGAAATGCAATTTGCAATAGCTGTAATACCACAGGAAAGTCATTTTTGCACAACCAGGCTAAAAAGATGTCTCTTAAGTTGCCACTCACACTTGGAAAGACTATTAGGAAGTTCCAATCACTTCAATCATTTATTGAGAAACGAAAAACACAGTATGGATATCACAGATCCAGTTTAGAGAATTGTATGATGGGCTAGGGCAATCCAATAAGCAGACACATCTAGCATTACCAAGCTTGAATTGACTATTCTCTGTACCACTTTAGCAAACTTGGTTAGGATAAAGCCAGTAACGTAGTTCCAATTTAAGGTGGTCACAATTCACAGGTTTGTAACCGCATAAAAAACGCCCCCCTCAAATCTAGCCTGCCAAGCCACAATTTGATTAGAAGAGTTCCCACATAAGTGAACAGAAGCAATAAAATGTACAATATCTACTAATACAAGAACAAATGAATTAATGTTTGCTTACATACAAAATAAAGTACTGACAATTTTCTTCCAAAGAATATAGACATGATACTAATATTTATATTCTACTTCAGAAACCACACAGGTGCATAGCAATGTCAAAAATGTAAACCCCAACAAACGGGAAGCAGACCATGTGCACCAGCCAGCCTGAACTTGGGTACTGTAAAACAAGGCAAAAAAACTCGATGATGCTGTCAGCCACCACCTGTTTGCAGTACGCACCAGACTCAAATTTTTGTATCTACACATCAACATACTACCGAACACCAGAGGCTGAATTACAGAAACCTAACTTTCCGGGGCCTGATTAAGATTAATTAAGACACTTCACATCCAGAAGCTACAGAGATAACACAACTCCAAAACAGTAACTTAACAAATCCAAAAAAGTTAACCATGTGAAATACTACCCATTACAATGAAAACATATATTTAAAAGATCCAAACTCTTACTACGAAAGACAAAAAATTGACTTCTATGGGGACGAACCTAATACTTCTTCAAAAGAGGCATATTTCTTTCTCCTGCCTCTTCTATTTTAAAAGATGCAAAGTGAAAAAAATGGGAGTAAAAGCTAAATATATGCAAAGGTTTTAAAATATTGTACACAAAATGATTTACAACTAAAATCAACTCTTATATATAGTGAGCATAATTACACAATATCATTTTGTTCAACATGAGAGAGACTTGTTATGTACCCCCTTTAAAAAAGAGAACTAAGTAATATAAGAAAGATTACATGTGTGAAACTATCTTCCAAGTCAAGCAGAAAAATGTTGTATATGCGCATGCTTGCATAAGATTGCAACTTCTCGACTCCTATTCTTGCTTACACTCGCGAAGCGCACTTTTTCACAATACACCATATGGAAAGAGCATTAATCAATTTGGACCGGGAACATGTAAGAATTCCAAGTTCGATTTGCAGTCAAAAAGGATTCACGCTGCGACAAAATTCACTTCAACTGGTCAATTAACTGGAACAGTAGACTTAACTGCTTCAGTTGCCCAAGATGAATGGCCAAATTCAAGAAAAAAGAGCATTTATCATTCAGTGACCTCCTTTTTCAAGCCAAGAATTTCCTCCATTTCTTCATCTATGTCTACATTATCAAATTTCATGCTTTTTATAATTTTATCCACTCCTTTACCACCTCTTACATTTGCTTTTATCAGAGCTTGATACATTTCTCGGTTGACAGCAATAACAGACCTCAATGAACTTACAAAAGCTTCTACTTCTGTGATCTCGCCCTTTTCACCAAGCCAATGCAATATGCTTGAAATCAGTGTGGGTTTTGGTCTCCAACCTGGACTTCCTTCTGCAACTGCCAGAGCTTCCTTCATGCACTCAAAAGCCTTTTCCATATTCTCTACCTCCTTGTATCCTGAAGAAATGATAGCCCAAGAGTTTGGTATTGGAGTCTTACCCGTGATAATAATGTTCTTCAATGTAGTTTCAGCTTTTTCTGCCAATCCCTTTGAACATAACCCAATAAGGAGAACATTTGGTACACGGAAATCAAAAGTCTGGCACGATGATTCCCATTCCTTGAGCACCATTTCGCTTTCCTCAAGTTCCCCAAGTTTCCCCAACATACCTAGCATTGTTATATAATCTCTGTTAACTTGCTTCTTACAAACAAGTTTCTGAAGGCCCCACAATCTCATTACCTCATTCTTGTTACCAAGATGCGCGTAATACGAAATCAAGTGATTGTAACCAAGAGCATCTTTATTTAGCTTTGCTTCCAGTTTCTTGACAACAACAAGTGCTTTCTCCTTTAGATCCGCTCTAATAAAATGATTGACTGCTGTAGAATATGTGGTCCAGTCCATATTAATATGAGATTGGCACTCCATTTCTTGTAGAAGCATTTCCATACCGTCATAATCACATCTTTCTCCATAAGAGTTGATGCAGATTCTGTAGCTAAAATTATTAGGAGAGATACCATTTTGCTTCATCTCTGTCAACACATCTGGGATCTTTTCGGGCTGACCAGTGCGGGAATAGAGACACATTAGATTATTGTAAACAAGAGGGGAAGATGCACATCCAATCTCCTTCATTTTCTGCATATGCAAAAGAGATTTATCAACAAGTCCTTCTCGAACATAACAGTTAAGTAGAGCACCATATGTCTTCTCATCTTTCTCTTTTTCACTTAATTTATTAAAGTAGCTCTCTGCAGCATCAAGCCCCCGGACCACACCAATGAGATCCAACTGCACAGCAAGATTTCCAGATGAAACTCGGCAGAAAGTACTGGTACTGGCCCACTCACATAGCTGTCCCAAAGAAGTTTATACAAGCACAATCAATTAGAGAATTCAGAACATATGCAGACCTTCATAAACTTTAAAACAGAAGAAGACTACAATCATTATGTCAATAAGAGAGAACTTTTTTGTTCAATAACAGCAATATAGCTGCACCGTATTCTATAAGCCTCAATCATACAGCGCATCAGCTTGTGTGTACCATCCTACGCGATGTGCAGCCTTTTTGCCTTATTTTCTTGATACACAATTTAGATATTTGTATTGGAAGTGATAAAAGGGGTCCTCTGCCTGTTGTGTTGTCCAAACTTGCTCAAAAATGTAGTAAATTGGTCAACTTTTTCGAACTCTAAAACAATTTAATGTACTTCTTACTCTTCGGATTTTAGCAAGGATGATGTATATTATTACATTGAGCAACAATAATTTCTTAGCTGAAACTTGACCTGACAATCATGTCAGTGTACTTTCGAGTATATGTGTACATACCGAGTCTTATTAAACCACTATTAATTCATACCCTCATAGCCAGAGAAATCAGTTAATTATTGAAAGTTACTAATTAATCAGATTAAACTGGACCAACAAAATGTTATACTACTATTTATTCGAACTTATTAACAAATCGAATAAAAAAATTTCAAGATTCACTATATGATGAGATAAAACACATTAAGCACCTGTACTTGCACAAATAGAAACTAAACACATAGAAATGGACCAAAAAAAAAAGCAAAATACATAGAAATGGAGTTTCGAAATGAAACCTGGAGGGCGTGAGAGTATCGTTTACGAGCTCGGAGTTCGCGAACGAATCGTTGAAATTCGGGCTCTTTAAGTTTGTTCCCCTCTGTAATCCATTGATCAAGAACTGGAATAATGCTAACTGTGGGGTCTCTGAGAGTACTTATTCTCTGAAACAGCCTGCTGTTGTTACTGGGTTTTGATATAGTTGCACTACTATAGCTTCTCAACCAAAGCAAAGGCCCAGTTTTCGTGAGATTATAAGTGTTGAAGTTTGATTTTATGGTCCAAAGTGTTGTGCCCATTTCTTTCTGAATTGTAGCTTGAGAAATTACAAATTTTGGAACGGTGGCTCAGTTTTGGAGGGGTTTAGGGTTTGTAAGAAGGGTCAATTTTCTTTTCGTTTTTTTGGCTTAATAACTTTTGGCACTTCAAGTCGTTTGCCCCCATAAATTTTTAAAGTATAAAATTGTTCCTTTTCATCCCTTGGGTATCAGAAATGTTCTTTTTTAACATAAAACGTCGTCTTTTTGACACAAAATCGTCGCCTTTTAAATCCAAAGACGACGGTTTGTGTCAAAAATGAACATTTCTCATACCCGAGGGGCGAAAGAGAACGCTTTAACTCTAAGGGTTTATGGGTATAATGGTCCAAACTTGAATGACCAAAAGGTCATTAAGTCTTTTTTTAAATAAATAAATTGCGATAAGATAATTCTGGTAGGAGTTTATTTCTTATCATTTCACATTTTAGATTCGATTCTCGCTCAAATCAAAATTTAGAGAACATATACTTATATATAAACTTATTTATACAAACACGATCCTGCAAAATTTTATTTTGATTGGGTACATATTGTTGATGAATGGATTTTTTAACAACTTTTGAGAGGTTTACAGTGAGTTGTATTGGCTAATGATCAACTATTCTATGGAAGACTTGGGTTATGTTTGTGGGGGTGAGCTGAGCTTGAGAGTGCCTCCAATAATCTCAAGTTCCTTTAGAGATAATTAGAGAGCGAATATCCATCCCCTCTCAAGGTGCCTACGTACCATTTATATAGGGATCAAGCTCACGTAGTTCTAAATCTAAGCTGATTCTACTTGATCAGCTGTATGAGGAAGTCTAGTTCGTGTTGGGCTCAAATTCCTTTAGAGCTTACTACGAACTCGTTGGCTAAGTAGAGTAGAACTCGAGTTCGTACTCTAGTATGAATCTATCTATTAGAGGTAATTTATGATCAGCTACGTCCTAGGAGTACACTCCAATAATAAATCTATATCTTTCTAGATAGCTTCTAGATCTTTCTGCTGTCTAAACTTAGGAACCCGGTGCTCAGGAACCCTTATCTCGGAACCTGTTTCTCAGGAACCTCTTTACAGAAATCTGTACCTACACAAATAACAAATATATTAGTCTGGGGGGCCTCTCTGTAGCCCCATATATTTCTGGCTGTCTCTACGGCTGATGCTAGGCTGATTCGAACTCTCTTTCAAGGAGGAACTTGGCATATTGACGATCTACACAACTTCTGGGGGCCAAAATCATAGCGTAAACTAGCTTCACCATTCCTATGTATCTTGTCTCTGTATCGAGTAATCTTTTAATGACATAATAGATTGGGCTTTGCTATCCATCTTCTTCTCGAACCAAGACAGCACTTATAGAGTATTCAGATATAGCTAAGTAAAGAATTAACGTCTCTTCATCAATAGGTTTGGCCAACAGTGGGGGGCTTCCTAGATGTTCCTTAAGCTTCCTGAAAGCTATCTCGCATTCTTCTGTCCATTCGAACTTACTTCCTTTCTTGATGGCTTTAAAGAATTCACGACACTTGTTTGAAGATCTCGAGATGAATCTATTCAAAGCTGCAACTCTTCCAGTAAGGGATTGAACTTTTCTCACAGTTCTATGTGACTTCATCTCAATCAATGCTCTAATCTTGGCTGGATTGGCTTCTATGCCTCTGTGATTTACCATAAATCCCAAAAACTTTCCTGATTCTACCCCAAATAAGCACTTTTGAGGGTTTAATTTCATCCTGTACCTTCGTAGGATATTGCACATCTCTGCTAGATGCTTCACATGATCATCGTCTTTCTTTGACTTAACTAACATATCATCAACATGAACCTCCATAGTATCACCAATTTGATCTTTAAACATCATGTTCACTAATTTCTGATATGTGGCTCCAACATTTACTAATCCGAATGGCATACCAATATAACAAAGAGACCTCTATCTGTAATAAAGGAGGTATGTTCTTGATATGCATCCATGAAGCTGAGTAAAGCATGGCCTGCTGTTGCATCTACTAGCTGATCAATTTGTGGCAATGAGAGGCTATCTTTAGGGCATGCTTTGTTGAGATCTGTGAAGTCTACGCAGATTTTCCATTTTCCATTAGGTTTCTTCACCAAAACTGGGTTTGCTAACCAAATTGGATAAAAAGTCTCTAACTAAACCTGCTCCCAGTAATTTGTCAACTTCTTCCTTTAAAGATTGAGCTCTTTCTCCACTAACTGGTCTTCGTTTCTGTCTTATAGCTTTCTTCTCAGGATCAATATTAGCTTGTGTCACATGACTTTTGGATCTATCCCTTCCATGTCTGCATGGCACCATGTAAAAATGTCTAGGTTCTGACATAGGAAGGAAATAATAGATTCCTTTAGATATAGTTCAAGTTGAGCTCCAATCCTCAAGACATTCGTAGCATCTTTATCATTCATCTTTACTTCTTATATTTCTCCAGCTGGACCAGTCTTGAGCACTATTTCAGGCATTCGAGGATCCAGATCTACTTCCATCTCACTTGGTAGCTCCCCTTGTGTTCCCATAGTAGGTGGCACATATTCTTCATGCATGACATTCCTTCTCTTAGCTGGTAACTGACTATCTTCACTGCTTACATCATGCTTGACTTTTTGATTTTCTCCATTCTCTAGCTCGCTTGTCATATACATATCTTCCTCCTTGTCTATTGGGGGTGCACTTTCTAACAATAGATAAGGGGTATCTGGTCCTTAAAAACTGGAATCTTAGCAGGTGATTCCTCTTCCGTTACTTCTTCAATTCTCACTACTCTGAAAGATGCTAACACGAATCCTTCCAATGGATTACTACGAAAACTAACTGTTATATCATCTGGGTTCTTTCCTGGAAAGTCATCAGGAATCTCATCCATAGGCACTGGAAGCTTTGCAACTTTAGCAGCATGTTGTAAAGCTTTACTGTAGCATTCCCTAGATTCGTATTGACATCCCCGTACCGAACCAATGCCATTCGGAGTTGGAAACTTCATAGTTAGATGGAAAATAGAGGTAACCACCCTCATCTCCTTCAAAATTGGTCTTCCAAGGATAGCATTGTAGTTCATATTGTCCTCAATAATAATGAATTTAGCTAACTGAGTAATACAACGAGGTTAGTCACCTAAAGTAACTGGTAAGCGAATTTTACCTTTGATAGGAACCTGATTATTTGTGAAGCCATATAAGGTATCCTTCGTTGGGGTCAAATCTTTATCCAGAAAATCCATCTTCTTAAAAGCTGAGTAGAATAACAGATTCACCAGCTTCCATTATCCACTAGTACTCTATGAACGTCATAAGATCCAATCCCTGTCTCTATCACAAAAGCATCAAAGGATGGTGGACCCAGGAAGCATTTTCTTATGTGAAAGTAATATCTGCATCTTCTCCTTCAAATAACTTTGGAGACCTCTGTGATAGATTATAGACATTTATCAAAGGATGCACTTTAGCTTCACAAGTATATCTTTCTATGGAATTTCTACTGTTTCCTCCAATGTGTGGACCTCCTATAATGGTGCGTATGCACCCAGCTTTAGGTGGTTCTTCTACTAAAACAGATTCTGGTGCCTTCTGAATTTTCTCTTCTCTATATTTCCTTCCTTCTTGGGCTACCCACTCGGTCAACTGTCCCTGTCTAATCAGAGTTTCGATTACATCTCTTAGGTGATGGCAATCTGCAGTATTATAGACATCATGGAAATCACAATATGGGCGTTCATTCTTGTTCCCTAGAGGGCCTGCTATATACGGCTTCTTGAACCATGAAGACTTCTCATTCACTACATAGATATGATCTATTGGAGCTGCTAGTGGTGTAAAGATTCATAATTAGGTTTATCGCATCGATTGTAGAAAACTGGTGGAGGAACCTAGTTCATGGCAGGTCTCGTAGGGTTTACAGCTCCTGCTTCCTACTTCACTTGAGATATGTGACTGACTATTTTTCTGTTAACGCGGTTGTTTGGACTTCTTGGCCTTACCCTCTTATTTCCTGACCATCCTCCTTATTTCTCAAACTCTGGATCCTTCTTCAGATCAGCTAGAGATTTCTCCACGAGACGAAAAGATTCTGCCTGGGTATAAAAAATCTACCAACGTCTCAGGCTCCTTCCCTTACAATTCTTTCCAAAAATCTGAACCCATCCTGACTCCTACAATCAGAAAATTCTATAAAGTTTCTTCAGATGCTTTCCTAACCTTTGGAACCTCTGCATTAAACCTCTTGAAATATTTTGCAAAGGTCTCATTAGGTCTGCTTGATATTGGCTAAGGTATTGGTAGGTGGTACAAAAGCCACAGATGCCCCAAACTGTGTGATAAAAAGCTTTCCCATATCCTCCCAGGAACTAGTAGAGTTAGCAGGTAACCTTTTGAACCATTGATGAGATCCACCTTATAAGGTTGTTGCTAATAACCTGTATCTAGTAGCTTCCTTTGACTTGATAAACATCCATCTCCATGTCAAAACGACTTAAGTACTCAATGGGGTCAGTGGTTCCATCAAATTTTAACTCGTTCGATGGTCTATAAGATCTAGGTAACGATGACTTTCTAACCTTCTTAGTAAAAGGAGAAGAAGCTATAGTTGTAATCGTATGGTGTTTTTCATCTTTAAGCTTAGCTAAAATCTTCTTTATATCCTTAGCAGTTACTTCTCCTGTAGCCTCAATTTTGGTCTTGTTGCTAGTAGCTCCATCCTCATGAGATTTTGCTGTACTTGAACCATCAGTAGTCTCTTCTGAATCTGTCTCATCATCCTCAATTATCTCAATAGATGGTTCCTTAGCCTTTTTCTTTTTCTATGAGGAACCTCCCATTTTAGCTGTCTTCTTTCCTTTGGACTCTGTTCGAATCTGGGATTGACCCTTTTGGTGGGGATTTGATTCTTCTCAGGATTCTTTAGTTCCATTTCGTCACCATCCTGCTTCTGTTCTCCTTCATCCTCCTCAACTTCGTCCTCAAGTTCAGGTCCCTTCTCTCAAAGTCCAACTGCTTTAGGGTAACCTTCGACTTTTTACCCCTCTTCGATTTATTTTTCTTCTTGCTTGATGCCTGTTCCAAAGTTGACAATCTTTCTCTAATGGATTTAAGGGCTTCAAGTATATAGGCAAAAGCAGTATTATATAACAATACTTCAAAAGTATAGGTTAGAAAACTTGCTTGGTGCTCTGGTCGTAGTAGGGACTCGCGATGATGTCCGACGATCTAAACAAAGTCAAGAACGCACGATTAATCCCTCAGACGATCCACTTATAATTAAATACTCGTATACTAAAACAATTCACAATCAAAGCACTATTGGCTCATTCTAGACTCGTACTAAGTCCATGCTAATCGTTAAATACTTAAGTCATAAGTTTGGTTTGAAACTAATCCTCGAATTCAAGTTATACTTAACCATTTATAAGATTGGTTTCAAAGTCATGTTCTTTGGGCTTTTCACTTGCGCAATCTCGGCTGACGCATTTTTATAAAATCGAAAAATACTTTTTTTAACTCAAAACCTTCGCACATACCTTGATAACTGTCCTTAGCTTCTTATTACCAAATTTCATATTTTAAATCCATCCTTAATGGTCTCAAACGTAGCAACAAAGTGGTTACATTTCTGCAATGAAATCTCTTGAACCACTTTCACTAAATGTAGCATAACTCTTAAACCGTAAACTCTTTTGACATGATTCTTACGGCAGAATAAACTAGACAACCATACCTACAAAACCATAGGTAGTGATGAATCTAAAAACACTTTTATGGTTTCAGGGTTAACTGTTTTTATGAGCTAACGAAATTTCGCCATTATGATGGCTATAAATCGAACATTTCCATTTTACAAACACTCCAAACCAACCATCAAAGCATACCATGCATCCTCAACATCAACCAACATCTATTATAAGCCTCTAAGGCCAGTGGTGAAGTTCAAATCAAATACCCATCATTTTACACATTATACAAGACCAAACAATCATTAAACCACTTAACATGATCTCATCTTTATACTAGCATCAAAACTACACCAAAACTCATATAAAACTCAAAAGTGGTTTAGGGTTTTACCTTCTTGGAAGCTCTACCAACACTAACAAGTGTTTATAATCACTTAACAAGCTTTAGCTAGTCCTTATAAGGCATAAACCTTAAGAACAAAACAAGATAAATTACTATTCATCACTATTCATTCTCATCTTTGGATGGATTTTTGACATAGCTAGAAGGCAAGGTTGAAGCTCATAATTTAACCATATCTTAGTCTCCTTAATACATTTCTTTTAAGCCATAGATCTCAAGAAACAAAGCTCCCTATCTAGGGTTTTGAAAATGGAATTAATGGGTTGGGCTGAATGGTTTTATGGTGGAGGTGGTGATGTTTTCTTTTTGTTTTCTCTCTTTCTCTCTTGTTGACTAGTTGGTAAATGAATTTGTGGGATATTTGTGATGTATATTATCTACCAATACTCTCTTTAATCCAAGTGTCAATTAATTATGGTGTGTAGAGAAGTGGTGACATGGAGCATTGTTGGCATGTTCTTGATCAAACACCTCACCAATTCTTTTTGTTTTGATTTCTTGATTTTCTTTCCCACCAAATTCACTTGATATGATGCACTAGATGATTTTACATGATTTCTAATCTCGAACCACCAGGGCATCAGAGTGGGGATGATGAACCCACTTCGCATCTTCCTCTGTAAACATGATATTGGTGTTCTCCCCCTTGAAGCTTTGGGGGTCTCTCTTGCAAATGATGCACGTTGGTGAGGGGTCGCTCTTTGTCCTTGCGAGCATACCTTTTTCTATACTTGTTGCTATCCCCCCCCCCAATATGGGATCCTCCAATGATCACATGAATACTACCAGCACGCTCTTCTCTTTCCTTGTGAGGCCCTTTCTTTTGCCCAACAGGTGGCACATCATTGTACCCAAGACCTGATTGGGCGCCTGACTTGGAATTATGCTTCTTCACCTGTCGAACTACCCATTCAGTCAATTTCCCATCTCAAATTAACTGATCAGTTTGCTCCTTGAGCTGACAGCAGTCCGCAGTATCGTGCCCTATTTGCTCACGAATGGCACAATATTTTTGAGTGTCCCAGGTTCCTTTACTACCCATGGGTATAGGTTTCTTCAATATCCCCTTATTGGCATTAACATCATAGATGTGATCAACAGAAGCCACCAAGGGTGCGAACTGGTCCTCGTTCCTTGCCGGACGAACTCGAGGTGGGGATCGCCTGATGGGGTCGCGGTCCCTTCTCTTCAGACTTGGACTGCGATCCCGTCTTCGCCTAGGGCTCCCTTCCTCTGCTCTTGCCTCCACTACTACTGTCACACCCCGACTTCCCGATACTGAAAATATACTTTTTAAAAAGAATATACATTAATTTTCTAAAATACTTTTGTAATGCGGAAGCTGAAAACTTTAGAAAATGTGACTCACTATACACGTAACACTTAGCAGTTAAAGCATGCTCTCAACTATTGTAATTAATTATATAAAATAGACTTTGATACAGGGGAATTTTAGAAAATTTCGGCATGAAGTATTCGTAAATCGGACTACTCACATGTAATTCAAACCAAACCAAATTCCACTTAACAACCAAACAACAATTCCAACTTTTAAAAGAAAAACAACCACAAGTTCAACCTGTCCTAACCGATCAGGTGAACAACTATACAATACAACTCAACACGATAACTCAACATTTAATCTTAATAGCGGAAATAAAAACTTAACATATTTATATATGCAAATACTGAGGAGGAGGGACTCTGGAGATCCAGCTGGCCGACCATGCAACTTAACCTGAAAAACATGAGCGATTTTAATGAGTCGCAACTCAGTGAACATATATCATCATATAATATACTCTGGTAAAATTTACATATTTCTAAACCGACAATCCAGTATTTCCCATTTTATAAAGATATCTGTATATACCTGTTAACTCGTAAAAACTCGTAGTGTCATTACATGTACCCGTAATTCATTCTCTCTTTATTTACCCAACTCTCCTTGTATCTTTCCGAAGTTTTATCCCTATTATCAGTTCAACGATTCTAATCTACACATTTATTATTATTATAAACAATTTTATATATAAGATCTGAATATTTTCCGTATATAACCCGGAAGTCATCTACGGACTCGACGGTCATCTGTATATTTGTGATAATTAGTTAAGCCATTCACATTGAACCCTGTAGGCTAATCATATATATATATAACGAGTACATATCATCCAATCATATCTTTGAACACGTAGTCGACTTATCCTCACATAAATTAATTTCAGATAATCATTTCATTATTATTCAAGAAATCATATACAACCAGCACGTATAGGAGAAATTCATAATATCACCATATATTTTCAAAGAACATGTTAGTGCACCTTGTCAACACGGAGTCACGCAAATAATTCCAAGTCATCATTCAATAAATCCAAGTAATCATTTACTATGAATGTATGCAACATATACATGAGACTCACTTTTCTTTCACCTTGTTTCTTTACTTTGTTGTGACTGACCAACTTGACTTTAGTATCTCCCGGGATCTCTTGGCCTCAAGGGCTCTTTTTCTATTCACGTTGCTTTATAGTCCAAAAGACTTTTCTATTCACGTTTCTTTATAGTCCAGAGCACTTTCATATTCACGTTGCTTTATAGTCCAGAGGACTTTCCTATTCACGTTGATGGCTAGCTAGGCCATTTATTTACATTGTTGATACAAAAGTATTGGCAGTCACAACGCCTTTATTTAGTGGGACACAAATGAAACAATATGCACATCATATATCCTGTTTCATTTCTTCCTTCCATGTACTTATTCACGTTGACATTTTCCTTTCATGTAATCCACATCGATCACATAATAACCCTTTTCATGTCAATGATACTGTCATTATGTATTCACATTGCTCATACATCACAGTGATCATGTATTCACCTTTCTCATATATCAAGTATATACACATTTCAAACAACTCATTCAAATAACACTTATCACATTTATAGCCACGTGATACTTCATTTCACCATAATATAGTCATCGTGTATGTACTTTCATCACGTAATCATATAACCGTATAGCATATAATCCCAGATAATCAACTTAATCCATTTTAGTAACATATGGATTCAAGTAACCGTATAATTTCCAAATAACATTCTCATGAAATCATTTAAAGTCCACGTAACAACTACGTCTATCAAAACACATCACAATCATCATGTATCATATAAACCCACATATTCTGATAAATCATGTAATTCTTTCTTGTAACATATATATATATATATATATATATATATATATTTTCAAGTCTTGAGCATTTCTTAGTTATATCTTTTAATCCCATAAATATCACAAGTTATTATAGAGTATACATATATAAAGCAAAGCTTTGATAAATGCTCACCTTGGCCTCTGCACTTCTTTTAATGATTCTTAGTGATATTCTATCCACACTCCTTCCATGTCTCGGGTACTCTATAAACACATAAGAACTAATCTTTATTACACTTATGGGTGCACTTGATTAAATCTAGTTTCATATCTGTATACTAATTTTCTGCCCAACACTTCACCTTCTCGGGCCTACTTTAGCTATTCGTAAAACTATCTTGTCAAAGGTTTTTTTTACCAAGTTATTTAAGCCCCAAAACATCTACTTGTAATGATTTTCTTAAGAAATCCTTATTAAACCCCTATGTTCCGACATTTTTCATAACTCCAAAACTTAACATATTCGCACGAAACCTTTTCCATTTCAATATCTAACATAAGACCTTTATACCCTCAAATTTTCAGATTAAAACGATTAGTATAGCTAGGTCAAATGTTCTCTCAAAGCTGACACAAAATTCTGCTACGACAAGGTCCAAAACAGGGCATTGCCTTACCGACACAGCCATACTCTAATTCCCTATAAATCGTAGAATTATTATTTTAACACGAATCCACCTCTGAGATCCTTTATATTCATTGTTTTATCAACCCTCATAATTTCGATTCGAACTAAGGTTGTTAGCTAGGTGAAACAATTCCCCAAAGTTCCATGTTTAAACAATTTGTACCTTATGCGCTTATTGCACTAAAATGACCATAACTCCTTACTCGATAAATGAAACGACTCGATTCTTTCGAGGGTGTAAACTAGACTCAAATTAGGTTATAGACCCGGTAAACCCGCTGCCTAGACATAACCATGTACCAGCCAAACATATCTTCCAAAACAGGTCAGTCTCAGGAAAACTGGAAATCATCTTCTACTGCACACCATTCACTCTAACATTTTTAATAAATCCAAAAATGGTTTATAAATCACCAAACTCTCCAATATTCTTCCTTAATCATTTATAGTCTCCAACCTTCACCTCCTTATCCTTCACTTTCTTCTATCTTTCTCCAGTACTACCGTGGTGGGATTTATTCTTCTTTGGAGCGCTAGACTCTTCCTGCTCGTTCTTGCAATCCCTGTCCTTACGATCATTTGGCTCGAGTTCGTGTTGATAATGGGACCGCTCACGATCTCCACGAGGAGACGGGGGTCTGTCATCGCGATGATGGGACCGCTCGCGGTCTCGACGCTGAGATGGGGGTCTGTCATCGTGATGATGGGACCGTGCACGATCTCGACATGGAGATGGGAGTCTGTCATTGCGACGATAGGATCGCTCGTAATCTCGACGAGGAGATGGGGGTCGTTAGGAACCTTGGCCCTTGTCATGGAATCGCTCACCCTTCTTATCAGTAGTATTTTTCTCTAGCTTGAGACGGAAATCATGCTCAATTAACGTCTTCCCAATATGGTCAAAGACACTAACTGTTCTACCTTCAGATGAGGCGGTCTCGTGGTGCGACCCCTCTTTCTTCTCCAGGGTATCTTCCTCCTTCTCCCATTCAGCTCCTTGTGGAAATCAGGGTTCGTCTGATCAGTGACGACATAATCAAAATCCTCAAGGAGCTTCTTGGTGGGACCCTTACTCCATTCCCCCTGATAAGTTCGGGGACCTTTCCTTGCATTCCTCTTCGCACCCCTAGAGCTGTACCGCTTCTCAACTCTAGCCATCCTCTCTTGCACAGCGGTCACCTGCTCACTAAGACCTTTGAGAAAAGCCATGGCTTCGTTGTTCACTACCACCTGATGGGTGATAGGTGTCTTCACATTCTCGAACCCGGCCTCGGGCTCGCTCCTAGGGTGATCGCTTTTAGGGGGATCGTTCCTTGGGGGATCGTCCTTGAGTACCTTATGCGAACCCGGGGTCTCCCCGTTGTTAACTCCATTCTTCTTTTCTTGTTCGACTTAGTCATCTTTCTCCCAATTTAATGACTAGCCCCTCCTTCTAGTGCCAGATGTTATAGGGAGAAATTGGTATAACAATATTTATAGAGGTTGTTGGACACGGAGTAAAATACGGATATTTAAGAATGCGATGAACACGAAGGAGATTTGTAACTGTTTGTGGCTGATCTTGTTTGTTGATATTTCAGGGTAAATTGTTTATCAATCCTAACAAGAGGCCTACGTACCCTATTTATAGGGAATCAAGCCACACGTAGTTCTTGAAGAACAAGTTACCTAGACGGGCTAGGGTTTTTGGAGATCCATCATGGCCCAAATCCACTAGTTGTTATGGGCTGATACTAATAGTCCATTAATTCTGCTCATGACCTGTGGTTCATTGAAGATAACCTACGGCTAACATGATGCTAGAATCACGAGCCCTCTTCTTCGAGGCTAATGGAAAGCTTACAAGGGCCTCACATGCGACCTCATTGGGCTTAGTCATACGATGCAATCCCAAATATAGAGATATTTATACTCATGCGACCTCACCGGGCGTAACTATGAGGCTTCATATGTAGACACATGTCAAATGGCGAAGCCTATTACATATGAGGATGCGACCTCGAGGCTGGGCTAGAATATGAGTCAATACTGAACCTTGATATCTGGTGAATATTATCTTGATAGTGTATTGGACTAGCTCCTGGTAGTAGGCTTTGGTGACCCGATCATCATTTCTAGGCCCATTATAAGTTGTTGACCGCTATTTCAGCCCATTAGGCCTGTTAAGTTTCTATGCCAAGATTTGGGCATAACGCTATCCAAGGTCAAACTTTGCAAATGCTTATCAATATTGGATTTCAAAAATACTTTTTATTCGATATAATAAGTGTCATCAATATCTTCAAAAATATAATTTTTAACGCTAAAAAATTTAACTGAAACATGTTTTCTTTTTCTAATTTTTTCTCTAATACTTAAACATTCAAATTTGATTACATTTCACACAATTTTCAATTCATCATATCATTTTCCAAATAATAAAACTGAACGAAATATAATGTTATATACGATTTTTAAAAATATATTCGTATCCGCGGTTTGTATCCTAGTATATTATAAATGTTAAACTGCCTTTTTGGTTCTCACTTTCTTGTTTTTTTTTTCACTTTTATCTGATTTAATTATAAATAAAGATTTAGGTTACTGATGTGCGAGGTAAACGGGCAACAAGCTGCGCCACAATAACTCGTTGGATTGCAATCCTATTCTTTGAAACACGTATATAGTCGAACACGTAGTCAATACATTCCTGTTCATGACTTTCTGTACTTTTTTTCAGAAGTCAATTTGACCCGAATGTATCAAAAGGCGAAAGGCATGAAATTGTGTTAATTATCTTTACAAGCTTGATCATACTTATTCACCTTTTTTATATTAAATTTCTTTTCTTACATTAAGTAGCATCTTAATGATATCTTAATTAGTCACTTATTAGATATATGTTAAATTTATTTTATCTTATTTATATAAAAGGTTAACAAACTTAATTTGAGCATCAAAATTATTATATCCATGTAAAATATTAATTAATTATAAGTATAAAAATAAGATTATTTTTAGGTAAATTGACGCCTTAAAATTGTACTTGCATTATTTTTTACTCCATATTCAAGATCGTTGCAATTTCTTTTCATACGATTATAAGATAGATTATCTTAACTTCTGAAGTAATATTTCAATCGATAATTATGAAAATTGTCATAAGTTATGGAAGTATATATAGATATTTTGGTTAAAATCTATAATTTGTATACAATAATACTTAAATGTTTTTTACTTTTGCAAATAATAAATCCAACTTTTTCATTGGCCGATTAAATCGATACAAATGATTACACATGTTTTTTGATATTGTGTCAAAATAAATTAATATTCTAATTAAATTCTTTTAATATTACTGAGCATGTATATGATGAGAGGGATATCGGTTTTAAAAAATATTATTTAGTTATATATAAATATTTATAAATTTTCATCGTAAAAATTACATTCATATTGTAATTTTTTTTATTTTTCATGTTAATGATATTTATAAGATTATCATTCTTGATATATAATGAGAGTATTATTCCAACTAATAATTCATGAAAATTGTTTTAAATCACTTTTATTAGAAAATACTTAAAATACCTAATAATTTTTTTTAATTAATTAATCTACGCCCGCCTCTTTCCTGTCTTCGCGTCCGTCTTTGCAGGTGGAATAATCTGTGTGCAGTCCGTCACACCAATTTTAGTAAATGCATTTACAATCTCTTTGATGTACCCACTCAAACTTGACCTGAAGTCCTCTGAGCAGCTCTTGTTACCTTCGTCAACATCCTGAACACCGCCACTAACAAGACATCCAACTTGAGCTCCATTCATGTATGCTTTAGAAGCCACCAATATCTCTCGAGCACGCTTGAAAAAGTGCCCCAAAACGAAATCCTCAAAATGCTGAAGCAAGAAACAATTTGAGTCATTTAAAAGCCAAAGTATTATGTATACAAAAGACTGGCTATAAAACTCGTTCTAGCCCTTCTAGTAATAGTACAGCTAACAAGATCTAACTAATATAGGGGTGCCTCCTGTCAGAGTATCACACAAAAATCCCAATTGACACAGTACCATCAAAGAAGTGTGACACGTTCATATAAACAAAGAATACAATTACAGTAGATATCAACATTAATAAGTACAACATACGAAAGAACTTTTATGTTAAAAATTCAATTTTTCATTGCACCATAATTTGTTGATTACACTAATGCAGGCTATACTCTTTTCTTACGTGGCATGAATGGTATCACATGTAATGGACTTCATTATTTTGTAACTTTTTCTATTGTGAAACTGTAGAAATCATTATGACTAGTCTATATATATGAACATGAGCCCGAGAAAATAAACTGGATGTAAAATACAGCCTGCAGATATATCATCACAGGTCATAGCCATAAAATGATTGAAACAATTCACTACTGTATCATCAGTTAGATTATAAGAATGACACTTGTCATTACCTTTGGTTTCTTCCGCAAAGTAAACACCATAGTTTTCAGAGACAAGATAAAGGTTGACTCATTATAATTTTGCGAGCTCATTTCCCCCCGAGGTGTTCTTCTTAGACCTTCACGTCCAGGTTCATTGAAGTAGGGTTTTGAATTCAATATTAGTCCTTGTATAGAAACCAGAACTTGGAGCATAGTTGATGATTTAGGGATCCACCTCTCTTTCTCGCTACCCCTCCAAGTGTTAAGAAGACTCAGGCATACATATCCAGTATTGTACAAATTTGGATTGAGATCAAGACCACGTGAATAGTAGTAAACTTGCTGGCAGAAGTAATTTCTTGGTGTTTAGGACAATGCCAGAAACATCAACTTAATATACATTTATGTGTAAGACATACAAGTAACAGAAGCATACCGGTGGCACATTAGGATAATTGTCAGGGAAGAACACATCAAAGAAGAATAGGCCATCATGATAGGGAGTTCCCTCTGCTCCAATAATTACAGCTCTCAAAAGATCCATTCTGGATTCATAGGCCCTAACGAATATTGTATCTAAACGGCAAGCATACAACAAGTGATCATTGTATATCACATGGTCCAAATTAATATAACATGCTTTTAATAGAAAGATACGAAAATACATGTAAAAATCCAGAAAAACTAACCGGGTAAATCCTTCTCTAGAATCTTCCATTCCTCCTGTATTTTCTTTGACCAACTCTTCGATGGCTGAAATAAGTAATTTTTTTTGCTAAATTTAGAATTAATATTTAAATATTTATGCAAGGGAGATGCTTTGAGATAAAAGTTTTATATTTTTCCAATACCCTTACCTGCTTCGCTGAATTTCCATTTTTCACATAATGATGATCAGAAGGGTCTTCGACAATGTCAAATTTTTTAAATTGTTCGAAATTCTTGAGAATCTCATCTTCATGCATGTGCTTTGGTGGAACACTCTTTTTCCTTTTAGAAGATGATGCAGTTGGAGTCCCTAAAGCAGATCTCTAAAAATCACAAGAGAAAGAATGAGTTTACTAATTGCATTAGACAAGAGGAAGAACGGGTTATAAACTGACCATTTATCAATCTAGTCATTAATAAGCAACATTGCTTCAGAGTAGAGTCACTGTAAACGTTTTAGATATAAACTCAACTACCACTACAAGAAAAACTGAATCAGACAACACCTATCAGACAACGTAAACTGGAAAAAGCGTTGCCCAAAATCAACAGACAAGTGTTTTAATTTTTTTTTTTAAAAACATTGTCTGATCCAGCCTTCAGACAACGGGGTTTTGACAATTTAATTCCGTTGTCTAACAAACTGAATCAGACAAGTGTTTTGTTTTTCAAGGTGTTGTCTGAAGAGACTTCAGACAATGTTATAATTACCGTTGTTTTTTTTATTTGATTTGAGTTGGCCCAGACAACGGTTTATAATTGTGTTGTGCAAACGAGTTGATTCAGACAACGGTTTACAAAATACCATTGTTTGAAGAAAGTTCAGACAATGTATCAATTACCGTTGTTTGTCTGATTTGAATAGACAAGTGTTTTTTTATTGTGTTGTGCAATAGAGTTGGTTCAGACAACGGTTTGCAAATACTATTGTTTGAAGAGACTTCAGACAACGGTATTATGCTAGTGTTGTTATGGGACCCACTGCCATGTGTCATTATGGGACCCACTGCCACGTGGTAAGGGGGAACCATTGCCACGTGTCAGTGTGTGGCCCACTGCCATGTGTCAAGTGGGACCCCCTTGCCACGTGTCACTAAGCCACACCTGCCATGTGTCCATGGTCCCACAGCCACGTGTCGGGTTGATAGCATGCCACATGTCCTAGAAACTTGTAAGGTAAATGGCTGTTACTAAAAAAAAAAAGAGGTGGAAGGGATTTGAACCCCCGACCTCCTCCCTAGTTGTTCAACTGCTTAGCCACTCCACCAAACATTGCAATGTGTTCATCTCCTCACTCACTAATATATAAACTATGCACTTAAATTTAATTACTATTATAAACTAATATATTACTATTATATAATTAGAATGAAAATAATTTTCGTTTTCAATATATTATATTATTCACTGAGGGGAATAAACCATTCAAGTGTGGGGAAGTGCTCTCAATATTAAAAATATCAGACAATGTCCATGCTTTACAAAAGCATTTTGGCTACAAAATTAAAACTAAACCATTGTGTAATGTATTTATCAGACATTGTTTTGTAAATACGAAACCGTAGTCTGATACCAACTACCACAACATTTTATCATATTATAATGTTGTTTATTATCCAAACAAACAATGCTTGTAAAACTAAACCATTGTGTAATGTATTTATTACAACGGTTTAAATTAAACAAACCATGTCTAGAGTCCCAAACAACAATGGAAATATTCCACCATAATGTTGTGTGATTTCAGTTCAGACAAGTGTTTATTCAATTAAAACCATTGTGTGATTTCAGCTCAGACAAGTGTTTATTCAATTAAAACTATTGTGTGATTTCCTTTCAGATAAGTGTTTATTCAATTAAAACTATTGTGTGATTTCCTTTCAGACAAGTGTTTATTCAATTACAACCATTGTGTGATTTCCTTTCAGACAAGTGTTTATTCAATTAAAACGATTGTGTGATTTGTTTTCAGACAAGTGTTACTTCAATTAAAACCATTGTGTAGCATCCCAAACAACAACGGTTTCTAAACCATTGTGTTGTTGTTTCTGGATATTAGACAACGGCGTATAGAGATGATACCGTTGTCTCTCGCTCTAACACACAACAGTTTTCATACCGTTGTCTGAGGTGCGTATCAGACGACACCCCGATAGACAACGGGGTTTGCAGGTATCAGACAACGGATAAAATCCGTTGTTAGACTTGAAATTCCTTGTAGTGTACCTTCCCATTATATTTGTTATCAGCTTTCCCTTCAATATTCATTTTTCCATGCTTTTCATCCATATCAACGTCGATTACTTCCTGATTTGTAACCTGCATCAATAGGATTTTATGTATAGTAAAAAATATACAAGCATATAAAATTATAAGTAAATATCGACTCCTAAGAGAAAATAGGTACTTCAAATTCAAAAATTACGTACATTACTTATTTAGTAAAGAAATTGTACAACTGTGGTTTAATCGGTGAAGAACTAGTAAAAAATTCAGAAGTAATTTAAGACACTACATGACAATGTTACAGTTGATGTTGTGATAACTACAATATCAGTATATAAACCACAACATAGATGAACTATAATTCAGCATTAACCAACACTTGAACTTGCTAACTTGGCAGAAACATTTATTTGACATATATCTCATTAGTAAGAGAAGAAAAGTGTACCACCAACTACCAACAGCATAATACCCATTCTTGGTATAAACTCATGAAGAACACACTGTTGTATATGTATAATACTTCCTTATTCCATCCGGTATGCCATTATTTATTCAAGAGAATTGAGAAAATGGCTAGCTCGAATTAATGTTCACAGGTGAAAATTGTCCATAAACAATTCCTGGCCACCATATCCACCATATCGTTCTAGTTTTCAACAATCAATGACAGTTGTGCCACCTAAACATTGTTACTTTACTATGCCAGTTCTAGTTTGCAAATGGTTACTCTATGGACTGAGTAGTTGTCTTAAATAAAAAATCACAATTAACTCTGCTTGATACTCATGAGAGAAAGGTACAATACTGTTATTCATGCTATCATGAAGGTGATTCTAGCCTTAATTATCTATATATATATTTTACGAAAGTAATTTGTTACTGGTTTTAAATTGCAGGTCGACTTGTTCATAGGAGAACCGTTTTATTACGGAGGTGATAAAATGCTTCCATGGCACAATTTATGATTTTGGTATGTACTACATATTCATTTGGGTTGTAGACTTACAATATACGGGTTGATTTGGAATTTGATATATTCATGTGCATTTAGGAGTGAACGAACCAAGCTCAATTCCATCCTCTCCGAAGATGTGCTAATAATGCCTTGTAAAGGAATTTTAAGGGCCTGTGCTATTTCTCTACGGGTTAGTTCATAATATCTACTTTATTTTTATGCAGTGTTTGTGATTCTGTAATACCACTGATGGTAATATTTAGTGATTTAGGACTCTTCTCCAAAGTAGCCTTTTATAATATCAATTTATTTATAATTAGCTGGTATTAGTATAATTAACAACTACTTGCATTATATTTGAGAGTTAAGGCAGGTACGGTGTTAACTTAATTTTAAGATCTTTTATGTGGACCTGACGTGATGTTCTCTTATGCCTGACACAAAGCAATGACTGAATACAAGGAGGCTAAGGCTGTAAGTTATTAGTTTATTTTCCTTTTTGTGTTCAACACTTCCATAGGTTTTAAATAGAATTAATATTAAGAAGAACAATGGCAGGGTATCAAAGGCTCCAAGCGCTTCTGCATAAGGATACCAAATTCATTATGATTTTTTTTTCAACTAATAAAATTGTAGAACAGTTGCTGATTGTTTTTTTATTTACAACTTGTAGGATTTGAGAAGGCAATGTTTAGGAGAATGAATGAGAAGAAAAATGGGGCAAAGCAAAGTTAATGAAATTGAAAGTCCAAGACGAAGTCGATACAAAGGTGAATAAGGTCCGGAGGAACTTGACATGGATACATAGACTCTCTAGCGTTAGACATACTTTTTTTTTTCATTTCCTTAAATAATGATATTTTCCAAGCTTGTAAACCCTCCTTTGTTGTTCTTGTTTTATTTTAGAGTTGTGGATTATAAATTTTGTAATGGCATAAATTATTATGTTTGGTGAAATGAAAAGAATAGCTATTCATAAATTTTTAGCTATTGTTGTATTTATTAGTATGGAAAATGAATATATATATATATATATATATATGAATTTAATTTTGTGCAATATTAATTTGGTACAGGTGAGTCCCACCTGTCAGTGGATCCATTTTACAACAAATGTGTATCCTATGGAAACACAATTCATCATGTTGGTGTAGGTGTAAAAAATATTGCAAATGACCCATTTTACAACAAATGTGTATCCTATGACAACACAATTGATCATGTTGGTGTAGGTGTAAAAAATGTTGCAAATGACCCTACGTCAACGGCGAAAAAACTAACACCTGTCACTACTGGAAAAAGAGGTTAAATACAACGGAATAAATTCAACAGACGATAAATTCAACCAGATCCCGTCGTTTTTATGGTCAATGTCCAGTGAGTTTTGACTGAGCATCATTTTCAACGGAACAAATTCAACGGATGCTAAATGCAATAGAATAAAATCAACCGAATTCAAATTCAACAGTATCCCGTTGAATTTAATTATGACTTTTTCTAACGCGGGAGAATAT
Organism: Saposhnikovia divaricata; assembly: GCA_036435485.1. Classification (NCBI taxonomy): domain Eukaryota; kingdom Viridiplantae; phylum Streptophyta; class Magnoliopsida; order Apiales; family Apiaceae; genus Saposhnikovia; species Saposhnikovia divaricata. Next base: position 104,416,225 of record CM071601.1, read on the forward strand.
TTCCACCAAAAGTTAAAATCAACGGAATAAAATCAACCAATTCAAATTCAACAGTATCCCGTTGAATTTAATTATGACTTTTTTCCACCACGCGGGAAGATTCCCACCAAAAGTTAAAATCAACGGAATAAAACCAACCGAAATAAACTCAACAATATCTCGTTGAATTTAATTATGAATTTATTTTACCACGCGGGAAGATTCCCACCAAAAGTTAAAATCAACGGAATAAAACCAACAGAAATAAACTCAACAATATCTCGTTGAATTTAATTATGAATTTTTTTAACCACACGGGAAGATTCCCACCAAAAGTTAAAATCAACGGAATAAAACCAACAGAAATAAACTCAATAATATCTCGTTGAATTTAATTATTGCTTTTTTTCACATTGAATTTAATTTCCACTCAACAAATCCGACGTTCCAGATTTAACCCCCAAAACAATAATCCAATGGTCCAGATTTATCACAGCAAATCCCTCTCATTTATATATATACACATACATACATAAAAATTAACTAACACTATTTTCTTTTTCTTCTCCCTCTCTCTATTTCTCCTTCTCCCACCCTCTCATAAACACATCTATACAATTTTACACACACATATACACACACATAAAATTCAATTTCTCTCTCATAAAATTATAGTAGAAAATCAACTCGTGGATTGGTAACTCCCGTGCCTAAACCGATTCCGGCATCCGAAACTACTCCATTAACTAAAGCACCTCCGGTGACCGAAGAAGCTCCGGTGACCACTTTCAAGTAACCAAGGAACAAAATGAAGAAGGGAAATCCAATTAAGAAACTTTAGTAAAAAACTGTATTCTCAATATGTAATGAAATTATTATGAATTAATTTAAAATTTTATTTGATTTTTTTTGGTTTTAAATATGAATTTTGTGATGTTTTTATTGATGAATTTTTAAATATGTTTCAAATCATAGCAACATGTTGCATAAGTTAGCAAATTGCATAAATAAATTAGATGTAAATATAGTAGATCTGTAATCTGTTGCTTTTCAAAAGAAACTGGGATATGTTAAATTCAACAAAATTCGGTTGCATTTTTAAAATCAACGAAAACCTGTTGAATCTATAAGTTCAACGAAAAAAAGTTTTAATCAACCAAATCTTGTTGATTTTGATAGAATTAAATGTAACAAGATTCGGTTGAATTTAATCCACAGAGACACGTGGCAAGATGATATAATCAACGAAAATTGGTTGATTATGGTAGGATTAAATTCAACAATTTTCCGTTTTATATGACCATTAGCGGGAAAATGTTTTTTTTGGTGAAATTTCAAATTTTTCGAAAATGCTCAAGGGCATTTTCAACGGAAAATGGTTGAAAATGGGACCAACAAAATCAAGGGGAAGTCGTTGAATTTTACCTTAAATTCAACCGAAATGCTAATTTCAACAGCCTTATATTCAACATGAATGATTCTGTTGAATTTATGGTAAACTTAACGGGATCCTGTTGCAATTAAGCTAAATTCAACAGAATTTTGCCCGTTGAATTTAGCCGCTTTTCTAGTAGTGCCGTAGAAACTTGTGAGGCTACGCCAACAGTTTTTGGACTTTCGACAACATTTTTTTGAAGTGTTGCAGAAGGCCATCTATGGTGCAGTGGTAGAGTCCCTGTAAACGTTTTAGATATAAACTCAACTACCTTCCCATTATATTTGTTATCAGCTTTCCCTTCAATATTCTTTTTTCCATGCATTTCATCCATATCAACGTCAATTACTTCCTGATTTGTAACCAGCATCAATAGGATTTTATGTATAGTAAAAAATATACAAGCATATAAAATTATAAGTAAATATCGACTCCTAAGAGAAAATAGGTACTTCAAATTCAAAAATTACGTACATTACTTATTTAGTAAAGAAATTGTACAACTGTGGTTTAATCGATGAAGAATTAGTAAAAAATTCAGAAGTAATTTAAGACACTACATGACAATGTTACAGTTGATGTTGTGATAACTACAATATCAGTATATACCACAACATAGATGAACTATAATTCAGCATTAACCAACACTTGAACTTGCTAACTTGGTAGAAACATTTATTTGAACATATATCTCATTAGTAAGAGAAGAAAAATGTACCACCAACTACCAAAAGCATAACACCCATTCTTGGTATAAACTCATGAAGAACACGCTTTTGTATATGTACAATACTTCCATTATTCCATCCGGTATGCCATTATTTATTCAAGAGAATTGAGAAAATGGCTAGCTCGAATTAATGTTCACAGGTGAAAATTGTCCATATATAACAATTCCTGGCCACTATATCCACCATATCGTTCTAGTTTTCAACAATCAATGACAGTTGTGCCACGTAAACATTAATTGTTACTTTACTTTGCCAGTTGAGTTATCAAATTATATATACAATAACAGAAATTTCACAGACTCGAATTCCAAAGTGAGTCCCTCTAAGTCTCTAACAATGCACTCATGTTTGATGTAACTAAAGATATGTTTATGTACCGCAGAAATTAACTAATCAAGATGTCAGTCAATTAACTATCAAGTTGTAAACTACTTATAACGCACTCTACAATATCAATCTCTATTGAATTCACTAGCTACATGACTAATTAATCAGCATTAAACAAGATACTACATTATAACATATAGTAATTAAAAAAAAAAAAAAAAAACATCGTCAAAGATTCACCTCCGTAATTTTTAAAGCTTTCGACTTTGACCGGGTAACAGGCGGCGGAGGTATTTCAACTACATCCAAGTCCATTGAACTTTTTTCAGAAAACACCTTTTTACTACAAAAAAATAAGAATTCAATTAACTTATATCAAATCACATAATTAACACACACAGTAACACACACTTATCCCTCATTCACAAGAATATGTATGTATCGATATTGAGTGAGAGAGAGAGAGAGAGTACTTGGATTTCCCTGGCAAAAAGCTTGACTCCATGCTACGAAGAAAATATCTAGGGTTGCGCTCCATTTGATCGTGACACTGGAAAATGACTTCTAGCTTTTTGGTTTCGTAGGCTACCCTATTTATGCAAATATATAGGTATCGTATGTCTTTTTCTTTAAAAAAAAAAAGAGCAACCGTATCGTATGATATTACGAGTCTCCTATTTTGGGCATCGCGTTTGATTCAAAATTACCCGGCGTAGCAAATTACCGAATCTTTGTCATATGACGTTTTGGTTGATTAATTACGAGTCTACGATAATTTCAACAGTACAATATAAAAAAAAGAATTTTGATTAATTAAAAGTATTAATTTAATTTATTTTTTTCTAAATAAAAGTTTAAACATTAAATTTTTATTTTAAAAAAATTTGAAATAATTAATAGAACTATATTTTATAGAAATCTTAAAATGCGTGTCAAAACCTTTATCTTAAATGTTAATAATTAGATGAGACTTAAATGTTAATAATTAGATGGGACGAAGGGAGTATTACATTTTCTACTCTAATCCCAATAATTTTTTTTACGTTTTCACTGATTCTATCAAATAGGTCATTTATTTTTGGTTAATTTGATTTTTAATGATTAGATTGATTTTCATTGATTTTTATAAATTTTAATTTTTAATTCAACGTTAAATTTTCAACTAAAATATGTTGTTTACAAAATTCGTACCTTGAAGGAGTAATTGTTTATAAGATAAACTAGTTAACTTTTTGATATGGGCTGAAAATAAGCCCTAAAGACACATTTAATGTGGCATTAATTAGGCCGAGAATAGTCCAAACGTGGGGCCCACCAGCTGGGCCCAAAACCCTAAATATAATATTAATTTCGTAATTAATATTAAGGGTAATAAACAGCTCAGCAAATAAGAGTTGGATAAGGATAATATCCCTTTCAAACTTATCCAATAAGGCATCCAATTCAATATGGAAACTGATTCCTACAAGGAATAGATCTAGAACATTCCTCAAAGACTTGCCCACCAAGTCTCCAAATCCTACCATAATTCTAAGGCTCCTCAGCCTATATAAAGGGCCTGACCCCTCACCCTAGAACTACGTTTTATTGGCTTGATTCTCTAATTTACAGAGATACGTAGGCATTCTGTGAGGACCGTTTAAGTCTCGAACGCAGAAGCAGCCATTAAAGCACGAAGCTCACGAACCCTAGCATTAAATATACAAACCCTAGTCGCAATATTTTCAACCTAGTTTTTATTCCACAACATTTGGCGCCGTCTGTGGGAAAAAGACATCAACCATGGTTACCACTCGAAGAACAACACCGATCTCAACCGAGGCTACCTCCGGAACCATCGTTCCACCAATCACTGCTCCTCCTGTTGGTACAGGGCCAGGGTGTGTACCCCCATTGACGGAAACAAACCCTCGTAGTCAGGCCTCTCAACCACAAGGGACGGATCCCCCCGCTGAAAGATCTCAACCTGTAATCGTCCCTCTAGGACAGGAGACTAACCCGCTCCAGATGGTGGTCTCTCCTCTCCCTCTGAGTAGCCGCCCGCCGCTTCACAGTCTCTCCACTTCTTCGCTCCCTGTCAACACTAACCCAATGTATGGGCTACCTAATTACCCCCAAGATCCAAGGGATCCAGGACCAAGCGGTCATGCTCGGTTGATCCATGGGCAACAACAATCCCCTTATCTTAGAGGCCCGGCTCCTCCTGAACCAGGATACTATGATTACTCTAGTCCTTATACCGGAGACTCGTCATCTGAAGACGATGATCGAGACGAAGCCCCAAGGAGGCGACGCGCTAGTAAGGAGCCTCTAGGGAGGAATCCATCGAACCGAGATGGTCCTTTAACAATCGCAGAGAAAATTAAGGCTTATGAAGCCGAGATTCAGAAGCTAAAGGATGACCAAGCAAGGGAACTAGAGAGACAGAACCCTAATCAGACTCGACCTCCTCCGACTTCAGGAGGGATTCCCTTCATAGATCTGGAGAGGTCTTCAAGGAGACACCGAAGGGCTGAAGCCCCAACCAGAGGAACTACCAGGGTGGAACCCCCCAAGAATAATCCTAGAGATTTGATGCTACAAGGAGATCTGGATGATCCGACCCCTCCATTCACTGAGGAGGTAATGAATGCACATATCTCCCGAAAGTTTAAGATGCCCACGATCAAAGCTTACGATGGAACGGGGGATCCCGCAACTCATGTGAGAACGTTTACGAGCGCCTTGTTACTGCAGCCTGCCAACGATGCCCTTAAGTGTAGGGCGTTTCCCCAAACCCTGTCGGGCATGGCGCAACGTTGGTATAGTCGTTTACCTCCAAACTCTATTAGCTCTTTCAAGGAGTTGTGTACCGCTTTTGTCAGTCAATTCATTAGCGGAAGAATTCATGAGAAAAGCTCTGCATCCCTTATGTATGTGACACAGGGAAAGAATGAGAACTTAAGAGATTACATCAAGCGATTCACTAAGGAAACTCTGAATATAACCGATTTGGAAAATAAGGTGGCCATGGTAGCCTTGCAGCATGGAACCACGGATCTTTTTTTTAAGAGGTCGTTGGCAAAACACCCCCCTGAAAGCATGGATGAACTTCAACGAAGGGCGGACAAGTATATAAAAGCTGAGGACAGCATCAAGAAAGAAGCCACGTTGGGCAATGGAGGGAACAAGCGGAAGCAAGAACAAGAGTACGATGCTAGGGACAAGTATCCCCGAGCTAGCAGAGACTCTGAATCTGCTCCAAAAAAGAACTCGGGTCCAAGGTTTTCAGAGTATGCCAGACTTAATGCTCCAAGAAGCCAGATCCTGTTGGACATTGAAAAGGAAAAGGATTTCCGATGGCCGAAGCCACTTAGAGGAGACCCAGCTAAGCGAAATAAGGAGCAATACTGCAGGTTCCACAAAGATGTGGGACATGACACCGACGATTGTAGGCAACTCAAGGATGAGATTGAGTTCTTGATACGAAGAGGAAAACTAAGTCAGTTCACCAAAGGTGATGACCGTGGGAACCAGAGAAAGGACAATGACAGAAGGGACAATGAAAGAAGAGATAATAATAGGAGGGATGACAACCATGATCGCAATCCCCAGCCCCGAAGGGCAGTTATCAATATGATCTGGGGAGGCCCGACAGCAGCTGGCACAACTAAGAATTCTCGAAAGGCTTATGCTAGAGAAGTAATGCACATTGTGGGAGAAGCCCCGAAGCGTGCTAAAACCGAGATGGTAATTGGTTTCGATGATTCAGACTTGGAAGGGGTGAAATTCCCCCATGACGACCCGCTGGTCATAACTCCCGTGATTGGAAACTCCGAAGTAAAACGAGTCTTGATAGACAATGGGGCTTCTGTGGATATTTTATTTCATGATGCATTTGTAAAGATGGGTTACAATGACTCTCAACTGACCCCTACAAACATGCCTATATACGGGTTTAACGGAGTGGAGTCTAACGTTGAAGGGACTATTCAGCTACCCGTGACTATTGGGCAGGAGCCTAAAGAGGCGACTCAGATGTTGAATTTCTTGGTGATCAAGGCAGCATCAACATACAACGCAATCCTTGGAAGGACTGGACTTCATACGTTTAAGGCTGTGGCCTCTTCCTATCATATGAAAATTAAGTTTCCAACACGGAATGGTGTCGGAGAACAAAGGGGTGATCAGAAGATGGCAAAAAGTTGCTATGTGGCCGCACTAAGGGCCGATGGAGTCGGGGGGCAGGTCCTTCCGATTGAAGACATGGATGTCCGCGATGATGAAGAGCATAGAGGGAAGCCAGCAGAGGATTTGATTCCCGTACCTCTAGAACCTAATGATCCTGACAAAGTTACTTATGTTGGAGCATCTCTGAAAGAACCTCTGAAGGGCAAGTTAATAGAATTCTTACAGAAGAATAGCGACGTGTTCGCTTGGACAGCAGCTGATATGCCAGGGATTGACCCCCAACTCATAACTCATAGGTTAAATGTTGATCCCAAAAGGAAGACAATAAAGCAGAAGAAGAGAAACTTTGCTCCGGAGAGGCAAGAGGCCATTAGGCAAGAAGTGAATAAGCTCTTGGAAGCTGGTTTTATTGAAGAGATTCAGTTTCCTGAATGGTTAGCGAACCCAGTCATGGTCAAGAAAGCAAATGGGAAGTGGAGAATGTGTATAGACTTCACTGACCTGAATGATGCATGCCCAAAAGATTGTTTTCCCCTGCCGAGGATTGATATGTTGATAGATGCCACAGCTGGACATGAGATGTTAAGCTTCATGGATGGATTCAGCGGCTACAATCAGATTAAGATGCACGAGGATGACATACCTAAGGTATCTTTCATAACTGACTTTGGTGTCTTCTGTTATCTTGTCATGGCTTTTGGTCTAAAGAATGCAGGAGCTACTTACCAACGATTGGTGAATAAGATATTCGCCCATCTGATTGGAAAAACCATGGAGGTATATGTTGATGACATGTTAGTCAAGAGCCTACTTAAGGCTGATCATATCAAGCACCTCGGAGAGGCATTTGAAGTGCTGAGGCACCGTAAGATGATGTTGAATCCCGCCAAGTGTGCTTTTGGCGTTGGATCTGGGAAGTTTTTAGGGCTGATGGTTTCAAAAAGAGGCATTGAGGCCAATCCTGATAAGATCAAGGCGATTTTAGACATGGAGCCACCACGCTCTATAAGAGATGTGCAGAGGTTGACAGGTCGAGTTGCAGCTTTAGGAAGATTTATCTCCAAGTCTGGGGACAAATGCTTACCTTTCTTCCAAGCGTTAAAAAAGGTGAAAATTTTTGAGTGGACACCTGAAAGCCAAGAGGCCTTTGAGCAACTGAAGAAGTACATGGTTGAAGCCCCGTTGTTGACCAAACCAAGTCCTGGGGAGATTCTTAGTTTATACCTGGCGGTATCCGAACAAGCCCTGAGTGCTGTCCTTATTCAGGAAGAGGAAAAGGTCCAGAAACCTATATACTATGTGAGCAAAGTGTTGCATGGGGCTGAGTTGAATTACTCACCCATAGAAAAGTTTGCTTTGGCATTAGTAACTGCCTCAAGAAAGCTGCGGCCTTACTTTCAGGCACATAAGATTCAAGTTCTGACAAACCAGCAATTGAGGAACATATTGCATAGCCCTAAGGCCAGTGGAAGGCTAATCAAATGGGCGATTGAGTTAGGAGAGTTTGACATCACATACAAGCCTCGGACAGCTATCAAAGCTCAGGCATTAGCTGACTTCGTGGTTGAATGTACCATTAACAACCAAGAAGTCGGGGGGCAAGAGATAATGACTACCCCTGGGCAAGAGGAAAAAGAAGAGAAACTTACACCCGATCTGAAGGAATATTGGGTGCTCTATTTTGATGGAGCATCAAAAACAAAATCTAGTGGTGCAGGTTTGGTTTTGCAAAGCCCCGATGGGTTCACAGTCGAGTACGCTTTAAAGTTGGATTTCCCTACTACCAACAACGAGGCGGAATATGAGGCATTGATAGCTGGTTTGGGCTTGGCCAGAATTATGAGGGTCAAGAATCTCAAAGTTTGTGGAGATTCAAGGCTTGTGGTAGCACAAGTAAATGGTGAATTCGAGGCTAAGGATGAGACTATGGCAAAATACTTGAGAGTAGTAAAGGCTGTTATGTCCCAGTTTGAGGAGTGCTATGTTGAGCACATTCCAAGAGAGGAAAACGTTAAGGCCGATGCCCTATCTAAATTTGCTTCTTCCGAGATAGAGAATTATGCTGGGAGTGTCTATTTTCAGGTCTTGAAGGCCCCGACCGTTAATTCAAAGTTATTGGCACCAATCGATATAGGAGGCTCTTGGATAGACCCTATCAAGGCACACCTTGAGACCGGATGGCTCCCAGACAATGCCTTGGAGGCACGAAAACTTTCAGTAAGAGCATTGAGATACACTTTGATTGAAGGCATCTTGTATAAGAGGTCGTTTGTCATTCCATACTTGAAATGTTTAAGGCCTCAAGAGGCAAGAGAAGCATTGGAAGAAGTTCATGAAGGGATCTGTGGGCAACACTTGGGGGGCAGAGCCCTAGCTCACAAGATAATTCGTTTAGGGTTTTATTGGCCGGAGATGTTGGCTGATGCACAAAACTATGTCAAGAGATGTGAGAGATGCCAGAAGCATGCCCCAATCGTGAGGCAACCGCCTGAGATGTTGACCTCGATTAACTCTCCCATTCCATTTGCAATGTGGGGGATGGATATACTTGGACCCTTTCCCATGGCTTCAGCACAGAGGAAATTCCTAATAGTGGCAATTGATTACTTCACTAAGTGGATTGAGGCTAAACCCCTGGCCAAGATAACCACCAAGCAAGTTTCCCAGTTCTTTTGGGAGAACATCATCTGCAGATACGGAATCCCACGAATCCTTGTGACAGACAATGGGACACAATTCAATAATGAGGAGTTTAAGAAGTATTGTGAAGAGAATGCGATTGAGCTCCGTTTTACCTCGGTGGCACACCCTCAAGCCAATGGGCAAGCTGAGGTAGCTAATCGAATTATCCTTGATGGACTGAAAAAGAGGATCGAACGCTCTAGGAATACTTGGGTAGATGAATTGTTGCCCATACTTTGGGCATATCGTACCACTTGTAAGGTAACGACTGGAGCAACCCCATTTTTGCTGGCTTATGGAGCCGAGGCAGTTGTGCCTTTAGAGATCATGCAAGCATCACCTCGAGTTGAGGCATATGAGCCAGAAACTAATGACGAAGGAATGAGACTTGCCCTTGACTTAATTGATGAGGTTAGAGATGGAGCTAATGCAAAGAATGCTGAATATCAGAAGAGAGCATCTTTTCACTACAACCAGAGAGTTAAAGAAAGATTCTTTCGACAAGGTGACATGGTTTTAAGGAAGATTGAAGCCTTAGGAGTTGGCCAGAAAGGAAAGTTAGCACCAAACTGGGAAGGACCATATCTAGTCAGAAAGGTGTTAGGGCAAGGATCCTACAAGTTAGAAACCTTGGACGGGGTTGAGGTGCCCCGAACTTGGCATGCTGTGAACCTCAAAGTTTATTATATCTAAGTTCTTTTGACAAAGGCTTGGACTTTTATCTACTTATTAGGAATAAGGTTCGAATGAAACCATTTTAGAGCATGTTGCTCCCAGTAGAAAATAGAATATTTACGTAGGGTTGAACCCATTCTATTGATATCCATTGACAGCATAATGGAATTTATACTGTTTTCTTTATGAGTTATTTCTCTTTGTTAAAATAAACACGAAAGGCAGACGTTGAACTAACTTGTCAGTTTAGTACCAGCCGGGAGGCCAAGTACTTGAGAAATTCTAAAGTTTAACGAACTATAAGCAAAAAATGAGAACATGGAAACAAAAGGAACTACTGCATAAATAAGTTAAGTCATAAGCCCCGAAGGGCAAAAGTTCAGAATAAATAAAAACAAACAGAAATAAGCCACGCAGGGCCATCTACTCATCTAAGTCCTCAATAACTACATCTCCCTGAGTGGAAGAAGGATCTGCTGTCTCTACCCCAGGAGAAGAAGGTGGATCCTGAGTGGGCTGAGAGTCCCCATCCACTGCTGTCTCTGTAGCGATCTCCAAGGTATCTGTCAATCCAGGGATAGCAGGTACCGGGAACTTCTCCAAGGATACCCCCTCGATCTTCCCACTCAGCTCCTCGATGATCCCCTCCCAACACTCCTTGAAGGTGCCAGGAAAGTTTGCATCATACTCGGCATTCAGGACATCTTGAAAGTCCTTAGAAGCCTTGTAATCAGCAATGATGTGTTCCCTGTTCTGCTGCACCTCCAGCTGAAGCTTCCTGTTCTTCTCCTTCTCAGCAGCCAGCTCCTTCTCCACCTCCCTAAAACGAGCAAAGTTTGCCTCAGAGGCATCAAAGTATCTGTCTCTATCCCTCTCAGCAATGGTCTTTTCAGCACGCACCTCCTTCAGGTTATGAACAGCGGCCTGAAGGTAGGCGTTCATCTGCAAAGGAAACAAGTAAATAAGGGAAAAGTAAATGCAATTAAATTAAAGAAGTTGAATAAGAAATTACCGAAGCAACAGCTTGAGCCCCGAGAAGCTCAATCTGCAAGTCATCAGAGGACTCCACAATGTGGACCCTGTCCCGTGGAGTAACCACGCTCCTGGACCACTCAGCTGCAGCCCTGGAGTCACCTACAGCTGTGTCCCTATTGCATAAACCCCATCCCACTGTAAAGGGAGTAAGGTCTTCCTCAATAGGAACAGGCTTTTCCTGAAGAAAAGCAGGAACACGCTCCACCGCGGGAGAAGCCTCATCTGTCCTGGCCCTTTTGGCCCTAGGGTTCTCTGTTACCACCCTAGCTGTGGCAGCAGTCTCCCTCTGCCTAAAAATCGCTCCCAGAGCAGTTTTGGCTGCAAAATGATTATAAGAAAGTTAGAAAATTATATCTAGCATAAAATGTTAACAAAGCAAGAGGTGAGAATTACCCTCAGGGCCCAAATCGCTTAGCCCATGGGCCTGCAGCGAATCTTCAGAAATCAAATTTGCACATTGATGCAAATTATCCGATGTTAACAAAGTTATGGCGGCCTCTTCTTCCACGCCCAATTTTAAACTCCTAACAGGCCCATCAACGGCTCTGCAGAAGTTGGGCCGAAAATAGTTGTCCCAGTCATCCCCATCCAAAAAGATATAAAACCATTCCCTTTTCCAATTAGGAAGGGAATCAGGAGCGGAATCCGAAACAAAACAAGAACGGGCCAAGGAACGGTGTTGGATTTTGACCCAGCCCGAATTATCAGAAGAATTGACAAATTTGAATAGATATCGAAAAACAGAGATACTGGGCTCAAGCCCATGTTTCTTAGATTGGACCAAGAAACAATAAATAAAACGCCATGCATTTGGCATAAGTTGGGTTGGACAAACTTGGGCTTCGGCCAAAAGACGGTAAACAAAGGGAGGAGGAGGAAGGCGAAAACCAGCATAAAAAGTTTCTTTATAAATCCTAATGGCCCCAGGCTTTGGGTGACAAGCCCTTTCGTTTGAGGCCGGAGCAACGGCCCTATAAGGCCCATTAATATGAAAAAGTTGGGCTAAAATGTCTACCCTATGTTGTTTATATTTCGATTTATATTCATAAGCATCTAAATGAAGCATGTTTGGAAAAGCTTGACCAAACTCATTTAAAAGATCTCTAAGGGAAAAAACACTGGCATGGACAAGAGATGTTTTAGGGTTCTTACCCCTTGAAAGCCGTGGAGCGGTGGTGGAAGTGTTAGCGAGTTGTGACTGGCCTGAAGAGCTAGAATCCTCCATTGATATGCTTCCCTTGAAAGCTTGAAACCCAGAAAAGTTGAAAAAGAAGGCTATACCCACGCCCAGGAGACCAAACCTCCTAGGCGTGCCTAAGGAAGGTGTCTCCTTGGCGGGGGTACCCACGCCTAGCTCGACTTTCCTTAAAGAAGGCTATACCCACGCCCAGGAGACCAAACCTCCTAGGCGTGCCTAAGGAAGGTGTCTCCTTGGCGGGGGTACCCACGCCTAGCTCGACTTTCCTTAAAGAAGGCTATACCCACGCCCAGGAGACCAAACCTCCTAGGCGTGCCTAAGGAAGGTGTCTCCTTGGCGGGGGTACCCACGCCCAGCTCGATTTTCTTTAAAGAAGGGTGTACCCACGCCCAGGAGACCAAACTTCCTAGGCGTGCCTAAGGAAAATGTCTCCTTGGCGGGGGTACCCACGCCCAGAAAGCATTTCAAGGAACGAAGGGCATACCCACGCCCAGGAGACCAAACCCCCTAGGCGTGCCTAAGGAAGGTGTCTCCTAGGCGGGGGTACCCACGCCCAGGAAGCATTTCCAGGGAGAAAGATCACCCACGCCCAGGAGACCAAACCCCCTAGGCGTGCCTAAGGAGGGTGTCTCCTAGGCGGGGGTACCCACGCCCAGGAGGCATTTCTTGCCAGGATGACTTTTTCCTTTAAAAATTTTAAAATAATGTTGGGAAATTGAAAATTAATTCCCAAAAAATAATAAAAATACCTGTTGGTATATAAAAATTCCTAAAATACTAGGAAAAGTACAGAAAAATACGGGAAAATTATAGAAATATTTTCTTGACAAGTTGAGCAATAATTTATGCTAATAATGCATAAAAACTCTATGAAAGTGCCGAAATTGCTAAAAGCAAGCACAAATTAAAGCCTCGAATAAGGCAAATCGTCGTAAATGTGTAGGTCGCTCCACACTTTACAGTCAAGACGATACTCGTGAAACACTAGTGTAAACCAAAACTCCCATATAAGGGTAGGAAAATTAAGAAGTCCCAGGTAAGGGATAAAAACGACCCCGAGTCTCGATTAAGGCAAATACAACTTCTACGAAAACCTGATCAGTTTTCCTAAGAAGTTGGGGGGCAAATGATATGGGCTGAAAATAAGCCCTAAAGACACATTTAATGTGGTATTAATTAGGCCGAGAATAGTCCAAACGTGGGGCCCACCAGCTGGGCCCAAAACCCTAAATATAATATTAATTTCGTAATTAATATTAAGGGTAATAAACAGCTCAGCAAATAAGAGTTGGATAAGGATAATATCCCTTTCAAACTTATCCAATAAGGCATCCAATTCAATATGGAAACTGATTCCTACAAGGAATAGATCTAGAACATTCCTCAAAGACTTGCCCACCAAGTCTCCAAATCCTACCATAATTCTAAGGCTCCTCAGCCTATATAAAGGGCCTGACCCCTCACCCTAGAACTACGTTTTATTGGCTTGATTCTCTAATTTACAGAGATACGTAGGCATTCTGTGAGGACCGTTTAAGTCTCGAACGCAGAAGCAGCCATTAAAGCACGAAGCTCACGAACCCTAACATTAAATATACAAACCCTAGTCGCAATATTTTCAACCTAGTTTTTATTCCACAACACTTTTATTCAAAGTAGTTTAGTTAACTTTTATTCAAAGTAGGAATTGTAGTTGTTCCATGCCTCAAGTGAAGCATGCAACAATATCTTAAACTAATATGCAAGTACTTTATATCCTCTTGTTAATATATTTCCATTAGCTGTTTCACCTCCATGCTAGAGGCTAGCGTCTTATTGGACGACCCTGCAGATCTCATTGGCTATTAATCTTAATTTTTTCAGTACTATACCTTTTGGGCGTTTGAGACCAAGACAAACAAAATAGAGTATGTGTTACTGTGTTTATAACTAAAAAACAAGCTAGATAAAGAGAATGTTTTTATCCCCTCGGACAGTTTAGTTAGATCCTGAAAAAATTCTCTTGTTTTGATTTGTTGATTTGCTTACTGGTAATTTATGAAGTCAAAGTTGACAAAAGAAAAAAAAAAAAATTTGGACAATATCTCGATTTGTGCGTGTCAAGGGTAATCTTCACTGGATCGTTCCAATTTTGTCAGGATGTTCCCGAAGGGACAATTCTATAGGACTTGAACAGCATTATGTGAACAGCATAGTTTCATTTACTTTAGCCAATGTGGGTCATTATTTTTAGGATAGAAGCCCGAATGTCATGATGAGTAATGTGAACATCTTGCAACCCTTCCGAAATTAGATGTTATGGAAACCAAGGCAGCGTGACTAACAATCCCTCTAATGTTATTGTTTTGGAAAAGAATAGCGGATATTTTAGGGTGAAATATGCTTAAGTGCCTTTTTGTAGAAGGCACGCAACTTCAACCAGTCTTATTGGCAGGCTAAACTGGTGTTTGTGACATAGATCTCTTCTCTTGTTGCGTTTTTGTCAAATATGAATCCACCCAGCGAATGCAATGAATGGCTCATGACTTGACTACAAAGCGGGCACGCAACAGTTAATATTCTGTGGAAGACTAATTTGGTGCATTACTTCATACCTTAATTGTCTCCTTTTAACATTTTTGCTCTGTATATGATTTCAGAAGCAGTTCATATCGGCTCTGGTGCCGATCCATGTTTGTTATTACGTACCACATTAAGTAAGATAGGATTGTGGCAGTGAGGACTTTGCTATCATTCCAGCTTAGTCTATGCTGAAAAAACTTAAATTGCTCTTGTAGTGAATTGTGAATGTTATTTAATAATTTAATTATAATTTTCTATTAACTTACTCTGTTTTAGCCTTCTACTAATATATAAAGAAGACTACTGCAGTTACTCTGTAAATTGGCTGCTTGAGCCATACAATAGAGATTAGCATTCCGATGTTTGATGCCCTTGTTTTGGGGAACCATAAAAAGGACTACCTCCGTCTCAAAATATTTGACTTGTTTACTGTTTACGCGTACTTCAATGTGTTTAAAAAAGTTACTTGTATATAATATTTTTTCATAATTTTTGTTTTGTATAAAAATTTAAAGTTCAAATTTAATACAAAATAAAAATCATAAAAAAAATATTATATGAAAGTACCTCATTTATGCTTCTAAAAATCCATGCATAAAATGATAAGGTCATATAAAATGGGACGGAGGGATTACCAACTACAAGATGAGAAAATGTGTGTAAGCATGTAGTTCTAAAAACTTGGTAAACTAAGAACATAGTTATTGGACTAGAATTGCAGGTGAAGATCCAATTGGCACTTCACTCAAAAAATAAGAGTATGGTAAATTAGGAACATAATTATTGTACTTGAATTGCAGGTGAAGATCCAATTGGAACTTCCCTCCAAAAATAGGTGTATGCCACTATGAGTAGTGAGCACACAGTATTCTTTAGTAAAAGACGAAAGAATAGTTCTCACTTCAATCTTATCTTACCTGCGAATCTGCAAAAAGCTGTTAGTTGTATTGAGCAGAGATTTTAGGAAAATTACTAGGACGGACTTGTCTGTTTTAAGATACATCTAGCTAGTGAACCTGCTTGATGGATCCTGCTTGATTATCCATCGTTCTTTAGGTGCTACCTAAGGAAACACTGTCAGGACCATTCACATATGTTCCTAATGTTTTCCATGCAGCATCTTTGTTGGAATAGTGCCATTCTCGATGGCATAAACCGTCAAATAATTTGAAATCATAGGCCAGTTCTCTCCCTCTTGAGTTCACTTCTAAAACATTGACCCTTAAACAGGTTGAAAGCAAGAACAAGGACAGGTTTAAATAATTCAAATTTATGAGCAGGGTGTTTGGAAATTTAATATTTTTCTTGTGCTTAGAAAACTAGCCATGAAGAGTAGTAATCAAGGATAAAAAACAATCACTTAAATTAGTACCTAATTTGGTGGGGAGCTAAAAATCGGAAATCGGACCAACTCGGTTTTGGTCCAGAAAAATGAATAATCGGAAACTCGGCGAGTACTCGGAATGAGTACTCGGACTACTAATCGGATATTGTTTTTTAACTTTTTTTTTTCATAATTTATATGTATTTATTCTAATTTTAATGTACATGTGTTAAAATTAAAACTTAACAATAATATTAATATTACTAATAATATTATTACAACCCTGCTAACAAGTAATAATATTAATATTACTAATAATATTTATTCTAATTTTAGTGTACATGTGTCCAAGTAATAATATTAATATTACTAATAATATTTAAATGTGATATAAGTGTATGTATAGAATCTTTGAGAGAGAGGACTTTTAATTGGACCGAATCTAGATTATAACTATAGTCTATAAGTTGAGCAATAAAAATTATATTTTAATACTTAGCAAAAAAAAATTATTTAGTCAAACCCGAGTTTGACCCCGATTACTCGGAGTCAACCCGAGTCTTGACCGAGTTATAGCAAAAACCAGTTTTTGATCCGATTAGTCACTACTCGGATCGGTTTAGGGGTCCAAAACGAGTACTCGGCCGAGTACTCGGCCCGAGTTACCGATTTTTACAACCCTGGTGGGGAATAGTAATCCAGGATAAAAAACTATCAATTAAATTAGTACTTAATTTGGTGGGGGAGTGTCATGCCCGAACAGTAGCGCAAACAATTGGACGACACACAAAAGATCCCAATATCAAACTATTGTGTCCGGCTTCTCCCTTAAAAAAGTAATTTATGCCCTATTTGGCAAAATTTAGGGCTTAATGATCTTATAGTTAACTATAGGAGAATTTTCTACAGTTAACCACTGAAATAATAACACATCATATAGTTTCCTAAATAAAAATACACACTTTTAATGCCCCTGCGGGGCCCATATAAATAAAGGTAACACTCAAATGTTTTTAAAGGTTAACTTTAGGAAATTCTCCTAAAATTAACTGTAGAAACATTTTTCTCAACTTAAAATAAGTACTTGTGAACTTATTTTTGGGTAAAAATTTCATATTTTGATAATTTTTTTATACAAGTATTTAATGTATGTTTGAGATTTTATAAGTTGGAAAAAAAGTTAACTTTTTTTAGAAAAAAGTTAGGAATAGGAATATATAATTTTATCTTAAAATAAATTGACTTATTCTGAAAAAAGTTCCCCCAAACACCCCCTCAATATCCTTCTCCCTTAAAAAATTAATTTAATATCGTGAGAATCTATGGCCCAGACACACAAAAGACCCCAATAGCAAATTATCGTGTCCGGCTTCTCCCTTAAAAAAGTAATTTAATATCCTTTTCCCTTAAAAATTTAATTTAATATCGTGTGAACCTATAGCCCAGATATCAAATATTAAACTGATAAGAACATATACTACGCTAAATCTAAGCCAAAAGGTCGAGAAAGGCAGGGACTGACCTATATATACTATAGTGGCCTAGTGGGTAGTCCCGGAAGCCACTCGGCGACCTTAACGGTAAATATATACTAGTATTTAAGTTAAAAATTTATGGAATACTTAAAAGAGCCTACTTAAATTTTTTACACGAACCCACTTATTTAAATTTTTAATCGAACATCATATTAAAAAACCTGAATAAAAATTAAATAAATAGTTAAAAAATAATGAAGTTATTGATAAATACGTAGCGGACATCATATTAAAAAACCTAAATAAAAATTAAAAAAATAGTTAAAAAATAATGAAATTATTGATAAATACGTAGCGGACTGTTATAAAAGATAAGAATACATTAAAAAAAATAACTCTAAAGTATAAAACATTTTCATGTGTCAAATTTCGTACTTTTTAATTTAATTTATTTTTATTTTTAATTTAATATTTATATTAGAAATCCACAGGAAAAAAATTTTAGATCCGCCACCGGAGAAAGGTATGGATATTTCATTCGTGTGATTCTGTTTTTGCTGCTCAGCTCTTGTACCTCTAACAAATTTATCTCGAGGTGGTACTAAAATCCTTGCAACTTGAACCCTTAAAATTCATGGCCGACTCGGCCATAAAAATCTTCCAAGTAAGAGAACTAGCTATATGCTGAAATTAGTTGGAGGGAAACGGACAGTTGCGGTGGACTTAAATTGATATTGTGAATTTGCAGAATATTGCAAGTACCGAGAAGAATGTTTAATGCTGAATATTAAACTACTTATTTATAATAAAAAACAAGGTTGTTAATATTAAACTTATTTATAATGAAAAACAAGGTTGTAAACAGGTCGTTTAAATTAGCATACTTTAAACTGATATTGTGAATTTGTAGAATACCGCAAGAACTGAGAAGAATGTTTGATGTGTTGAGCTTAAACCCAATACGGTAGTATGGGTATTGGTGATATAAGTCATATATGGGTAAGGTAATAATTGTATGGATACATAATTATTATATATGGTATGTTTTATTCACAAAGTTAGGTAATTAGGTGCCAAGAATTGGAAGGCTTGTATAACAAGTATGGAAAGACTTGTAGAACAAGTATGGCAAGTCTTGGTGGCTAAGTTTTGGGTGGCTATATGAACATAATCATATTATGTTTTGATACATACTTGAGTATTGTTCGGCTTGAGTATTGTGTGAGTGATACACCGAGTGATTGATGTATTATTGATATTATTAAGATTAATAATACGAGTTTGGGACGTGGGTTTTCCGCGTCAAATATATTTGTGTGTGTGCTTTGTTTTATTTGTTTGTTTGAATCTCATTAATTGTGTAGCCCCTAACCTAACAATTGGTATCAGAGCCGAGGTCCGAGGTTCGTGATGGATAAGGTCGGGGGATTCGAGATTGAATTGTTTAATGGAAGAAACAATTTTACCTTGTGGCAGAGCACGGTGAAAGATCTGTTGATTCAACGAGGGTTGTATGCAACTCTTGAAGACAAGAAGCCTGCTGATGTGGAAGATACAAAGTGGGCAGATATGAAGTTATGTGCAGCATCAACAATCCGGTTGGCCCTTGCACCGGAAATCAAGTATGATGTTCTTGAGGAGGATAACCCTAAAAAATTGTGGGAGAAGTTGACGAAGACGTATCACTCAAAGTCATTGGCAAATAAGTTGTTTCTCAAGAAAGATTTGTCCGGGCTCAAGATGGAAGAAGATGGAGATTTGAGAGATTATCTGAATCGTTTTAATGGCCTGATCAACCAGCTGAATAATTTGGATGAAAAATTGAAGGATGAGGACAAAGTTGTTCTTCTACTTGTGTCTCTACCAAAGAAGTATAGTACTGTGATTACTTCTTTATTGGTTGGGAATACGGAGTTAGCTTTGGATGAGACTATTGTTGTTCTTCTGGAGTCCGAAAGATTGATGAAGCAAGGATCGAATGACGCATCTGATGGAAGTGCACGCGTGGTGGATGCACGTGACAAGAAAAAGAAGCCTGGTAAAAAACATAACCCTAATATCAAGTGCTTTTATTGTGATGAATTGGGTCATATACAATCCTGGTGTCCAAAGGCAAGAGAAGACTTGAAGGAGTTGAAGAAAACTCGAGGAGGGGGTAGTGTTTCGCTTGTGGAAGGTGATGCTCTTTTGGTACAAGAAGATAAGGGATCGAAAGAAGAATGGGTGCTTGACTCGGGATGTTCTCATCACATATGTGCTAGGAGGGAGTGGTTCTCGTCCTACAAGAAGTATGATGGAAAGATGGTCGCTTTACCAAATGGTAAAAGGGTAAAGGTTGCTGGCATTAATGAGGTAATGATGAAACTTCACAATGGTCGTGTTCGAAAGTTAACTCAAGTGAGGTACGTACCGGAGTTAAATCGAAATCTAATTTCATTGGGTAAATTAGTTGATTTGGGATATACTGTTATGATGAAGAACGGTATTTTGGAGGTCACTAAAAGGGATTTAGAGATACTCAAAGGATGGAAGGACAAAAGAAATCTTTTTGTGCTAGAAGGAGAGGTTATTGTTCGAGGGGAGGCATTGGCGGATGGACGTCGATGTCTTGATGGTGACCGTTAAATCGGTTGTGCATGGAACCGTATTGGGTTGAAGGGGAGGATTGTTGGGCTTAAACCCAATACGGTAGTATGGGTATTGGTGATATAAGTCATATATGGGTAAGGTAATAATTGTATGGATACACAATTATTATATATGGTATGTCTTATTCACAAAGTTAGGTAATTAGGTGCCAAGAATTGGAAGGCTTGTATAACAAGTATGGTAAGACTTGTAGAACAAGTATGGCAAGTCTTGGTGGCTAAGTTTTGGGTGGCTATATAAACATAGTCATATTATGTTTTGATACATACTTGAGTATTGTTTGGCATGTGTATTGTGTGAGTGATACACCGAGTGATTGATGTATTATTGATATTGTTAAGATTAATAATACGAGTTTGGGACGTGAGTTTTTCGCGTCAAATATATTTGTGTGTGTGCTTTGTTTTATTTGTTTGTTTGAATCTCATTAATTGTGTAGCCCCTAACCTAACATGATGCTGAATATTGAACTATTTATTTGTAATGAAAAACAAAGATGTTAATATTAAACTACTTATGGTATAATAAAAAGCAAAGTTGTAAACAGGTCCTTTGAATCAGCATTTTGCCATTTCTGACCATATTAACAATGTAGTACTATACTTGGTTGGTGTGCTTATTTTATTCAATATCTATATTAATCAAAGAACAAAAACCAAAATTCACCATTTTAAAGGTATGCTAAATATTGTGCTAAAATAGCACAATGTTATAATGTATTTTAAATATAGAACAAAAGATAGATGAAGCTATAATTGACATCTCATCAAATGTGGAAAATGGAAGGAAAATGGGTAAAGGAGTGACATCATTTTGTCTACCTAATCAAAAAACATAAGCGCACATCAATTTTAAAACAATGCATTGGAGACATGTTGCTATTTTAGCATCAATTTTGAACAACACAATTTCTTTCCATATGACCGTTTCCACCACATTTGTTGCATGTCTTCCAAGGTATAGCATAATTATATGGTATGCCATTCCTTCCATCATATTTGAGCGCATCATCCTTTTTGTTGAAGTTCATGCCAACTCCATCTCTGACCAAGGGGACATTAACCTTCTTCGTCATTGTCCTTAAGCTGTCTTCTTCCAATGCCATGCTTGAGATCTTTGACTTCTTTTTCCAGGAGAGTGATCAGTTCAGCTTGGTGAGCTCTCTTTTCAGTAGATTTGGAAGACTCGGATTGATTTGATTCTTTCAGTTGGAATGTCTTCAGGCATTCATCTCTAGCCTCAATCTCTGATTTCAGCATGTTGAGTTCCTTCTCCAAGGTAGAGATCAATTCAGCTTGCTGGGATGCCATTTCACCTATTTTATAGGACTCTGCATGAAAGGACTCTCTCAGTTTGAACATTTTCAAACATTCATCTCTATCTTTAATGTCTGATCTCAGTTCCTTGATTTCTTCATTCAAAGTTTTGGTTCGCTTTAGAAGTATTTTATTGAATGCCTCCAAATGACCAATTTTAGCATTCAACTCCTTGACCTCCGTAGCTTTATCTGAAGATGTTGGATCCCATGATTTCATTTTGGTCATCAATTCTTGAACCATGTTTGCAAGATAAGCGTTCTTGTCAGCCAACATGCTAGTTTCAGCCTTTAGAGCTAAATGTTCCTCTGCTGTCACACTTTCTGGTTCCTGCATTGTTAGTGATTCTAAAATAACATCATCTGAAGATACATAATCTTTAAACGAGCTTACCTCACTCTCGTCATCCTCGGAATCAGTTTCAGCATAAATTTCTTCGGAATGTCCTCGAACTGAATTATTATCAATGCCAACAAATGCAAAATTTGACATCTCTTCACTTTAGTCTTCATTAGAAACAGATTCCCCAGCATTCCAAGTGATTTGAGCCTTTGATTTCTTTTTGTCACTTGAGATAGCTTTATAATGCATCTCTAAGGTATCCCACATATCCTTTGCAGTGCTACATGAAGAGACCTTGTCAAAATCTGAATCTAAAATACCACATATTAGTGTGTACTTCGCTCTTCCATCATAACTTGCTTTTATCAATTCTTCCCCGGTAAGATCATAAACGTCTTTTGTCTTACCATTTTTATCCAGAAAGGTAAATGGTCCATCTTTAACAACCAACCATTCAAGTGAATTTCTGCTCAGAAACACCTTCATCTTTAGTCTCCATGAATCATAATTTTCTGTTCCAATTAGAAGTGGTAGCTTATATGATGATTCTCCCTCTATATAAATGTGTGCCATTGGACCTGTACCTTCCTGTTGCATAAATGTTAGTACACCAACGCTCTGATACCAAATGAAAACGTACACCTGGAGGGGGGTGAATAGGTGTAAATGGCTAACTATGTCCAATTTTAATAATTACCAGAAACAACTTACTGATTTCAATTTAAGCAGATGCAAATGGTAAGCTGAATGCACAAGCAGTAAATAAGGTGCAGGAAAAATAAAGAACACAACGATCTTTTAGCCAGGTTCGACCCGACCCCTAATCCCCTATGGTCTACGTCCTGGTCCCTTACCAACCTGGTAAAAGAATATATTATTGATCAATAACGAAACGATTACAAGATACAATAATATATCACCCTTTAACCCAGCTGCTGACACAAATGGCGCGCTGAATAGAATTGTTTCAAAACCTGCTCTCTAAGCTATACTTCCCAAGTACACTCCTCTAGAAACGTTCACCAAACCCTACTATTCACAACCAAGTATCAGAATAATACAATAAATCAAAGATAGTTACAACTCAAACTATGAATTCTCTAAATACACAATACGAATAGATATATAAATGAGCTCGAGAAAATCAAAGAGAAAAGATTTTGCAAAGTAAAACTGAGTTGTTTTTGTTCTTGTGGTTCTTCGATTTTCAGCAACCGAAATAATAAAACCAAGAATATGTATATAAAGCCTTAACATAATGGTCATAAACTAATCAATAATTTTCCAACGTTTGAATCTAATCCAACATTCAAGTTGTTAGATTTGTTTATAACGTTAATGTTAACGTTTGAAAGGAGAAGAAGAAGAGATAGAACAATATAGACCTGTTCTTCTGTAGATAAAGAAGTAAAATACGTATGGGAGATTTTGAATAAGAGATAAAAGATTTTGAATAAATCAAACTCCTATATTTTAGGAAATCAATTTTGAATGAAAGGATAAGTTTAAAATGAGCTCACATATATATAATATACGTATTCCATATTTAAATAATCCTTACAACTGATTAGAAGTCAATCCCTATAAAAACTCCTTGATTTCCGCACTTTTGAAATTTTTGGACTGTTGACAAATGGCATGCTGTTTGTGATCTGTCTTTGCGCAAATGGCTTACCAAACTGTAACAGAACTCTGACTTTGGCTTGTTGTTTTAAGATACTGATTTGACAATCAATAAGCTGAAGTATCCTGCAAAACCAAGTTAGTGCATACAGAAATAGCACGTTGTTTTATATCTAAGCACAAACCTTTTGGCTTGCTGTTTGTGATCATCAAAACCGTATGAGTATCATGGCCTGCAGCGTACACACCCTTCTCCAGTGAATGGAAGAATTGCTTCTTCTTACAACAAAGAAATGTTTATTTAATTGGTGAATTAAGCATTTCCAGTTGCATAATATTTTTTTAGGGGAAAGACTGGTGCAAAAATTAATCCAAGGGACAAATTTTATAAAAAATGGAGATAAGAGAAAAAAGTTAAAAATTATTATAATAAAATTTGTTTTCCATTAAAATAAAAGAGTGACTTATATAACCAATAATTAGACAATAATTAAAAATATGAAAATTATTACAATAATGGAACTATATAATTATTGTATGACTTCCTCCGTCCCATTTTTATCGTCCAATATTTCCTATTTTCTTTATGCCAAAATAATTGTCCACATTTAATTAATATATAGTATATTATTTGTTAATTATGTTAATTTTTATATAAAATAATATAATTATTTGATAACTATGAGTTTAATAAACATGATTGAATAAAGAGGTTTTTTGATAAATATATATAAAAAAGTAAATTTTTGCAATTTTACTTTTGTTAAAAAAATCTATTTGCAATTTTACTAAACTAAGTTTCAAAATTGCAAAAATACTACTCCCTCCGTCCCTCTCATATCTTTACAGTTTCTATTTTGGGACGTCCCTCTCATTTCTTTACATACCATAAATAGTAACTTTTAACAATAAAATACATTATTACATCCACTACTTCACTCTACCTTTTCAACACTTTACACTATTACATCCACTACTTCACTTATTTTAACAATAAAATCACTATTACACCCACTACTTCACTTATTTTAACAATAAAATCACTATTACACCTACTACTTCACTTATTTTAATCATAATTCTTGGTTTCCGTAAAAAAACTCAACGTAAAGAACCACGAGGGACGGAGGGAGTACAAATTAGGGCAACCCTTCCCCCTACCCAGCTGCCCAGCCGACTTGACACTTTTTTTTAAGGTGGGGTGATTTTGGGTTACAAGGCCCCGTAGGGGCCATATTCAACTGAATGCAACTGAATGCAACCACATGCAAATGAATGCAACTTTCGTTTTTCAGTTGAATATGGCCCCTGGCGGGGCCTTGCAACCTAAATCCACCAAAATCACCCCACCTTAAAAAAAAGTTGCATGTGGTTGCATTCAGTTGAAAATGGCCCATGGCGGGGCCTTGCTGTTGTAAATTTGACTTAATATGATAAATATAAATAAAATAAAATACATGAGGTTACAAATATATTTAATTTATTACAAGAAAAAATATATTTGATATATTGAATTGGGAGTTACAATAGTAATGGAGGGAGTTACAATTGTGGGAGTAACAATTGTAGGAGTTACAAATTGATTGTGGGAGTTACACATTTCTTATTTATTTTGGTGAAAGAATCAAGGGGCAGTTACAAGTAAATGGGTGGAAGATGTTTTGAAGAAGCTTATAAATAGAGAAGAAATTCTAGTGGAATAAGCACACAAAATACAAAGCTTGTTCTCAAAACTTGCTGGAACCCCTTTACAATCTCTAAGCCTTTTCTCATTTAATATACATATTATATAATTCTTACAGTGGTATCAGAGCCCCTTCGATCATCTACTTCTGTGAGATTATTTCACAATTTTGCATCTCTATTTTTCTTATGCGTTGTCTAGTGCTTCTTGCTGTTGTTTGTTTTTTTTATCTATACCTAGTCTGTTAGTTCAATTCTGCATGCTACTTGTCCCTATTTAAAAATTGCTTGCTTTATATTAGTTGTTTATTACTCTCGTTTCACTAGTAGACTTCATGGTGAAGGCTTTTATTTTCTGTTTGTTTGGCACGTGAATGTTTGTTTGTGTATTTATTTTGTTTTATTTTTGATAGCCTCGTTATCTACTTATGTTTGCAATTTGACTAATTACGGTCTTCTTGTTATTCTTCTTGTCCTGTGTAATAATCTTGCCCACTAGCTTGTGAGTAGATAAGATTTATGTTTATTTGTTTATGATATATTCATAATCATTTTTTTTGTTTAATCTCCAGTAACACATGTTTGATATTAATTAGTTTATATTTTTTTTGTTTTACATAGCATGTTTGTAGATCGAGTAATGATTTCATATTATTATCTGATGCCTATTATAATCCTCCTTGTTCATTGTTTAGATTGATTTAAAGTTGGTTCTAGAATATAACTTGTAATGGTATTTAAATTTTTCGTGGTTGTTGATGCATAGATACTCGGTCTTGGCTCGTAATTTTTTTTTTAAAATTTAGTATATGTTTTTTCTCATGATTTAATTAGATGTTTTTTCTCAAAATACGTTTTCAATCTCGGATCATAATTTTGTCAAAATTGCATGTTTTTATTTTTCGTTGTTAAATGGCAGTAGAACCATTTTACTTTTAAGTCGTGTTAACGGATTTAAAAAGGGTAAATAAATTGTTTTTATATTTGAAAATATTGAGAATTTTAATGGCACCATAGTGATTTTTTGGAGCCAGAAAGAAGAAATAGATTGTGGTCTTAGCATAGTCTAGAAATTGTCTTTGGGCAAGCATCCGAAATATATATATATATATATATATATATATATATATATATATATATATATATAAGAATTTTTTGGTGAAGCAAATGAAATGTGGTTCATATGAACATAAATATAGATGGGTGTTGAATAATGCAGAGTTAATACATTACGAAGATAAAAAAAGGGTATATGATTGAGTTTATAGAACTTAGAAAGACAATATGAGAATTTATATTAAAAGTGACAATCATCCTGATGGGATAGAGGTCTACATTAATTGCTTTGTGGACATTCTATTAAAAAAAAGGGGTTGACGAGATTTTTTTATGAAATTATTAAAGCAGATATGGAACTAAATCCGATCGAGAATGATGAGCCGGATTTATATATTGGCAGTAAACCAATTGATATCGTTGAAAATAAGAGATAAAAAACTCACTTAAATGGACGACGAATTATTATGTATATAATAGTGTATTATCATGTTTTTATGTAAACATGGTAGTACGATGTCCAATTGAATCCACGATTTTTAAAGCGATGAGATTGTAATAGACTGGTTTATGGATGAAATTAAGTCAGGAAAGATGATATTTAGTTCATAGAATATAAATAAATGTGGGAGTTTTGTGAATTTTGGCTCTTCCTCACAAGTTGTAAGTGAATTTTGGAAGAAAATATAAGACTAATAGGTCTGGTTTTAAATTTGAGGCTGGATCTTGGTGATAGTGTGATGGTCCTCAAGAATGTGATGTTTGCTCTTGGAATGAGGAGCAATCTTGTTTTTGTTCGTGCACTACTTAAGACTGGATTAGAAGTGCGTTTTTATAATAATCGAGTATCAATAGGAAAGGATAAGAAGGTGAATGCTATGGGCAAGTATGAGCCCGATCATGAGTTGTTTAAGCTTTGAGCTTATAGCTATAATTTATGAATGATGGGCAAGTATGGACCCGAGCAAATGTGGGCCTGGTCATGAGTTGATTTGAGTTTCGAATTGTGATTTGAGTATGTCAATAATGGACAAATATGGCCCCGTGAAATGTTTGAAGTTTTTGTTGAAGTATCATCAATGATAATATTTATACGGATTTATTGTTTAAATTGTTTTTGTATTATTTTACATGTGTATGTATGACATGTAAGTTTGAGATATTGTGAGAAAATAAATAATTTGTTGCCTATGTTAAGAGTTTTAAGGTTGCAACCAAGAAGTTAGATTTATTAAAGGCCAACAAGTTGTTTTAGAGGCTATGGAATCTCTAATTTTGTAAAAGTGTTTAATCGTTTGGGATGCAGAATTACAGTCTGGCGTAATCTTGTTGATCATGGAAAACGATTAAGGTATTGCAATGTGAATCCGTGTACTTGGAAGTTTAATGTCTGTTAAGTGGCAAAATGAAAATAACATGTTTTCTGTTATCACTAGTGATGTTTTTTTAAATTGATGAGAGAAATTTAACTCAAATCATATTTTAATATTTGAGAAAAGTGGGAGTTACATAGATATTTATTAAATAAGTCAAGTGGGAGATGTTGTAAATTTGACTTAATATGATAAATATAAATAAAATAAAATACATGAAGTTACAAATATATTTAATTTATTACAAGAAAAAATATATTTGATATATTGAATTGGGAGTTACAATAGGGAGTTATAATTGTGGGAGTTACAATTGTAGGAGTTACAAATTGATTGTGGGAGTTACACATTTCTTATTTATTTTGGTGAAAGAATCAAGGGGCAGTTACAAGTAAAGGGGTGGAAGATGTTTTGAAGAAGCCTATAAATAGAGAAGAAATTCTAGTGGAATAAGCACACAAAATACAAAGCTTGTTCTCAAAACTTGCTGGAACCCTTTACAATCTCTAAGCCTTTTCTCATTTAATATATATATTATATAATTCTTACGCTTGCAACCCAAATCCACAAAAATCACCCCATTTAAAAAAAAAGTTGCATGTGGTTGCATTCAGTTGAATATGATCCCTGGCGGGATCTTGCAACCCAAATCCACCAAAATTACCCCACCTTTCAAAAAAAAAAAATCGATGAACAGTGACCTGCCATGTGGCAGCCACGTGGCAGGTCACTGTTCATCCGAATTATTTTTTTAAAAAAAGTTTTTTTAAATAAAAATTAAAATTGGGTTGGAAAAAGAAAGATAGTATTTTTGCAATTAAGATAGTAAATATGCAATTAATTAACGAAGATGGTATTTTTATAAATAAAAACTTTAAATCTAGTATTTTTGATAAATTTCCTTGAACAAAAAGTAAATTTTGGTCAATGAACAGTAAAAAAGAGACAAGAAAGCATTATTTATGTTAACAAATTTGTTTATACGGTGCATACGTAGCTACATTGTAATTTTAACCACCTCTTGGACATAATTATTGCCTCGTCCTTTTTGAGCATCAATTTTTTTTTTTTTTAACTGGGCAACAAGGGTGCCTTTTCTTTAAACCTAAGATGAATCAATGAAATGGAAATCTATACTTATAATATATACTATTATATGTAAATATGTATATATTTGATTGTTTAGTTGATTGGTTAACACCTTTCCAAAATAATTTTAGCACTTTTTAAAAAAGATTAATTTAAAATTAAAAAATATTAAGTAGTATAATAATATATACACAATGACTCCTACATGTCTACCACTACAAGGATCATTGTGATGTCAAGAAGGAGTCTATTTCAAGTATAAAGAAAAAAATTATGTAATAAATTATGTTATATTGGCCTTATTAATGTAACTCCTTGATTAACACATTCCCAAAAAAATTTTAACTGCTTCCTAAAAGAACCAATTCAAGAATAAAATAAGTGTAAAATAAAAAGTATTAAAGTTATCTAATAATATCTACACATTGAGTTGAGCCCATGTACCGAAATAATTGAAATATACAAATAAAATTATTTAATTATTATTTATATAAATACTTTAATTCAAAAAAACTTAATCATCACACAATTCAAATTGTATCAAGTGTATCATATAATCATATATACATATATGTGTAATTTGTTTTAAAAAATAGAAACATTAAAATTTGAATGTCGAACAATCGATAATGTATTTCTTTTTAGTACTCGGATTTTATTACTTAATTGTTGCTACTTTGATCTAAAATAAAATTTAAACACGTCTTTAAATCCTATTTATTTTAATTATTTAAGCAATTTATAAATTAAAATTTACTATAATGATTCTAAATATTTATTTTACCGACATATTTTTTACCAAAATGCAAATTTTAACAATTTTTTAACATCTAATTATTTTAATACATACAATATTAGATTTAATTATTATATAAATCAGTTATATTTGAAATATTTATAGCAAATATTAATAGAAAGAAATATGAAAATAATATAAAATGATAAATAATAAATAATTTCGTGCTTGGCACTAGGCTAGAATTAAGAGCCAAATCATCTTCCAATATTAGCTAATAGTTGAGGTTTTTCTTAAATACAAATCTTCGAGCTAGCTGAATCCCGTAGAAAACAGCCTTACATTCCGAAATCCACCGCCCTCTAACCTTTCTAGTAACTGCGGACAAAACATCTTCGCTCTTGTTTCTCGTTACAGCTCCAATCCCTACCCATCCTTCATAATTTAATGAAATTATGACTTGATTTTTATAAAATTTGCAAGAAGCACTTACCATTTGTTTGAGCTCATTTTTTGTGACTTGATTTTCGTACCACAAATTTTGGTTTGATATTTATCAAAATCATCCACAAGGTAGCTCATTCGATCAATTACTAATCGATGTGAAATCTCTTTTTTTTGTTAAACACCCATTCATTTCGCCTATTCCATGTGTATCAAAGTAACGAGACTCCTTTTTGTTGCAAGTTTACTGGTTTTTCATTTTATGGTTCAAATTAATCCTTAAAATCAATACATTGATCCTTCTACAACAGTTCCTCACACCCACTTGATACTTATGTATCGGATACAATGGGAAACTAAAAGAGGAGAAATTTAGAGATTTTTGTTTAGAAGCTGTTCTGCAAAAATTTCACACAACACCCCGAGAAAGTCTTGCCGGAATAATGGAAATTATCCTTGGTTTTTGGATAATTAAACAAACTGAACAGCTGTAATAAAACAGGACAGCTGAACCTAATAATGGTGTTTAGTGTTTTTTGGGCTGAATTAGCAAGGTCACCGGACAATAATGACATATATCTCCGGCCAAATATGCCCGAAATATGATTACTTAGGGTACACGTGCCTTGTGTATCGAAGAAGTAAAAACCGAACCCCTTGCTAATTGCCTACATATCCTATTTATAAGAATCAAGCCCCATGTAGTTCTTTAGGTTATGGACTCCTTTTCTTGATCAATAAGCCACGAAATTGATGTATTTTATCCTTCCTCCAATGCTGATCTTGAAGTGTTTGTGTAGAAATATGCCTTATCCTAGATTCAGCTAGCCACTTAGTAGAGTCCTATTCGAAGTAGAACTCCCAAATCCTAATCATATGAGAACTCCATATATGTATAGACATATATCACAAATATCAAATATTTATCATATTAGAAACGTGTCCCTCATTAAAATAGACTATTAACAGGACTCAATTCGTATTTCCTACAAATTAGGAGTCAATCCTTATCCGTTCGGCCAACAGAGGTGGAGCCTGTAAGCACACATGCACCTACACAGCTTCCCCCAAATGCGAACCTCCACCTCCAGAGCTACCCTCAAAATATACACCTCTCCAGCTTCCTTCAAACTAGTACCTGCCTTCCAAATATCCTAACAATCCTCAATACCCGTGGGCCTAAAATTATGCACATTACAAATTTTGGGCACAACAACTACCCCCCGGTTCCTTGCAGCCATGTAATGCAAAAGGAACCTTGCCATCTCTTCTTAGGCACAACTTCGTTTTTATGTCTAGCTCCAACATAACACCCTAATATCCTGCATTTTCGATAATGAACTTACCATAACTTAGACCAACAAAACTTCTAGAAATCCTATGATTTCCTTTGAATTAAAACCTACACCATTCTTATCACTAAAGAATTTGAAAAGAAATAAAAGAAATTATCAGAACGCGGGTTCACTTAATTGAAACCCCTTCCAAGAAATCCTTTCCTCTCTACAATTCTCTCCGAAACACAAATCCTCCTAAAATTTTTAAGTTAATTCTAAAAAAAAACCAATTTTGAAAAAACAACGCACCAATTAACATTATACCAAAAATCCCATTTTCCTCTTAAAAAACCGTGTTCTATGTAAATTCAGTTTCCCATCGTTCCATATCCCAAGACAACAATAACTATTTTCAACCACAATTTCTACACGCCACAATCTCTCTCTTTTTATATATTTATACACTCACACATCCTCTTTTCTTTTGCTTTTATCCCGAGCATACACTCTCTTCTCCCCCAAACGGTTCATCTCCCTACTGGAAGCTATATTCAGGCGAAGCAACTGGTCACATCTCCAGACCCCGGAAACTCAAGCCCTCTCAACCCTTACAAAGGTATGATTTAACCAATGCTTTTCACATTTTTACTTACATTCATTATCGCTTCTCTAATTACATGCCCCAATTTACCCACCATTAATACATGTTTTTATGTATGCCTAAATGCACACACATATACTCACACATACATACTGTTATTCCATATTTGCTGGCAGTCAATTAGTCGCCAAATCAAGTATTCCCCTTCTATAACCGTGATGTCCCTTAGAAATTAAAACCCTAGAAACCAAATCTTGTTGATTTATGCCTATAAATACATCAATATTGTATATATATATATATATATATATATATATATATATATATATATATATATATATATATATATATATATATATATATATATATATTTGCATTTGTATAAACAGAATCCATAGATAACCCTTAATCCCGATCACTGCTTGCCCAATAATTGGTGTGTCAATCCCTATTTCAATTGCATTTAATGAGATATATATGTCATAAAGAACTAACCAGCTTGTAAAAATCACCAAGATTCACAAATAGGCGCACCTCTACCCAGCTAGTCCCTTGTGCGAACCTACCCTTTCGCCGTTTTCTACATATCTTTGTTTTGTTATTAATCTATGCACAATACCCTTTTTCCAAAATTCAATTACTGTTTGCTGTTATAATGCATGTATCAATCTTTATTTTTGATTGAATTTAATTTAATAATTTATGCATTATATAGAGATTTAATCAATCTGTAAAAAACCATTGAGGTTCCTTGAGGGGCGTACCTGTGCCCAGCTAGCCGTCTATGTGAACCTGGCCCTTCGTTGCTCCTGGTCGTTTTTATGTGTTTATTCTCACATGTCTGTTAAGACACTTCATTCGGGAAGACTCACTGGTGACCTACTCATCCTGCTTCACTTTGTGCAGATGTCTGGTGGATCAGTTGCAGCTAGCTCCCAGCACTCTACCTCTGAGGAGATTGCCCACTCCCCAGAACACACAAGCACAAACCAGCTTCCCTTTACCACCCCAGCTTTTAAAATTAATCCATCTTCTTTTATAAGCACCAGGACCCGTTCAAAAATCAAAATAATTGAACCTGCACAAACCCATCTCTTAAGAACCAACCTTTTTACTCATAAAACCAGAGACACTCGACCAGCTATCCTTGTAACCTCATCAAATGAACAAATGTCATTAGAATCGACAACACCAAACCTTTTTCAAGAACTTACTCCTGACGAAGCTTCCTCTATAAAAGCAACCCCCTCACATACTATCTCGGCAGCTCTTCCTAGAACAGACTCTTTAACAGGTGAATTAGAAAGTAGTACCTTGGAAAAACCTCCTGCCACCCTGTCCTGTGAGAATTTAAGTACTTCCATGACTGCTCCCTTATTAAAGAAACTGACACAATCACACCACATAGGTTGCTCCTTGGTCATTCCCTCCCCCAAAGAGAGATGCCATAGGTTTGACATGTTCGAGCCTGGACAATTATTACCTCGAGCTGTTTTGTCAGCTCAATTTTTCAAATTAGGGTTATCTCTACCATTACACCCTTTCATCCGAGAGATCCTTGAATTTTTTGACATAGCTCCTATCCAACTCACTATCAACTCATATCGCATGGCGATGTGTATGTATATTCTATACCATAATAAATTTAATAAAACCCTTTCTGCTCGAGAGCTAGGGTATTTTTACCAGCTAAAGTCAACTGGAAAAAATTCAGGTTTCTTTTATTTAACTGCCTGGAGTGTCCATGAAGGCCAGTGCTTTAAAAGTTGTAAAAGAGGAATGAACGATTGGCTTAAATAGTTTCTTTACTGTTATGATTGCCCCCAGTTAAGAACAGATTTTAATCTTTCACCAAATATTCCCGCCAAGACCACTTTAAGAGGTCTAACTCTCCAACGTGCCGTAGAAGCATTGAATTTGTCAGCTGGACTGGGAAATGGCCTCAACCTATTGACTCGTGATAACCTCATGAGTTGTGGTTTCATACCTGGGAGAGGTACCCTAGATCTAACTAGCTGAAGCTGTTTATTACCTCATCCATATCATTAATATGCATTTTTATAACAGTTTTTCCTTGTCTATTTCGTAATTTATGACTTGCTAACCTGTATCCATATTGTTTTAATTCTTGCAGACATGGCTTCAGGAATTCCTTTTTTCATTAAGAAGTCGACCAAGTACGAAGAAATGTTTGAAGATGATGAAGATACGATCACCCCAATTGCAGCCACTCCAATTTCGAAAATTGAAGCTCCTTCTTCCCACCTGGAAAAATCATCTACTTCACCGAAAAGGAAACTACCTCCACCTGTCACAGAGCGAGCCCGTGCTCCTGGATGCCGTTCTACTAAGAGAACCAGAGTGTCATCTTCTCTAGAGATTGAAAGTTTCGGTCCCCATATGCAATATTTCTTTGAGATGACAGGGAATCAGATCCGTGAAGAAAGTGTAGCTGCCTGGGACAAGATGTCGCTAGCTGGGGGGGCAAAAGCTGCCCTTCATGCCAATGCCCAGAGTCTTTTCCATTACCTCAAACATGGTGAGAAAATTGTGGAGACAGCCAGAGGCGACCAGAAGCTTGCTGAAGAGGTGAAACAACTTAAGTCATCCATCAAAGCCAAGGATGAAGAAAAGAAAAAATACCTTGATGCTAACAAGAAGCTCAAATCCGCTGAAACTAAGTTGTTACAGGAACGTGATCAGCTATCTAACTCCGTTTCCAGCCTAGATGCAGAGAAAGAAGAGTTTGTTTCTTCTCATGCCAAAAAGATCCATGAGTTAGAGCTA
This sequence comes from Saposhnikovia divaricata, assembly GCA_036435485.1. NCBI lineage: Eukaryota > Viridiplantae > Streptophyta > Magnoliopsida > Apiales > Apiaceae > Saposhnikovia > Saposhnikovia divaricata. The sequence continues at coordinate 104,450,794 of CM071601.1, forward strand.
AAAATGGAAGCTCTAAACACCAGGATTGCTCAAGAAAGGTCTGCCCAGAAGGGGAAAAGGAAGGAAGCCTATGGTACTGGATATAAAGCTACCATTAACGACTATATTGAATCTACCTACCTCAGGTTTCCTGACCTCGATTGGTCCCAGCTAGGTGAGGATGCTGTCAAGGCAGTGGAGGATATCAAAAAGAAGAAAGCTGCTACAGCTAAGGTGGGTGATGTTGAGCCGACTGATAAAGAGAAAGAGGTGGAGGTTTCCACAAAAGAGGTTCATGAAGCTCAGGCAGATACCTCTAACCAAGCTGCTCCCACTCCTCCTGCTCCAACAACTCAGGTATCCCCTGACACTCCTACTCCTTAATCCTCTTATATTTGAAGAATTATTCTACCCCTGCGTGGGTTTAAACTTTTTAAAATCATTTTGAATGGCTTTGGTAGCCATTAACTTTGAATTTTATGAGGTCGTGGGCTCCTCGTATTGCCTCACAAGATGTAATCCATAACTTTGAATTTCCCTTTAATTTATGCATCTTTTCTTTCCATACATCCACGTTCGTTTCATTCATATAAGGTTAACATGCTGAGTGCATATATTCTTATTGACAGAGCATATACCTAAACCTGGATGTGAACTGTGGCTAGATTAATTAAACCATCTTCGTAAAAATGTCAAGCTAACCATGAATTCTTGATATTACAAATCCATGTCTTAACATTTTCTGTTAGATAGATACTGTCCATTTAGAGTTAAAGGAAACAATCCAAATACGTAAAATTGTTTAAAACCACATGAGGTAATTTCTGTTTCCAAAACCAAAAACATCCTTCCAATACACGTATCATGAAGCTTCCCTTAACATGATTTAATTCATTTGGTGGTCATAATAGTTTAACACCCAACCGATCCTTTTTCCATGTTTAAGATATTTCATTCCATTCACCATAAAATCCTTATGGATAATAGCCCTTAAATAACGATACGCATTGATGTGCTACCTGTTCCAGAACAAGGTTGAGCTTCCCATTTGCTCGCACCTAGTTTTTCCATGTAAAGAGTTATCATATGGCCAATGTTCTGGTTCCCACATGACTTTATTTTATTTTGTAAAGTGAATCCATAAAATCGTTTTCCAGAAGTATAAACATAAGGTTCCTTATATGCGAGCTTCACCTTTTCAACCAACTGAAGCTCATTGTAAATTTTTATATAGATTATTCCACTTCATGTAGCCTGCATTTCGGCTCCTACATGATATATCCTTATCCATTGGCTCTTCATGCGCCCAGATTCCCTGGGATCCACATGAACCTGATGCCATAATTGCAAAACAGCTTCCATATTGGAAGAACCTCATAGGTGGGTCAATTTTGAGAACCTCTTTCCATGGAGTCCCCCACATGCCATAATCCATTCCAAAATCAACTTCCTTAACAAATTTTATATTCCAAGATTTTTTATATTTCCTAAAATCATCTAAATAACTAAGGGAAGGTGGCGTAACCTACTACCCCTAGTTCTTGAACATACTAACAGCTATGATGAAGAACTAAAAAACACATATTTAAGCATGCCATTCCATAATTGCACCACGAAGCACATAAAGAAACAAAGCATAATATAAGAACAAAAAAATGTTATATATAAAAGAAAGCAACAACTTTATTGGCCTCATAGAAGCAAAAATTCATGATATTTCCTATCGGTGAGGTGTACATACACTACCCCCCGAGCATAGCAAGACAAAATCAAATCATCTATGTGTCCTAAAGATGGCAGCTACAACTAATAAGCTACCTTTATTAATCCTAAACCTGAAAGAGGTTTACTTGAAAGCGTTAACTGCAAAACGCACCTACTGGTAATATTTCCTCAAATGTTCGGCATTCCATGCCCTAGGGATCAGCTTCCCATCCAAATCAGTTAAAAGATAAGTACCTTCCCAAAGAACCGTCTTTATAAGGTATGGTCCTTCCCAATTTGCTCCAAACGCACCATGACCAAGTACCCTCATATTGGGTAGCACCCTCCTTAAGACCAAATCACCTACCTTCAGAGGTCGGGTTCGAACCTTCTTATCAAAATACTTCCGAGTTCGTTGCTGATATGTAGCCAGCTTCAGCTTTGAATTCATGCGTACCTCTTCAACAAGGTCCAGGTACAAGCGATGATTCACCTCATTATCCTCAGGGTTATAATTTTCCCTCCTAAATGAGCCAGCTCCTATCTCGACATGCACCATTGCCTCACATCCGTATGCCAAAGTGAACGGAGATTCACCTGTTGTAGTTCTTGGAGTGGTATTATAGGACCACAACACCATTGGAAGCTCCTCTGGCCAGCTTCCCTTTCGCTCCTCCAACTTGGCCTTCAAAGTATGTTTTATTATCTTGTTCACAGCTTCTGTTTGACCATTACTTTGAGGGTGACAAACAGCTGAAAACCCCTTTTGAATTCCAAGATCCTCACACAAACCTCGCATCTCCTTGCTGTCAAACTGCTTCCCATTGTCTGAGATGAGCTTATATGGTACTCCATACCTACAAATTATAGTTCGAAACACAAATTCCTTTAACTTTGCAGCAGTTATTGTAGCCAAAGGTTTTGCCTCAGCCCACTTTGTAAAGTAATCCACTGCAACAACCGCATATTTTACTCATCCTTTTCCTTTGGAAAGCTCCCCAATTAAATCTATTCCCCAAATCGCGAAAGGCCAAGGACTGGTGAGAGGTTTAAGAGGTACGGCTGGGTTGACACCCAACTTCGCGAACCTCTGACAGCGATCACATGCTCGAGTGGACTTGTGAGCATCTCCTTGCAAAGTTGGCCAATAATACCCTTGACGAAGTATTTTGTGTGCCAAAGAGGTTCCTCCAGAGTGGTTACCACAAATCCCTTCATGCACCTCCCGCATGATATATTCGCACTTATCTCTGGAGATGCATCTCAGCAAAGGTTTATTAAAACCCCTCTTATACAGTACTCCTTCATAAATTACATACCTTGCCGCCTTGTATTTCAACTTCCGAGCTTCATCCTTATCCGAAGGCAAAACTCTTTTAGTGATATACTCCACAATTGGAGTCACCCAATGATCTTTCACCGTAGCTTTCACATTTAACGCTTCAACTTTTGAAATACTTGGCTGAAGCTGAACCTCCAGGGGAATGACTCCCAGCAAAGTAGCTTCCCTTTGAGAGCCTAGCTTAGCCAGTGCATCTGCATCAGCATTCTCCGACCTAGGAATCTGTTCCAAATTTACCTCCTTAAACCTCCTTATCAATTCCTGTGCATACCTCATGTATAAATCAGTGCGAGGGCCTCGAGCATGAAACCCTCCTTTAACATGCCAAACCACCAACATTGAATCACGGAAGACTGTCAAATTTTCCACCTTCATTTCCAAAGCCAACTTCAAGCCGGCAATTAGTGCCTCATACTCAGCATCATTATTAGTTGGATAGAATGAAAAGTGAATAGCACTCTGCAACTTATGTCCTTCAGGGCTTACCAAAACTATGCCGTCACCCGCTCCATTAGAGTTAACTGCCCCATCCACATACAAAGTCCACCACGGAGCACAATTTTCCACAGGCACCTCTGCCACAGGTAGCTCACCAATAGGTACGCATTCATCTCCACCTACCTCAAACGATGGAGGAAATTCCAAAAGAAAATCAGCCAATGCCTGCCCTTTTATTGCGGACCTCGGCTTATATTCAACATCAAACTGCCCTAACTCAATAGCCCACTTCATCAGCCTTCCAGAAGCTTCAGGTTTATGTAACACCTGCCTTAGCGGGAAAGAAGTCCGTACCTCGATCTTGTGAGACTGAAAGTAAGGCCGAAGCTTCCTTGAAGAAAGAATTAATGCATAGGCTAACTTCTCCATGTTAGTGTACCGGGTTTCTGCATCCAACAACCTCTTGCTTACATAATACACGGAAACTGCACCTTCCCCTCCTCTCGAACCAACACCGCACTAATAGAATACTCAGAAACTGCTAGATAGAGTATCAGAGCCTCTCCATCGACCGGTTTAGAAAGGAGCGGGGGACTACCCAGCTGTTCCTTTAGCTTCTCAAAAGCAGCTTCGCATTCAGCCGTCCACTCAAAGTTCTTTCCTTTCTTAATTACCGAAAAGAATTCCTTACACCTGTCTGAAGATTTTGAGACGAACCTGTTCAGAGCTGCAACCCTTCCTGTTAATGACTGAACCTCCTTAATGCTCGTGGGTGATTTCATTTCCAACAAAGCTTTAATCTTTATCGGGTTAGCCTCAATACCCCGGTGATTAATCATGAACCCGAGAAACTTACCAGATTTTACCCCAAATACACATTTCTGAGGATTGAGCTTCATTCTATATTTCCTCAAGATGTCAAACATTTCTGCCAAGTGCGAAACATGATCAGCTACCTTTTTTGACTTTACCAACATATCGTCAACATTTACTTCCATTGTTTTCCCAATTTGATCCTTGAACATCATGTTTACCAGATGCTGATACGTAGCTCCCGCATTGATTAAACCAAAAGGCATCCCAATGTAGCAATACAACCCCCTATCTGTTATGAAGGAGGTGTGTTCTTGGTCCGGGCCATACATAGGAATCTGATTATATCCTGAATATGCATCCATAAAACTTAGCAGAGCATGCCCAACAGTTGCATCCACCAGCTGGTCAATACGAGGAAACGGGAAGCTATCCTTTGGGCACACCTTATTCAAGTCTGTAAAATCCACACAAGTACGCCATTTTCCATTCGGCTTCTTAACCAGCACCGATTTGCCAACCACATGGGGTAAAAAGACTCCCTCACCAGACCAGCTGCCAATAATTTGTCCACCTCTTCTATCAAAGCAGAAGCTCTTTCACCACCTATGGCCCTTCTTTTCTGCCTTACCGTTTTCACTTCTGGATCAATATTAATACGATGACACATTATCTTTGGGTCTATCCCAATCATGTCTGAATGATCCCAAGCAAACACATCCACATTCTTTCTAAGGAAGTTCATCAGAGCTTCCCTCATATTCAGATCCAGCTATTTTCCAACTTTCAGCTCCTTACCAGAATCAGTGTTATCTACCATAAAAGATACAGTGTCTCCTGCAGCACCAGCTTTTTCTTTGGATTCGGGCATCCTAGGATCCAAATCAATTTCCACCAGGTTCCCTTTATCCTCCACCTGGGCAGATTCAGGTACCTCTTTTTGCGATTGCTCTAAAATTTCCACCTCTTCAAAGTCACTATCATTGACTTCTTCCACGATGCCTTCAACAAAATCATCATTGCCGTTTCCATTTTTCAGTTGAGGTGCCTCCAGCATGAGCACCTCCCTTCCAGTACCTACCCCCAAAAATGAAGCTACATCCACGTAAGGGTCTTCATCTGGATGTTGCACAATCATAATTGTATTGCATGATTCTTTCTTACATACCCCTCCTTTCTGTTGAGAAGACTCTTCAGCCGAAGTATTTGGGAGTCCAAGATAACGATAACAGTTGTCAGTTGTTCCGCCATCTACCAATAACAAGTGTTTTAAAGCCTGCTCAGCAGTACGCAAGGCCTTACCGTAACATTCCCGTGAATCTGACTGACATCCTCGTAGGCACCCAATCCCATTATGAGTTGGAAATTTCATTGAGAGATGGTAGATGGAAGTCACCACACGCATCTCCTTCAAGAAAGGCCTACCCATGATAGCATTATAAGATATGTCTTCATTTACTACCATAAACTCTGCAACCTGAGTTGCCACATAAGGTTCATTCCCCATCCTGATTGGGAGCTTCACTCGTCCCACAATCTGAACTGGACCTCCAGTAAATCCATATAAGTCGTTGTACGAGGGGAACATCTCCTTATCCAGGAGTCCCATTTTCTGATAGGTGTCATAAGCTATTATATTGCATGAGCTTCCATTATCCACTAAGATCCGATGTACATTCATCCCTCCAATGGAGAACATGACCACCAGGGCATCATTATGTGGGTGATGTACATGTTTAGCATCCTCCTCAGTAAATGTGATGTCTGCAGCTTCCCCCTTAAATAGCTTTGGGGGCCTTTCAGCCAGGTGGAAGACATTAGTGAGGGGAGCTCATCTAGCCTCCCGTGCAAAGTTTTTCATAGAGTTCCTACTCGTACCTCTAATATATGGACCTCCTATTATGGTGCGGATACTATTCGCCCTGCTGTACGATCAGGTATCATTTTTTCTGCCTCCTTTCTTTCTTTCTCATCTTTATATTTTTTCGCCTCTTGTGCCACAAACTCCGTAAGGTATCCCTTCCTAATTAAATCCTCAACATGATCCTTCAAGTGACGACAGTCAGCTGTCTCGTGTCCATTTGCATCATGAAATGCACAATATTTTCCTAGGTCCCTCCTTCCAGGTGGACCGATACGAGTTGTCTTCCTGAACATTCCAGCTTTGTCCCCAATCTCAAACACATGCTCAAGAGGTGCTGCCAACGGGGTATACTCTGAATATTTATTGTAGTTCTTCAAGGGTGGGGGCTTATATTCCACAGACCTACTTGAACCAGTTGCATTCACAGTTAGAGGTGCTGTCCTTTCCTTGCGACCAGCTTCCCTTTCAGTGGAAGCTGAAGCTCCATGATAGGAAGCACGCCTATCCACATTTCTTCTCCTAGGACTGTAGGACCTGCTTCTTTTTCTCCCATTCCAACCAGTTGGGTCGCTATCTTTCCTCAATTTAGCCATTTGATTCCTCAGCTACTTTATGAGCTTCAGCTCGTGCATAAAAATCAGCTAGCGTGACAGGTTCCTCTTTTTGAAGCTCCTTCCAGAAATCACTTCCAGGCCATATCCCAGCTATCAGAAAATTTTTATAGGTTTCATCTGTAGCCTTCCTCACTTTGGGCACCTCTGCATTAAAATGCTTGAAATACTCTTTGAGAGTTTCCTTCTCCCTTTGTTTGATATTTGCCAAAGTGTTAGGTGGAGGTGCAAATGCCACAGTAGCCCGAAATTGAGTCACAAAGAGCTCGCTCATTTACCTCCAGGAACGAATTTAATTAGATGGCAGCCTCTTGAACCACTGATGAGCATTATCCCTTAGCGTAGCTACCAACAGCCGGCATTTTGTGCGATCCCTGACTTGATACACCTCCATCTCAGTGCTAAAACGGCTGAGATATTCCACTGGATCCGTGGTGCCATCAAAGTTCAGATCTCCTACCCCCTGTATCTAGGTGGAAGGGGTGAATCTCGGACCTTTTTAGTGAAAGGTGAAGCTACAGCTAGGCCTGATATCGACCTCTTCTCAGCTTTAATTTTTTCCAGAGCTTTCCTTAAATCAACCACCTTATAATTTACATCCTCTCCATCCGAGAGGTATTCCTCACTCTCATCCGTGTCTTCATTCGAGTCTCCATTCTGCTTGTGAGCTGAACTGTCTCGGGAGCTGGAGCTGGAGCTGTCTTCACTCCCGACGGCTGATTGGAGCTTGGTGGACTTAGACCTCCTGTCATGAGTTCGCTCCTCTTCTTTAGATTTTTCCTTCCTATAGCTCTTAGAACCCCTCGATTGAGACTTGTCAAGGTTGTCATTTCCATCCACCTTCTTCTTCGTTCCATCCAACACATGCCGTAAATCTTTGTTATTGAGCTTCTTCCCGACTCGATCAAATACGCTCACACTCCTAGTTGGGGAATCCACAGGACCTTCCTTCCAATCCACATTCTCTCGATCCGTTTCAACTTCAGAGAAATTATTTTTTTCGAGCCTCCTGTTCAGGCTCTTCTTCACTCCAAAAATCCAAATTTCTTGGGGTCACTTCACGCCGTCTAAAGCGCCTTTCCGAGGACCTATGCTTTCTTTGTCCTTTATTTTTCCGTGATGATTTCCTCTCCAACTGGTCAATCCTACCATCCATAGCTTGAAGATGGTTGAGGATATCCTTAGCAGTTACTTCACCATCAGGATTGGCTTTACGCCTACCATCCTCACCGCTCGGCGTCCGAACAGGTTCGGAATTTTCCGAAATTGATTCACCAACTGATTTTTAAGAGAGAAGCCCCCTCCTTCTAGCGCCAAAAATGTTGTGCAAAAATTTTACACAACACCCCGAGAAAGCCTCTCCGGAATAACGGAAATTATCCTTGGTTTTCGGATAATTAAACAAACTGAACAGCTGTAATAAAACAGGACAGCTGAACCTAATAATGGTGTTTATTGTTTTTTGGGCTGAATTAGCAAGGTCATTGGACAATAATGGCATATATCTCCGGCCAAATATGCCCGGAATATGATTATTTAGGGTACACGTGCCTTGTGTATCGAAGAAGTAAAAACCGAACCCCTTGCTAATTGCCTACATATCCTATTTATAGGAATCAAGCCCCATGTAGTTCTTTAGGTTATGGACTCCTTTTCTTGATCAATAAGCCACGAAATTGATGTATTTTATCCTTCCTCCAATGCTGATCTTGAAGTGTTTGTGTAGAAATACGTCTTATCCTAGATTCAGCTAGCCACTTAGTAGAGTCCTATTCGAAGTAGAACTCCCAAATCCTACTCATATGAGAACTCCATATATGTATAGACATATATCACAAATATCCATTATTTATCATATTAGAAACGTGTCCCTCATTAAAATATACTATTAACAGGACTCAATTCGTATTTCCTACAAATTAGGAGTCAATCCTTATCCGTTCGGCCAGCAGAGGTGGAGCATGTAAGCACACCTGCACCTACACAGCTTCCCCCAAATGCGAACCTCCACCTCCAGAGCTACCCTCAAAATATACACCTCTCCAGCTTCTTTCAAACTAGTACCTACCTTCCAAATATCCTAACAATCCTCAATACCCGTGGGCCTAAAATTAAGGCCATTACAAATTTTGGGCACAACAGAAGCTTAAGAAAATCATTGGGTTATTTCTTAGCATTTTTATATTTGTGATAATTACACACATGCATGCACGTACCTTATCTTTGATAAGGTGTGAACAATCTACATCTCGTAAAGAGAGTGAGACAGATACCGCTACACTAAAAGGTAAGAAGGTAAGAGGTTTCTAGCATTGTTATTAGAAGTCAATAGTTTTAATGGAGATTTTTTTGGAGTTTATCACTTGGAGTATTTGGGAAATTACGGCTCTACTTGGAGTGCTTTAGTTGATCATTTTTATTAAGGGTATGATTAATCCGCTAAATACTTTATTAGTTGAGACATTCATTTTGTGATTTTCATCCATGTATTGTGTTTTGGCAAAGTATATGAGTTTATATAATTGTAAATTAGTAACTTTTGTGTGAGTTAGGTTCTATGGAGATCGTTGTTTCATTGGAGATCTTGGAGATCATATATGTTCTAGGAGTTAAATTGCAAAATAAGTTATTTTACAAAACATGTTCCATGTATATCACTATTTCATTGAAAATCTTAAATATAATGCATGTTTTTCTAACAAAATATTGCATAACGAATTGTTCTGCAAATCACGTTCCGTTGGTAGAACTCTACAAAACATACAAGTATTGCTTGCGGAACATACATGATTTTGAATATTTTCAGCGAAATAGTGATATTCATATAATGACCTAGAAAATCGCGAATTTACAATATTTATTTAAATATAAATTATGAATTTTATTATGTGAATATTGTTGGAAAGGTGGAATATGCGTGAAGTTGTGTTTATTTGTTTACATGATGATATGTGTGTGCTGTGAAAGTCCATGTGTTTTTATTTGTATTTTTGAGGATTTAAATATGTTTAAATCATGCATTTTTGATCTTCTAAAATCTTTATAAAATTATCGGGGTTATTAAAAATCATGAAATCTCTTGTGAAATTTTCTTTATGATATTATTTAGTTTTTAAAATGATATTTTTGGTATTTTAAAGTGATTTTAAGAGTTTTGTTGTATTTAAAGGATCAAAATTTGTAAAATCCATATTTAATTCATTTTTGATCCTAAAACTATTTTAAAAATATGTGGGTGTTTATAATTTTATACTCTTCATTTTAAAAATGAAAAGTTTAATTTTCCAAAATTTTATTTAATTTCGATTTATAAAGCTGTTTATTTGTTTTAAAAGTGAATAAGTAGTGTTTTAATTGGGCCGGAATGAAATTATAGTAGTTAAATAAGTATTGGGCTAAGCCCAATAAGGATGAAAAACACACACACACGGTAGAGCACGCTGAGGCAGAAATCGGGGAGAGAGAAAAACAAAAGGGGGGGAGAAATTAGGGTTGATAATTGGGGGTTTTTGATTTTGAATCAATTTAGTGATATAGATATATGTATATTGTATGTATATGTGTGTATATCGTGCAGGGGAGGTGGGGGATCTGTTTGTGCAGTGAAGGGGGAGGAAAACAAGTCGCAGGAGAGGGGCAGGCGGCGCCATCGCGTGGTGGCCGGCGGTGGCTGCTCGCGGTGGTGCGGGTGGCGAGGAGAGGCAACAGAAAGAAAGGAGAAGGGAAGAAGAGAGAGAGAGAGAGAGAGAGAGAGAGAGAGAGAGAGAGAGAGAGAGAGAGAGAGAGAGAGAGAGAGAGAAGGGAGAGAGATGGTGGAGACGTTGGTGGTGGTCACCGGAAAGGAAAGGTATAATCGAGATGCGCGTGTTCGCGTGTATTTAATTATTGTATTTAATTATTTAATTGCTCTAATTATTTAGTTTTAAATTGCGAGATATTGTTTTATTTTCCGTTATTTAATTCGGAGAGCATAATTGTTAATCATAATTGTTGGTGGCTAATTATGATTTATGTATTAATTGTGAGTTAAGTGTATTAATTTTAGTAATTAGACTAATGTTGTAAATTATGAATATTGTTGTATTTCCGAAAGTTAAATTGGAAAGTATGTTGGTAATCATAATTGTTGAGAAAAGATGTGAGTCCGATATGTGTTCGGATTAGTTGGTAATAATCGTTAATTGTTAATTGTTATTACTGTATATAAGGTGTTAAAAGTTTATGAGTTGGTTAATTTGTAAGTGTCTATGTGCTAAATGTTATAAGTTGAGTCGTATTAATTGTTGGAAGCCATAATTGTATAACATTTTATTCTGAGGTTGGATTGTAATAATAAAGTTGATAGTTTGTTTTACACCATAACCTGTATGCGATCTTGGTTAAGGGGTTTTATTATTATATGTTGTTTATATCCAGGGTTGTATAATATTGTTTATGATTAGTGGTCCCAGATCTGTACCCCGGGTTATGGGATGCTACAATTCATATAACACACCTTGCAAAATAATAAGTTTTATAATGTTTTGAATGCAGAACGTATATGGTCACCAAGGTCTCAAATGAAATGATGGCATTTATAAAACTTTTCTCATTCTTGTGTAAAAATTTGGGGCTTTTGTTTATTAATTTTGTTATTATTATTTGGGAGTATATTTGTTGGGAGTATATTAAGAGAGACGAAGATGGATCGAAAGAGAGAAAAAGAGAAGAGAGGGAAGAGGAGATGACAGAGAGAGGGAGAGGGAGAGTGAGAAAGAGATAAAGAGAGAGAGAAAGAAGGGGACAAAGAGAGATGAAGGTGGCGGTGGTGTTGTTTCCGACGCAACCATGGTCGCAGATCGGCAACCACCGGTTGGTGGTGGTGGTGGTTGTATGTATAGTGGGTGTTTGCATATTTTTCAATATTTGGGACTTGTATTTTAATTTTTATTTAGTATAATTTTATTTTGGTCAATTTTATTGTTACTGGAGAATTAAATTGGATTTGCTTAAAGATCTTGTAAAAATTTGTAGAGTAAGGAACGATTCATTATTGAGAAAATTGGATAAATGGTTGGTGGATGTAATGAGTATGTTGAATGTGATTGAAATTGGATAGAAATATAATTTTATTGAATAAGTGGGATTAAAGAGATGTTATGTAAGACAGAATTATTTGTGATAATAATTTTAAAATTTATTAGCAAATGAAGTAAAAGAATGAGTTTGTGCGATTAATGTTATTAACGACTAAAATGCTGGTATAACTAAGAAATGGGTAGGCGTCATCTAATTAGAATCTCCACTTGCGAATATTATAAAATGTAAGGTGTATAATCTTTTTCGCCAACGTTTTTTTTCTTATGGGATTATTGTGAGATATCTAACCTATTTATGAAACATTCATTTAAAGATGGTTTATTTCTTTTTATTTAAACACATACTAAAACAGTTCTTTTAAATATGTGATTTTAGAACTCTCGGTTTAAAGAGTTAATAGATGTGCTTAAAGGCTGAATTGTTTTAATTACTTTTTAGCGGTAAATGACATACCTGAGGCAAGTTCCTTCTTACCCTTATCCTTTGGAAGTTTCACGAAATTTTCTGTTAAATATTATTTTCTCGAAAGATTTCTTGTGGAAATTTTGATGACATGTTTGGTTATTTATTTATTTAATGAAAAACATAGAATTAATTTATGGTTCGAATTGTCACATTTATTCATAATGTATAGCTCTTTTTTAGGCTAAAAACGAACTCAAAAATTATTAGTCGATCATATTATTCAGAATGACCTTTTAATATTATTCAATTAAAACTCAACTTATTGTTTCGAGATAGCTAAAATTGATTCTTTATTAGTTGAGTTTATTTTCCAAATTTCAGCTACTTTTTTAAAAAAAAATAAAAAAAATTGAGTGACGGTTCATTGTTTGGACCATTTATTAAAGATGATAAATTTGTATTCATTTTGTTACTCAGTAATCAAACTACACTTTTTAATTCATATATGATAGCATATTTATTGAAGCAAAAATTCCATTGCAAATCACTAGATGGTCCATTTGTTTTGAGACAGCTCAAATGTACTTCTTGTTCTAGCTATACTCATTAATTCGAGAGTACCTCCTTTGTTGATTAAATGTTAGCATTGTTCGTATCATCAAATAAGTTTTATTCTAAATTTCTATATTGATCCATTGTTCAGATTAAGATCATAGTTTTTGAGAAGCTCTAGCAACAAGCTAGTCATGGCAAATTGATTCTAAGTTTGTGTATATTATTGATCTTTTTCAAAATATTTAATTCAGGTATCTCATATCTGGACTGGTCAAAATGGTGGATGGACCATAGTTTAAATTAGATGTTTTATCCGGAATGATAAATATGTTTTACGGCTCTAATGTGTCCTGGGTTGAAAATGATAACCCATTTTTTATGCTATCAAAAAGGATTTTGAGTGATACTAATGATATGGTCGTGATCGGGTTTTGTGGGTATCACATGATGGTAGTACTAACTTCATTGTAATTGATCGCACTATGGGGGTAACGAGAGGGTGGAAGATCATTAATCTTATTCAAATCCTGAGCTGTCAGAAAAGTTGACAATTTAACGAATTCTTGTAAATTCCCAAGCACTTTGCTTATTGTGCTTTTATGGTTGAGATTATTTGAAATTTCTAAACTATTCAAGCATTTTACGGTTATCACTGCCTTTGTCATGATTTCTCAGTTTCTGTAAGTATTTGGGTTGTGAACTTGTTGAGGATTTCGTTACTCATGCTTGTTGTTATCATTAATGTTTTTTAGCATTCAAAAGCAAAAATGATGATTCATTCCGGTAAAGACAGAAGGGTAAGGGGAAAATTCAGAACCAATCTGATGCTGATAAGCTTTATGATTCCGAGTGTATGCCTCAGTGTCCGATTAGTTTAGTTTCTTTTGTGATGAAGTAGTAGTTATATACTTGTAGACATTATGATTTGTCATAAAATTTCACTGATAGTGGTAGTATGGTAGGGGAGTAATCCTTGGATCTATGGGGTAAAGAGAAATTGAACTTTTTACTTTTCTTGTAATGTTTGTATGCACGATAAGGCCACCAAATTCCAGCTCTTGTCAATATAATCATACAACCATAAACTTTGAAAAGGGAAACTAAAAATAATTAATAAAGAAACATTGAAATTAGAATGAAAAATCAACAATTAAATCAATTGTACTCTTACTTAATTTAGTCTCTCATGAATCGTAGAAAGATCACTTCATGACATTATAAGTAACTATTAAATTAACAAAAAAAAAATCTCAAGTGAACATATTACCATTAGCTCACAACTTCTAACATTAAACAAGGACAAATAAGAATACCTACAAATGGTTGTGGGCATGCATTATGAAAGTAAATGCACATCTAACGTAATTAGAATCTCATTACTCGTCCATGTTAATGTATACATAGAAAATAAAGAAACATTAGGTAATCCGTTCAATCCAAATTTGTATACCACACCATAGAGTAATGTAATATCTAAAACAAAAGCAACACTAGATACAGTTCTCTAGTGTTTAAGCAACAATATTGTACTGTAATTTTGGTCTTGTGTTAACCGATTAACAAACAAAACCCAGTGCTTCAAGGAAAATAATTAACAGTCATGGTTCCTATTTTTGTAGGTGGGACAAATTGATCATAACCCTTCACACCAATTTCAGTCAATGTATCTACGAGCATTTTAATGTAAGGAGCCAACTTTTTCCTAAAAGTTAGTGAGCAACTCTTGTCACCTTCATCAACATCTTGAATATCTCCCTGGATAAGACACCCAACCTGAGCTCCCTCCATATATGCTTTGCATGCCACTAGGATATATCCAGCGCGTTTGAAGAAGTGCCCCATCACAAAATCCTCAAAACGCTGTAAAAGTCAAATGCGTTTAAAAGTCAAATGTACCAAATATGCTGAAAATAACTATTTTGTAGGTGACCCAAATTTTAAAGCAAGAACTACAATTACAATTAAATATAACTATTTTATAGGTGTTCATATTGTGAAATAGTAAAAATCATTTTGACTAGACATGACTACAAAAAAAAAAGGTTGGATTTGAACTTTCATAAAACACACAACTTGTAAAAAGATCATGCACCATTTGCCACTATATGCATTATCCAAGGTATAAAATGAGATTCTCTTATCATTACCAATGGTTGCTTCCTCAAAGTAAACACCATAGTTTGCACAGATTTTATGAAAGTCTCCTCATTATAATTCTGCGAAAATACTTCCCAGTCTTGTGTTCTGCTAAAATCTGAATATCCAGCTTCGTTAAAGTAGGGGTTTGCGTTTAGTATTAATCCTTGTATGGAAATGAGAACTTGGAGCACCGTTGATATATTAGGGATCCACCTCTCTTCTGGGCTACCATGCCAAGTATTTAGAAGACTCAAGCATAATCTTCCATCAATGGATAAATTTGGATTGACCTTAAGACCACCTGAGTGGTAGTAAACATGCTGAAAAAAGTAATGTTTTGGTGATCAGGATAATGCTGGCAACATCAATTTAATAAATTATTGCGTAGGTCATACAAGTAATAGAAACATACTGGTGGCACATAAGGATATTGATCCGGGAAGAACACATCAAAGAAGAACAAGCCATCGTGATAAGGAGTCCCCTCTGCTCCAACAATCACAGCTCTAAGAAGATCCATTCTAGACTCATATGCCCTCACAAGTATGGTATCTAAAAAGCAAGCACATAGCCAAATATAATTGTATATCGCATATTTCATATTAAAACAACATACTTTTTAGAAAAATATAAGAAAGGCATTTTGGATTTTAGAAAATCTAACCCGGTAAATCCTTCTCTAGGATATTCCATTCTTCTTGTATTCTTTTCGACCAACTCTTTGATGACTGTGATATTCAAAATAATTTTTTTAAGAAGAAGGTTATTAAATAACTTTCAAAAATCGAAACTACCTTTGCTGAAGTTCCATCATTTACATAATGATGATCAGAAGTGTCTTCAACAATGTCAAATTTTTTGAAATCTTCAATTTTTTTGAGAATCTCATTGCTGTCTTTATTGATATTGTATCCATAAATAGAGAATGCTTCAGAAGCATTTTGCACATGAGAACCTAATAGAAAACTATTAGAAGGGATTTGTGAAGTTTGACTAGCACCACCAGAAGAAGCTGATCGAGTATTGAAGACCCTGCTCATAGTTTGAGCATGCTCAGCTTCTGTAGTAGACCAAAATGAATACGGGTCTTCCTCTGTGGGGTGGTTGACTGCATATATTGGGGCTTCCATAATTGAACTTGTAGTGAACTTCATTCGTTGGGGATCTACAAACCACAAGGAAGGTGATGCATCTGTGATGGCAAGAGTACTATTATTTTGCACAGGATCCGAGATCAAAGGAACATGAGTCTCGACACCAGTTGGAATATCAAATTTATCGAAATCATCATCCGAATCAATGGTAATTATTTCCTGATTTGCAACCTGTAGTTAAAATAGAGTTCTTAGTTTTTTCATATGCGTAGTAAAAATATACAAGTTCATAGAATAATATATATGTAGCACTTCCCTTTTTTCATCAAATTATCATAAGATATTAAAGGGATTCAAGGAATTAGTTGGATCAATTCACATTAACATGTAAATGTTAACAAAAGTTCTCAACAACCACATAATGTTCGCATTCTTAAATAACTTTCCATTCAGATTTGAATTAATATTTTTTTACATAACCTTGAATCATGACATGACCCACAACCACATAATAACCACACAACTAATATGAGCGAATAAGAAATTATGCTAAACAAGTTAATAAAATATATCAATACAATTTAGCAAAGAAAAAAATACATCGATAATACTTTAGAAGTAAAAGAATTTAAACTATAACATTTAACGTCATATCTATTTTATGGCATGGACATACATTTTAAGATTGTGATCTTCAAATATTTATCTTTCTAGGTCATACGAATGTTAAAAATCCGTATATTATTTAAATCGACATCCTCCTTGAGATGTGTTATTCTACTCACGCAATGCGCTTAAAAATGCGTATAAATTTTTACAAGTATCGTGATGGTTTTAGCTTAAAAACATTCCTGCTACACACATACATTAATATAGTTTAATTAGTTTCGCGCCATGAGCGAATATGCACTACTTTTATCATATTTTGTACACTCACCCTTCCTTAAGCAATCACCCCGTCCACACGGTGGATCGAGTGAAAGAATTTTTATTAAATTATGTTAAATTCACTTAACAATTTAATGTTAATCTTAATACTTAACAAAATAATTTCAAGATTTAAAAAATGTGAAAGAATTTACCTCCTTCATTTTAAGTGCTTTGGACTTAAAACTCAGACTGACTGGTGAAGAAACCATTACGAAATCCGGATCTGGACAGTCTTCCGAAAAAATCCTTTTCTTACAAAAAAAATTCAATTGCACCAAACTAAAACACACTCATTTTCATATCTTTCACACATCATTGAAAAAAATATCCCCTAGACACTCAAAATATGTATTGAAATAGAATTAAAAAGTACTTGGAGTTCCTTGATGGATCATTTGGTATTGACGACGACGAGTCCATCTTCTGGTGGTAAAATTTTAGTGATATGATCGATTAGAATTCTCAGAAAAATTTGAGATGTTTGCTTCAAGAAGAAATGTTTCGAGCTATCTGTTTAATTCAAATGTACTGTATGTGCATATATAAATATATATAGTGATATGAGAAAATATAGATATTAGAAAAGTAAATAAAGATGCAAGTATCTATTTTATATTGATGAGTGATAAGTGCATATCTTTGCATATTTTTATTACCTAATTATTCTTTGAACTTGTTTTTTAATAAATTATTTTGTTGCATTTCAGGAAATTCGAGAAAAAATGAAGAAATGGCAAAATAAAGAAATAAATGACAAAAGAAGAAAAAGAAGGACCAAAATAGAAGAAAAAGGAAAGAGAATAGAGGGTGGTGCATATTTTGCCAAACCAAATGGATGGCCAAGATTTAGCCAACCTAAAACCAAATGAATGGCTAAGATTAGCCCACACCAACCAAAACCCTAAATTATTGCCTATAAATACCTTCATCTTCTCTTGTTAAAAGAGACCATTAGATTAGACAACTTAGGTTAGTAGTAGTTCATCCCCAAAATTTGTAGTTGTAATTCTCTATTTTTCTTGTAAACACTCTTTATTTTTATGCAAATTTCAAGCCTTCTTTTAAATTCTTGCATCTCTTTCCCTACTCTTTATTTCGTTATTTTCGTAAATTCTTGTGTGGATAAAGTAGCGATGCTAACCACATGAGATTGAAAGTATCGATTTAAGAATTGGTTTCGTAATTTTAATTTCCGTTTTAAAATTAATCGTGCCCTTTTAAATTTCCATTTTATTGTGGGCATTGTTAATTATAAAATCTTAAATCATCATTTTAGTAGTAAAATTTAAATTTCGTAGTTAATAAATTCATCTTTGTATTTAAAATAATAATAATAATAATAATAATAATAGTAATAATAATAATAATAATAACAGTTTATTTCCAGAAACTGTGCTCTACTTCTTTTGGTTCGAAAATTCAGCTGCTATCCCCTGTTTAATCAACGAAACCCATCTCCTTATTCTTCCTTCTACTGCGATTAAATCACACAAAATCCATAGCCTCCTCCTCCCTTTTCTCCACGTTCCAAACCCATCCCCTCTCTCTCTCTCTCTCTCTCTCTCTCTCTCTCTCTTAATCTCTCTCTCGAACCAATCCTCACTCCCCTGTTCTCTCCTCTCATCCTTCGCTGCAAACACAAGCTTTCACCTTTCCCCTATTTTTCTTGATCTTTCCGATTCTCACCCACAAATACATCCCTCTCCTCTCTGTTCGTATGAACACCTCTCCCTTCCCTCTGTATCCCTCCCTCTCTCTCTCTCTCTATATCTCTCTCTCTCTCTCTCTCTCTCTCTCTCTCTCTCCCTCTCCCTCTCTCTCTCCCTCTCTCCCATAAAATCGCCAACACCCCCTTGTTTTGTTCATTTGTTTTCGGTGATTGTACTTTAATTTGTTTTGTTATATGGTACTGATTCTACTGAGTTAATTCAAATATTTGGTAAAAGTATTAGCTGAGTATGCGAGTCTCAATTGTGTTTTGTTGCGAGTTTTTAAGTTCTAGTTGGTTAAGTCGAGATTGTTTCTTGAGATTTGTTTCCTGCTAGTTAACTGCAAGTCTGTCCGTTCTCCAAATTTCTGGTGTCGAGTCTTGGAGTGGAGTTCTGAGTTATGTTAATATGTTTGCTCTATTTTATGTTAGTATGTCTGCTGAGTTTTGATGTGGAGAATTAGTGCAGTTGCTTTGTGACTGAATCGAGTATTGGTTTCGTGGCTGTTTATTTCTTGTTTTCATGTGTTAACGAGTTCGTTTTGTTTGGTTTTGAGTTTGCTGGTTCGTTGTTAGTTTATTGTTATGTATTGGTTGTTGCCATTGCCGAGTTCCACAACTTTTAACCGAGTCATAAATCGAGTAACGTTTTCCTTTTATGATTGTTCGAGTGATTGCTCTCTCGTCTTGTTTTGTGGCTGATTTGTCTAAGCTTCCAGTTAACTGCTTGTAAATGAGTTTGTTCGACCCCATGTTTTTCCGAGCCTTAGGCACTTCGAGTCTTGTGGAGTCTTTGTTGCTTATGTTATGTTTTAAGCTGAGTTTCATTGCTGCAGAGTTGGATTATGTCAAGACTGAACTGAGTTGTTTGTGGTCGAGCTTTTCTGTTTTTTTATGTTTATAGCAAGTCGTTGGTGAATTAAGTGTACTTCATTGAATCAAGTGTACTGTCTATATTGTTGCCAAGTTATGTGGTTTAGTTTTTGCTCTTTCGTTTTTAATTAGTTATTGTAGAATTAGAATAAATTTTATTTTTCAATTTAAAATAGATTAAGATTTCCCTTTTAAATAATTAGTTAATTTAAAATTTTCAAAATCAAAATTTTTTAATTTAGTATTGTTGTGGAATAAAAACTAGGTTACGATTTGTAATTAATGCTAGGGTGGTTGAGCTTCGAGCTTTAATGGCTGTTCTTGTGTTCGTGGCTGAATCTGCCTTCACAAGATGCCTACGTACTTTGATGAATATCAAAGATCAAGCCAAAAACGTAGTTCTGAGATGAGGGGTCTGGCCCTTTAAATATGCTGCAGGAGCCTTAGAATTATGGTAGGAGTCAGAGACTTGGTGGACAAGTCTTTAAGGAAGGTTCTAGATCTATTACTTGTAGGAATCATTTCCTTATTGAATTGGATGCCTTGGTGGCTAAGTCTGGTGGAAATAATATCCTTATCCAATTCTTATTGCTGAGCTGTTTATTTCCCTCAATATTAATTACGAAATTAATATTATAATTGGGGTTTTGGGCCCATCTGGTGGGCCCTACGTTTGGACCATTCTTGGTCTAATTAATGCCACATTAAATGTGTCTTTAGGGTTTATTTTCAACCCATATCAAGTATAAATTTGAACTTTGTTTTCAAAACCCAATTTTAATTCGATTTTAGAATTTTCAGAGTGATTTATTTTTCTTTACTTTTAATTAAATTAATTTAGAAATAGAAAAAATAGATTAATTTTCTTTTAAATAAAAATCAATTTAGATTTAAATAGTAAAAATGCAAAATTCAGTTTTTAGTTTAGAAATAGAATAATTATTAAATTTTCTTTTGAAAATAGTTTAAATTTTCTTTTAGGAAATAAACAGTAAAAATCCAAATTCTCAAATTCCTAATTGTTCTAATTCGATTAAATTAAAAGTTAAGGATCGCGAAATAAATATTATTCCCTGTGGATCGAATCTTAAATACTAAAACGAGATCGTGCGCTTGCGATAAATTAAATGTTATGTTTCAAGTTTTTGGCGCCGCTGCCGGGGAACTAATTATTTTTCACACCTTAATATTTAATTTTTCGGATTAGTTTTATTTCTTGCCTTAATTTTTTATTTCGTTTTTTTAGGAAAGTGTGAAATTTCGGGAATCTTCTCTCGGAGCATGGAAAAATTTGAATTTCTGGAAGCGTGCTTTGGTAACCCGTATCTCACTCTTTTCACCTTTTTATTTTTAGAAAATAAAAAAAATTGAAAATTTAAAATCAAAAAATTAGTTAGTAAATACATAATTATTGCAACATGCATTTAATCACTTAGGGCACATCATCTAGATTTTTATTTTTTTGTTTTTAATTTTTCGTACCTTATAATTGTGGTGATTGCTGGAGGACCCAAAGGTACGTTAAATTTCTTCTTTCTTTTAGTTAAAACACGTAGTGTAAGCATCCATAATTGCTTATAGTTTTGTATATATATCATTGTTTGTTGCATTAATTAGACGTTTGCCCCTAGGAATTTCGCGCTCAATTAGGAAGGTACCTAAGAAACGAAGTAATCATTAATTATTCTGACTTTTTGGTGTCTAGGCAAGCGAAAGCTTACCTGGCCAATTAGGATTTGGTGTCTAGACTGGTGTTTAGCCTCTTGGCAATGCTTGCACCTACCTGGCCAAATCAGTCCAAATAAATTCTGATTTATCGAGTTTTTGGTGGTCCTTACAGTTAGGAGCAAGGTCTAGTTTTTTTTAAGGAACCCTAGATATAGGATTTTTCTTTTGATTTTTCACCCTTTCTTTTTGTGTGTTTAAAATTTTCTTACTCGCTATGTGCTTCTTTTGTGGTTTATGCGAACTACTTGGATTAGGGATAATTCTGCTAGGCTAGTGAGACCATTCGAGATTTCTTCATCACCCGATTCCGAGTCTTTAGATAATTCCGAACCAGTAGTAACCATGGCCATGTCTCTTAAGGACCGTTGCTATCCTACCCGCTCCGCTCAACCCTCGTGTATCACTCTTCCACCGGTTACTGGTAATAATTTTGAGATTAAAGCCCACTTTATTAGCATGTTACCTAAATTTACAGGGAGTGAGGATGAGGATCCGTATCTTTTCCTTCATGAATTCGAGGAGGTTTGCGCATTGCAAAAACTCCAACAACTTTCCGGGGACTCCATTAGGCTTAGACTTGTCAACTTCGCTTTGAAAGAAAACGCTAAGAAATGGTTGTATAGTCTTCCCGTTAATTCAACTTCCACGTGGGAGGGTTTCGTAGTCATCTTTCCTAAAAAATTCTTTCCAAGCCACAAAACTACGAAATTCACGAATGAGATTAATCAATTTCGTCAAAAACACAACGAACCATTTTGGACGTGTTTTGACCGCTTTAAAAATCTTTTATCTCAATGTCCCCACCATGGAATCAAAAAATGGAGGCTCTGTAAGATTGTGTACGAGGCCTTAGATGGTTCAACAACTGCATTGCCGGAATCTATGTGCCAAGGGAAATTCATGGAGAAAGACGAGGACGAAGGGTGGGAATTTTTCAAGGAATTAGCCGAGAAGACAATGTTGTGGGAGTCCACTAGGGAACCAAATAAGTCTACCGAATCGTCTAGTTCATCTTCTAGGGGTTTGCATTCAATTGGAAGTAACATCGCAACCGATGCCAAGTTAGCCACCCTTACTAGACGACTCGAAGCCCTAGAAACGCATAGTGGTCCCTCACACATGTCTACGTACCCGAATCAAGGGATGCAAAGTTTCCAAGATTTTCAACAAGTCAATGCGGTGTTTCAACCAAACCCTAGGAATGATCCTTTTGCACCAACATACAATCCCGGTTGGAAGAATCACCCAAATTTCTCGTGGAACCAGGGCCAAAATTACCAAACTCCGTCACCTTCTTTTCAACCTTCTTTTCAAAGGCCCAATCAGAATTCTTACTCTCCTCCAAACCAAGGACCTTTTCCAAACCCAACTCAAAATCACGGTCTTTATCCGACTCAAACACCCGCCCATCCTCCCGGCTTTCATGAGTCAGATAAGAGACTTAATTCTTTGGAAAAGAGCCTTGATGCGCTTTTAAAATCAACAACTAATTTGGCTCAATCTCAACAAGCCTTCATGCAAACCATGACTCAAGATAGGAAAATTTTGAACGCTAGTACTCAAGCCATATCTAAGTTGGAAGTTCAAGTGAGTAAGTTAGCCAACACCATGAGTGAGCGTGAGAAGAATAAATTCCAAAGTCAACCTGAGGTAAACCCTAGATTCCCCCTTAACCAAAGACCTCCTGAAAGTATTAATGCCATAATTTCTTTAAGGTCGGGGAATGAAGTTGACAATCAAGTAGGTGTCGAGTCTCCAGAAAAAGAGGAAGAGTCAGATGTTGAATCTCACCATAACATTAATCACTCAACTCCTGATTCAACAGAATCTTCTCATAAACCTTCCTCATCTTTCCAAACACCTTCTTCCTCTTCATCTACCAAATCTTTGTCTGATACTCTACTTCCAAAATCCCTTCCCGATGTATCTAATTAGCGAGTCTTTAAGCCAAAAGCTCCGTATCCTCAAAGACTCCTTCTTCCCAAGCAATCGCCTCAAGTAGAAAATATTTTGGAAGTTTTCAAACAAGTCAAGATAAACATTCCTCTTTTAGACATGATTCAACAAGTTCCCTCTTATGCAAAGTGTCTTAAAGAGTTGTGTACCCATAAACGAACCACCCAAGTCCCTAAGAAAGCCTTCTTGACGTCCCAAGTGAGCTCAATTCTTTCTAACTAAATTCCCGTGAAGTACAAGGACCCCGGTTGTCCAACCATTTCATGTATCATAGGTAATACTTTCATGGACAAGGCTTTACTTGACTTAGGTGCTAGTGTGAACTTGCTTCCATTGTCCGTTTATCAAGCCCTAGGGGATTAATTGAAGATGTCTTGATCAAAATTGGTGATTTTATCTTCCCAGTTGACTTTGTTATCCTCGAGACTCAACCCGTCACAAATCCTAAGAACCAAATTCCTGTCATCTTAGGAAGACCTTTTCTTGCTACATCCAATGCCTTGATCAATTGTAGGAATGGTTCGATGAAACTCACTTTCGGTAACATGACCATTGACCTCAATATTTTCAATGTCGGAAAAGAACCCAATGAGTTTTATGAACAATCAACAGGGGTTAATGTTGTCAATAAATTTGTCACTTGGTCTAGCTTTGAGGAATGTGAGATTGAGTCCCTTCTCGTTGAGGATTTCGAAGGCAACCAAGAGTCTACTCGAGAGTATGCTGATTCAATGAGAGATATGACTTCGGAAGAGATGCTGAGAGAGCTAGATACGATTTGTTCTCCGTGGGAGACCCCACCCGAGATTGTTAGTAGTGAGCCTGTCGTTGAGAATCCCGTCGCACCGCATCCACCTGCATTTGACTTGATTGTTTATCATCCCGAGTTTGATCAACAGCCTGTAGGAGGAACCGGACCCTCATCTTTTATCATTCCTAGTGATTCGACCCATAACCAAAATTTCATTGTCCGTAATCTGCTTAAACAAAATAAAGAAGCCTCAAGTTGGTTTAGGCTGAACACTAGTGATTCTTGTTCTAATAGGTTGCATGATCCCGCGATAATTGAGAAAGGCTGTTCTAATCAAAATTTTCAAATATGTCTTGATCTTTTCTCACACCTTCACCCAAAGTTTCCTACCGGCATCGGCTAAGTCGGTTTTTCTTCTTTTACCTCCCCTCGTGAAATTCAGGTATGGGGGAGGATTTTTGTGTGTGTGAGTTCTTTTCTTTCTTGTTTTTCGAAGTTTGTCATTCTCCATCATCCCATATCAAGTATTTCCTCATCTCTATTTTTATCCTCGTTCATTTTGCATACATTGAGGACAATGCATGATTTAGGTATGGGGGAGGGTTTTAGTGTAAATACATAAAATTGAAAAATCCAAAAAAAAATTAAAAATTTGAAAAAATTCAAAAATAGAGTTATTTTAGCTTAGTTGTCCTTCCCAGTCTTTAAATTCTAGAACTAGTTGGTGTTGACTATTTTTCGAAAATTATATTTATAATACCTTTAGATAATTTGAACGTAGTCAGGTAAGGTTTTCCTCATGAAACTTGTGTCGAAGAAATTTTTGCTTAAAAAGACCACGATGACACATTTGCATAAGACTTTTGATGGAAAAATTGTATAGGAATGTTATTCGATACTGAGAGAGAACCCACATGTTAGAACAATGTCGAATCAAACCTTTGCAAGATTTTGCTCTTGTAGTGTCTAAAAAAATAAATAAATAAATAAAATAAAATAAAAGAGAAAAAAGAAAAAAGAAAAAAGAAAAAAAAAGTCAATAAATATTTGTAGTTGTAGAGTCCTAGTGTAATTTTGTAATAATAAATTCTTAGTAGGGAAATCGGCTAGGTTGGGCTAATTGATAACCCGAGTAAATAAGTCCGAGGGGACTTTCTGCCTAGCAACCTAAGGTCCTTTGTGATCTGGGATTGTTGACCTAAAACTCGCTAAATTTACAAAAAATCCCAAGGTGTGTAGTGAATTTAAGGCCTTTGATGGATAAAGTGCATACGAACATTTTCTCTTTTTCAACCAATATTGACTGACCCAATCTCTATCAAAACAAGTATCTAGCCAAACTTCACGTTCTTAGTAGTTAGCCCACACCAACCAAAACCCTAAATTATTGCCTATAAATACGTTCATCTTTTCTTGTTAAAAGAAACCATTACATTAGACAACTTAGGTTAGTAGTAGTTCATCCTCAAAATTTGTAGTTGTAATTATCTATTTTTCTTGTAAACACTCTTTATTTTTATGCAAATTTCAAGCCTTCTTTTAAATTCTTGCATCTCTTTCCTTACTCTTTATTTCGTAAATTCTTGTGTGGATAAAATAGCGATGCTAACCACATGAGATTGAAAGTATCGATTTAAGAATTGGTTTCGTAATTTTAATTTCCGTTTTAATATTAATCGTGCCCCTTTAAATTTCAATTTTATTGTGGGCATTGTTAATTATAAAATCTTAAATCATCATTTTAGTAGTAAAATTTAAATTTCGTAGTTAATAAATTAATCTTTGTATTTATTATAGTAATAATAATAATACTAATAATAATAATAATAATAATAATAATAATAATAACAGTTTATTTCCAGAAACTGTGCTCTGTTTCTTTTGGTTCGAATATTCAGCTGCTATCCCCTGTTTAATCAACGAAACCCATCTCCTTATTCTTCCTTCTACTGCGATTAAATCACACAAAATCCATAGCATCCTCCTCCCTTTTCTCCCCGTTCCAAACCCATCCCCTCCCACGTCTCTCTCTCTCTCTCTCTCTCTCTCTCTCTCTCTCTCTCTCTCTCTCTCTCTCTCTCTCTCTCTCTCTTAATCTCTCTCTCGAACCAATCCTCACTCCTCTGTTCTCTCCTCTCCTCCTTCACTGCAAACACAAGCTTTCACCTTTCCCATGTTTTTCTTGGTCTTTCCGATTCTCACCCACAAATACATCCCTCTCCTCTCTGTTCGTATGAACACCTCTCCCTTCCCTCTCTCTCTCTCTCTCTCTCTCTCTCTCCCTCTCCCTCTCTCTCTCCCTCTCCCTCTCTCCCATAAAATCGCCAACACCCCCTTGTTTTGTTCATTTGTTTTCGGTGATTGTACTTTAATTTGTTTTGTTATATGGTACTGATTCTACTGAGTTAATTCAAATATTTGGTAAAAGTATTAGCTGAGTATGCGAGTCTAAATTGTGTTTTGTTGCGAGTTTTTAAGTTCTGGTTGGTTAAGTCGAGATTGTTTCTTGAGATTTGTTTCCTGCTAGTTAACTGCGAGTCTGTCCGTTCTCCAAATTTCTGGTGTCGAGTCTTAGAGTGGAGTTCTGAGTTATGTTAATATGTTTGCTCTATTTTATGTTAGTGTGTCTGCTGAGTTTTTCTGTGGAGAATTAGTGCAGTTGCTTTGTGACTGAATCGAGTATTAGTTTCATGGCTATTTATTTCTTGTTTTCATGTGTTAACGAGTTCGTTTTGTTTGGTTTTGACTTTGCTGGTTCGTTGTTAGTTTATTGTTATGTATTGGTTGTTGCCATTACCGAGTCCCAAAACTTTTAACCAAGTCATAAGTCGAGTAACGTTTTCCTTTTATGATTGTTCGAGTGATTGCTCTCTCGTCTTGTTTTGTGGCTGATTTGTCTAAGCTTCCAGTTAACTGCTTGTAGATGAGTTTGTTCGACCCCATGTTTTTCCGAGCCTTTGGCACTTCGAGTCTTGTGGAGTCTTTGTTGCTTATGTTATGTTTTAAGCTGAGTTTCATTGCTGCAGAGTTGGATTATGTCAAGACTGAACTGAGTTGTTTCTGGTCGAGCTTTTCTTTTGTTTTTATGTTTATAGCAAGTCGTTAGTGAATTAAGTGTACTTCATTGAATCAAGTGTACTGTCTATATTGTTGCCAAGTTATGTGGTTTAGTTTTTGCTCTTTCGTTTTTAATTAGTTATTGTAGAATTAGAATAAATTTGATTTTCCAATTTAAAATAGATTAAGATTTCCCTTTTAAATAATTAGTTAATTTAAAATTTTCAAAATCAAAATTTTTTAATTTAGTATAAATTTGAACTTTGTTTTCAAAACCCAATTTTAATTCGATTTTAGAATTTTCAGAGTGATTTATTTTTCTTTACTTTTAATTAAATTAATTTATAAATAGAAAAAATAGATTAATTTTCTTTTAAGTAAAAATCAATTTAGATTTAAATAGTAAAAATGCAAAATTCAGTTTTTAGTTTAGAAATAGAATAATTATTAAATTTTCTTTTGAAAAGAGTTTAAATTTTCTTTTAGGAAATAAACAGTAAAAATCCAAATTCTCAAATTCCTAATTGTTCTAATTCGATTAAATTCAAAGTTATGGATCGCGAAATAAATATTATTCCCTGTGGATCGAATCTTAAATACTAAAACGAGATCGTACGCTTGCGATAAATTAAATGCTGTGTTTTTAGCACATCAATCAGTGATTTTATAAAATATTATCATAGATTTTGGGTATCTTATATGCATATTGTAATGGATATTAAGATGGATTTTAAAAAATATCATCACAGATATTTTATATTTAATTTATATATCTCACCTAGATGTTATTACATAGATCTTATCAATAAGGACGATACAAAAAGTTAGCATACTTGCTTTACATAATATATGACAATAATGTTTCATTTAATTATGAAAACGTCACTATCATTTGTTTCCACCCGTTAGATTTGATGTCCAAAAATAATAAATAATTGAATTATCAAACATGGATGAAGGGTTGCAAGTAGAATGTTTCATGCAACTTATGATTGTATGTGATAGTGCGATAGATCCCATCATCGATGTTGTGAACTTCACTATTCAATTTAGTTTTTCTTCTTGTTTATAATTCGATTTATTTTTCAGTGAGTATCTATCTTTAGTGTAACTAAAGCATCCTAGTTTAAATTTTTCGTCCCCCAATTATAGAATAATAATGTTTGAAAATGACATAGAAAGTACCCTTGAAAAACGAGGGTTAAAAGAAAGTTAATAAATAATTAATTAATGAAATGTTAAGTTTAAATAAAAAAAACATTACTAATTTTTATTTGGATTACTTAGGCATTAAGAGTTTTTTTACTTATTAATATCAACAATTTCTTACAAATTTTACAATTTTTTTGTGTTATCGTTTTAGCATTGTTGGATACCAAGTTAAAAAGGAAAAAATATTGTTAGATATTGTGATATTGAAACAGATAGATATTGAAAAAATAATGAAGATGCATATATCTAATATATATTTGTGATGAATTTTGTAAAATACTATTACAAATTTTCAATATCCAATATGTATTTGTGATGGATTTTATGAAAATTTTATTATGGATTTTTTCTTAATGTGAATATTGTTAAGTAACTTGCTCATCTAAAATCTTAAGGTGTTTGAGGGAGGCCTTGTATGGATCTTATATTATATTCTAACACTCCCCCTCATTCGAAAACCGATTTATTGGTTGAAGAGTGGATCACAGTCGCTCATCTTTGAAGCATAACTTACCTTCGTATCCATATTAAATATTGAGACTATTAAGGGTCGTAGAGAGTCGAACCTGGGACCTCCGCGTGCCTGAGCTCTGATACCATGTTAAGTAACCAGCCCATATAAAATCTTTAGGTGTTATAGGGAGGCCTTATATGGATCTAATATTATATTCTAACAAATATCAACTTAGATGTAATTACATAATGTTACAAAGGTTTGCGCAATATATGAACATCACGTTTTATTTAATTACATAAGTGCCTTTACCATTTGTTTTCAACTATTGAATTTGATGTCTTTTAAACGGTGGATAAATGAACGATGGACATGAAATATAAGAGAAAGAAATGACATTGGAATAGAAAATATGATATATAAATATAAGTGGGAGAATACATATGCCGATATGTGATGATGCTTAACCACGTCTATTGACAAATTTACTTATATCATTAACGCTATATTCTCAATCTTTTTAAAATGAAGAAAAGAAAAGATAGGAAGGAATTGAATTTTGAAGAAAGATTTGATATACAATTTTCATTCTTTTGTTTACTAGTTTTTTAAGGACAGAAAAAAGTGAAGATATGTTAAAATAATCAATATATCTATTATTGCAAATTATCTTTCACTTTCAATAATCCCACATTTGGAAAAATAGTTTGGAGATAAATTGACTCATATTTAACCTCTCTTTTTATTTCATTCACTGTTTAAAAAATCTTGAACACACTACTTTCAAATAGCATAATGCCGACACCCAACCTCCTAAATAATAGTCTGAATATATTTTTTAACCCTGATTAGTTAGTGTAGTGATTTAAAGGATATATACATATGCAACCATTAGGCACATAATATTTGGTTTAGGGAGTGGTTATATGCAAAGGCCCTCAATACCAGTAATCCTCAATTAGCTGTCGAAACACTCAAGGAACTCGCACCAAGAGATTTCGTTATCCAATTCCATAACATTTCAAATAATCTATCAAAGATATTTGGAACCCCAATCGTAATGTATAAATCAAAGTGGGAACGAAGGTCTTTCCTACTCCCGGACAACATACAACAATGGGTAGGAGACACGTTCATTGAGGATGAAACAGCCCCTGCAGGGCCCTTGAAACTCAATAGGTCAGTCGATCGACCTATTAGTATAATAATTGAGGGGGATTCACGTACGGGGAAAATAGCATGGGCAAGGTCGCTGGGTAATCACAACAACATCTCCGGCCATTTGGACTTCAACAAAAAAACCTTCAGTAATGACGTGGACTACAATGTCATCGATGACATTTCTCCTAAATATCTTACAATGAAGCACTGGAAAGAGTTGATAGGAGCCCAACACGATTGGCAGTCCAACTGCAAATATTCGAAATCCGTGCAGATCAAAGGTGGGGTCCCAACCATTATTCTATGCAACCCTGGCGACCCAACAAGTTATATAGACATCTTGGACAAGCCTGACAACGCACCTCTAAAAGTTTGGACCCTGAAAAATGCATTCTTTGAGTTCCTAGAGGGTCCATTGTTTCGCGAGCAAGGAGGTAATACATCAGGTCAAGGATTGTGTTCGATCATGGATTCTCGCACGGGAATCACTTTAACAGAACGCCAGTGTAACAATGGCGTCTTCATATGGGACATCAACAATCCATTACATTTCAGACTTGTTCGAATGATCGACACAACTGGATCATCAACCTCCAGGATGATCCATTTTCAGTTGAGATTCAATAGCAATCTAAGGAGGTAGCTCGATCTTCACAAGTGCTACCTCAACTTCAAAATATGGACTTCACTTACACCTTCTGTTGGAGGATTTTTAAAGCCTCAGTGTCCGATCAGTTAAGTTTCTTTTGTGATGAAGTAGTAGTTATGCACTTATAGACATTACGATTTGTCATAAAATTGCACTGATAGTGGTAGTATGGTAGGGGAGTAATCCTTGGATCTATGGGGTAAACAGAAATTTTACTTTTTACTTTTCTTGTAATGTTTGTATGCACGATAAGGCCACCAAATTCCAGCTCTTGTCAATATAATCATACAACCATAAACTTTGAAAAGGGAAACTAAAAATAATTAATAAACAAACATTGAAATTAGAATGAAAAATCAACAATTAAATCAACTGTACTCTTACTTCATTTAGTCTCTCATGAATCGTAGAAAGATCACTTCATGACATTATAAGTAACTATTAAATTAACAAAACAAAAATCTCAAGTGAACATATTACCATTAGCTCACAACTTCTAACATTAAACAAGGACAAATAAGAATACCTACAAATGGTTGTGGGCATGCATTATGAAAGTAAATGCACATCTAACGTAATTAGAATCTCATTACTCGTCCATGTTAATGTATACATAGAAAATAAAGAAACATTAGGTAATCCGTTCAATCCAAATTTGTATACCACACCATAGAGTAATGTAATATCTAAAACAAAAGCAACACTAGATAAAGTTCTCTAGTGTTTAAGCAACAATATTGTACTGTAATTTTGGTCTTGTGTTAACCGATTAACAAACAAAATCCAGTGCTTCAAGGAAAATAATTAACAGTCATGGTCCCTATTTTTGTAGGTGGGACAAATTGATCGTAACCCTTCACACCAATTTCAGTCAATGTATCTACGAGCATTTTAATGTAAGGAGCCAACTTTTTCCTAAAAGATAGTGAGCAACTCTTGTCACCTTCATCAACATCTTGAATACCTCCTTGGACAAGACACCCAACCTGAGCTCCCTCCATATATGCTTTGCATGCCACTAGGATATCTCCAGCGCGTTTGAAGAAGTGCCCCATCACAAAATCCTCAAAATGCTACAACAAGAATGAATTGAGTTGTTTAAAAGTCAAATGTACCAAATATGCTGGAAAATAACTATTTTGTAGGTGACCCAAATTTTAAAGCAAGAACTACAATTACAATTAAATATAACTATTTTATAGGTGTTCCCATTGTGAAATAGTAAAAATCATTTTGACTAGACATGACTACAAAAAAAAAAGGTTGGATTTGAACTTTCATAAAACACACAACTTGCAAAAAGATCATGCACCATTTGCCACTATATGCATTATCCAAGGTATAAAAATGAGATTCTCTTATCATTACCAATGGTTGCTTCCTCAAAGTAAACACCATAGTTTGCACAGATTTTATGAAAGTCTCCTCATTATAATTCTGCGAAAATACTTCCCAGTCTGGTGTTCTGCTAAAATCTGAATATCCAGCTTCGTTAAAGTAGGGGTTTGCATTTAGTATTAATCCTTGTATGGAAATGAGAACTTGGAGCACCGTTGATATATTAGGGATCCACCTCTCTTCTGGGCTACCATGCCAAGTATTTAGAAGACTCAAGCATAATCTTCCATCAATGGATAAATTTGGATTGACCTTAAGACCACCTGAGTGGTAGTAAACATGCTGAAAAAAGTAATGTTTTGGTGATCAGGATAATGCTGGAAACATCAATTTAATAAATTAGTGCGTTGGTCATACAAGTAATAGAAACATACTGGTGGCACATAAGGATATTGATCCGGGAAGAACACATCAAAGAAGAACAAGCCATCGTGATAAGGAGTCCCCTCTGCTCCAACAATCACAGCTCTAAGAAGATCCATTCTAGACTCATATGCCCTCACAAGTATGGTATCTAAAAAGCAAGCACATAGTCAAATATAATTGTATATCGCATTGTTCATATTAAAACAACATACTTTTTAGAAAAATATAAGAAAGGCATTTTGGAATTCAGAAAATCTAACCCGGTAAATCCTTCTCTAGGATCTTCCATTCTTCTTGTATTCTTTTCGACCAACTCTTTGATGACTGTGATATTCAAAATAATTTTTTTAAGAAGAAGGTTATTAAATAACTTTCAAAAATCAAAACTACCTTTGTTGCTGAAGTTCCATCATTTACATAATGATGATCAGAAGTGTCTTCAACAATGTCAAATTTTTTGAAATCTTCAATTTTTTTCAGAATCTCATTGCTGTCTTTATTGATATTGTATCCATAAATAGAGAATGCTTCAGAAGCATTTTGCACATGAGAACCTAATAGAAAACTATTAGAAGGGATTTGTGAAGTTTGACGAGCACCACCAGAAGAAGCTGATCGAGTATTGAAGACCCTGCTCATAGTTTGAGCATGCTCAGCTTCTGTAGTAGACCAAAATGAATACGGGTCCTCCTCTGTGGGGTGGTTGACTGCATATGTTGGGGATTCCATAATTGAACCTGTAGTGAACTTCATTCGTGGGGGATCTACAAACCACAAGGAAGGTGATGCATCTTTGATTGCAAGAGTACTATTATTTTGCACAGGATCCGAGAACAAAGGAACATGAGTCTCGACACCAGTTGGAATATCAAATTTATCGAAATCATCATCCGAATCAATGTTAATTATTTCCTGATTTGCAACCTGTATTTAAAATAGAGTTCTTCGTTATTTCATATGCGTAGTAAAAATATACAAGTTCATAGAATAATATATATGTAGCACTTCCCTTTTTTCATCAAATTATCATAAGATATTAAATGGATTCAAGGAATTAGTTGGATCAATTCACATTAACATGTAAATGTTAACAAAATTTCTCAACAACCACATAATGTTCGCATTCTTAAATAACTTTCCATTCAGATTTGAATTAATATTTTTTTTACATAACCTTGAATCATGACATGACTCACAACCACATAATAACCACACAACTAATATGAGCGAACAAGAAATTATGCTAAACAAGTAAATAAAATATATCAATACAATTTAGCAAAGAAAAAAATACATCGATAATACTTTAGAAGTAAAAGAATTTAAACTATAACATTTAACATCATATCTATTTTACGGCATGGACATACATTTTAAGATTGAGATCTTCAAATATTTATCTTTCTAGGTCATATGAATGTTAAAAATCCGTATATTATTTAAATCGACATCCTCCTTGAGATGTGTTATTCTACTCACGCAATGCGCTTAAAAATGCGTACAAATTTTTACAAGTATCGTGATGGTTTTAGCTTAAAAACATTCCTCCTACACACATACATTAATATAGTTTAATTAGTTTCGCGCCATGCGCGAATATGCATTACTTTTATCATATTTTGTACACTCACCCTGCCTTAAGCAATCACCCCGTCCACGCGGTGGATCGAGTGAAAGAATTTTTATTAAATTGTGTTAAATTCACTTAACAATTTAATGTTAATCTTAATACATAACAAAATAATTTCAAGATTTAAAAAATGTGAAAGAATTTACCTCCTTCATTTTAAGTGCTTTGGACTTAAAACTCAGATTGACTGGTGAAGAAACCGTTACGAAATCCGGATCTGGACAGTCTTCAGAAAAAATCCTTTTCCTACAAAAAAAATTCAATTGCACCAAACTAAAACACACTCATTTTCATATCTTTCACACATCATTGAAAAAAATTTCCCCTAGACACTCAAAATATGTATTGAAATAGAATTAAAAAGTACTTGGAGTTCCTTGATGGATCATTTGGTACTGACGACGACGAGTCCATCTTCTGGTGGCAAAATTTTGGTGATATGACCGATTAGAATTCTCAGAAAAATTTTGAGATGTTTGCTTCAAGAAGAAATGTTTCGAGCTATCTGTTTAATTGAAATGTAATGTATGTGCATATATAAATATATATAGTGATATGAGAAAATATAGATATTAGAAAAGTAAATAAAGATGCAAGTATCTATTTTATATTGATGAGTGATTTTATAAAATATTATCATAGATTTTGGGTATCTTATATGCATATTGTAATGGATATTAAGATGGATTTTAAAAAATATCATCACATATATTTTATATTTAATTTATATATCTCACCTAGATGTTATTACATAGATCTTATCAATAAGGACAATACAAAAAGTTAGCATACTTGATTAACATAATATATGACAATAATGTTTCATTTAATTATGAAAATGTTACTATCATTTGTTTTCACCCGTTAAATTTGATGTCCAAAAATAATAAATAATTGAATTATCAAACATGGATGAAGGGTCGCAAGTAGAATGTTTCATGCAACTTATGATTGTACGTGTTAGTGCGATAGATCCCATCATCGATGTTGTGAACTTCACTATTCAATTTAGTTTTTCTTCTTGTTTATAATTCGATTTATTTTTCAGCTAGTATCTATCTTTAGTGTAACTAAAGCATCCTAGTTTAAATTTTTCGTCCCCCAATTATAGAATAATAATGTTTGAAAATGACATAGAAAGCACCCTTGAAAAACGAGGGTTAAAAGAAAGTTAATAAATAATTAATTAATGAAATGTTAAGTTTAAATAAAAAAAACATTACTAATTTTTATTTGGATTACTTAGGCATTAAGATTTTTTTACTTATTAATATCAACAATTTCTTAAAAATTTTACAATTTTTTGTGTTATCGTTTTAGCATTGTTGGATACCAAGTTAAAAAGGAAAAAATATTGTTAGATATTGTGATATGTAAATAGATAGATATTAAAAAAATAATGAAGATGCATGTATCTAATATATATTTGTGATGAATTTTGTAAAATACTATTACAAATTTTCAATATCCAATATGTATTTGTGATGGATTTTATGAAAATTTTATCATGGATTTTTTCTTAATGCGAATATTGTTAAGTAACCAGCTCATTTAAAATCTTAAGGTGTTAGAGGGAGGCCTTGTATGGATCTTATATTATATTCTAACACTCCCCCTCATTCGAAAATCGATTTATTGGTTGAAGAGTGGATCACAGTCGCTCATCTTTGGAGCATAACTTGCCTTCGTGTCCATATTAAATATTGAGACTATTAAGGGTCGTAGAGAGTCGAACCTGGGACCTACGCGTGCCTGAGCTCTGATACCATGTTAAGTAACCAGCCCATCTAAAATCTTAAGGTGTTAGAGGGAGGCCTTATATGGATCTAATATTATATTCTAACAAATATCAACTTAGATGTAATTACAGAATGTTACAAAGGTTTGCGCAATATATGATCATCACGTTTTATTTAATTACATAAGTGCCTTTACCATTTGTTTTTAACTATTGAATTTGATGTCTTTTAAACGGTGGATAAATGAACGATGGACATGAAATATAAGAGAAAGAAATGACATTGGAATAGAAAATATGATATGTAAATATAAGTGGGAGAATACATATGCCGATATGTGATGATGCGTAACCACGTCTATTGACAAATTTACTTATATCATTAACGCTATATTCTCAATCTTTTTAAAATGAAGAAAAGAAAAGATAGGAAGGAATTGAATTTTGAAGAAAGATTTGATATACAATTTTCATTCTTTTGTTTACTAGTTTTTTAAGGACAGAAAAAAGTGAAGATATGTTAAAATAAACAATATATTTATTATTGCAACTTATCTTTCACTTTCAATAATCCCACATTTGGAAAAATAGTTTGGAGATAAATTGACTCATATTTAACCTCTCTTTTTATTTCATTCACTGTTTAAAAAATCTTGAACACACTACTTTGAAATATCATTATGCCGACACCCAACCTCCTAGATAATAGTCTGAATATATTTTTTAACCCTGATTAGTTAGTGTAGTGATTTATAGGATATATACATATGCAACCATTAGGCACATAATATTTGGTTTAGGGAGAGGTTATATGCAAAGGCCCTCAATATCAGTAATCCTCAATTAGCTCTCAAAACACTCAAGGAACTCGTACCAAGAGATTTTATTATCCAATTCCATAACATTTCAAATAATCTAACAAAGATATTTGAAACCCCAATCGTAATGTATAAATCAAAGTGGGAACGAAGGTCTTTCCTACTCCCGGACAACATACAACAATGGGTAGGAGACACGTTCATTGAGGATGAAACAGCCCCTGCAGGGCCCTTGAAACTCAATAGGTCAGTCGATCGACCTATGAGTATAATAATTGAGGGGGATTCACGTACGGGGAAAATATCATGGGCAAGGTCGCTGGGTAATCACAACAACATCTCCGGCCATTTGGACTTCAACAAAAAAACCTTCAGTAATGACGTGGACTACAATGTCATCGATGACATTTCTCCTAAATATCTTACAATGAAGCACTGGAAAGAGTTGATAGGAGCCCAGCACGATTGGCAGTCCAACTGTAAATATTCAAAATCCGTGCAGATCAAAGGTGGGGTCCCAGCCATTATTCTATGCAACCCTGGCGACCCAAAAAGTTATATAGACTTCTTGGACAAGCCTGACAACGCACCTCTAAAAGTTTGGACCCTGAAAAATGCATTCTTTGAGTTCCTAGAGGGTCCATTGTTTCGCGAGCAAGGAGGTAATACATCAGGTTAAGGAGTGTGTTCGATCATGGATTCTCGCACGGGAAACACTTTAACAGAACCCCAGTGTAACAATGGCGTCTTCATATGGGACATCAACAATCCATTATATTTCAGACTTGTTCGAATGATCGACACAACTGGATCATCAGCCTCAAGGATGATCCATTTTCAGTTGAGATACAATAGCAATCTAAGGAGGTAGCTCGATCTTCACAAGTGCTACCTCAACTTAAAAATATGGACTTCACTCACACCTTCTGTTGGAGGATTTTTAAAGCCTCGGTGTCCGATCAGTTTAGTTTCTTTTGTGATGAAGTAGTAGTTATGCACTTATAGACATTATGATTTGTCATAAAATTGCACTGATAGTGGTCGTATGGTAGGGGAGTAATCCTTGGATCTATGGGGTAAAGAGAAATTGTACTTTTTACTTTTCTTGTAATGTTTGTATGCACGATAAGGCCACCAAATTCCAGCTCTTGTCAATATAATCATACAACCATAAACTTTGAAAAGGGAAACTAAAAATAATTAATAAACAAACATTGAAATTAGAATGAAAAATCAACAATTAAATAAATTGTACTCTTACTTAATTTATTCTCTCATGAATCGTAGAAAGATCACTTCATGAAATTATAAGTAACTATTAAATTAACGAAACAAAAATCTCAAGTGAACATATTACCATTAGCTCACAACTTCTAACATTAAACAAGGACAAATAAGAATACCTACAAATGGTTGTGGGCATGCATTATGAAAGTAAATGCACATCTAACGTAATTAGAATCTCATTACTCGTCCATGTTAATGTATACATAGAAAATAAAGAAACATTAGGTAATCCGTTCAATCAAAATTTGTATACCACAACATAGAGTAATGTAATATCTAAAACAAAAGCAACACTAGATACAGTTCTCTAGTGTTTAAGCAACAATATTGTACTGTAATTTTGGTCTTGTGTTAACCGATTAACAAACAAAATCCAGTGCTTCAAGGAAAATAATTAACAGTCATGGTTCATATTTTTGTAGGTGGGACAAATTGATCGTAACCCTTCACACCAATTTCAGTCAATGTATCTACGAGCATTTTAATGTAAGGAGCCAACTTTTTCCTAAAAGATAGTGAACAACTCTTGTCACCTTCATCAACATCTTGAATACCTCCTTGGACAAGACACCCAACCTGAGCTCCCTCTATATATGCTTTGCATGCCACTAGGATATCTCCAGCGCTTTTGAAGAAGTGCCCCATCACAAAATCCTCAAAATGCTACAACAAGAATGAATTGAGTTGTTTAAAAGTCAAATGTACCAAATATGCTGAAAATAACTATTTTGTAGGTGACCCAAATTTTAAAGCAAGAACTACAATTACAATTAAATATAACTATTTTATAGGTGTTCTCATTGTGAAATAGTAAAAATCATTTTGACTAGACATGACTACAAAAAAAAAGGTTGGATTTGAACTTTCATAAAACACACAACTTGCAAAAAGATCATGTACCATTTGCCACTATATGCATTATCCAAGGTATAAAAATGAGATTCTCTTATCATTACCAATGGTTGCTTCCTCAAAGTAAACACCATAGTTTGCACAGATTTTATGAAAGTCTCCTCATTATAATTCTGCGAAAATACTTCCCAGTCTGGTGTTCTGCTAAAATCTGAATATCCAGCTTCGTTAAAGTAGGGGTTTGCATTTAGTATTAATCCTTGTATGGAAATGAGAACTTGGAGCACCGTTGATATATTAGGGATCCACCTCTCTTCTGGGCTACCATGCCAAGTATTTAGAAGACTCAAGCATAATCTTCCATCAATGGATAAATTTAGATTGACCTTAAGACCACCTGAGTGGTAGTAAACATGCTGAAAAAAGTAATGTTTTGGTGATCAGGATAATGCTGGCAACATCAATTTAATTAATTATTGCGTTGGTCATACAAGTAATAGAAACATACTGGTGGCACATAAGGATATTGATCCGGGAAGAACACATCAAAGAAGAACAAGCCATCGTGATAAGGAGTCCCCTCTGCTCCAACAATCACAGCTCTAAGAAGATCCATTCTAGACTCATATGCCCTCACAAGTATGGTATCTAAAAAGCAAGCACATAGTCAAATATAATTGTATATCGCATTGTTCATATTAAAACAACATACTTTTTAGAAAAATATAAGAAAGGCATTTTGGAATTCAGAAAATCTAACCCGGTAAATCCTTCTCTAGGATTTTCCATTCTTCTTGTATTCTTTTCGACCAACTCTTTGATGACTGTGATATTCAAAATAATTTTTTTAAGAAGAAGGTTATTAAATAACTTTCATAAATCAAAACTACCTTTGTTGCTGAAGTTCCATCATTTACATAATGATGATCAGAAGTGTCTTCAACAATGTCAAATTTTTTGAAATCTTCAATTTTTTTCAGAATCTCATTGCTGTCTTTATTGATATTGTATCCATAAATAGAGAATGCTTTAGAAGAATTTTGCACATGAGAACCTAATAGAAAACTATTAGAAGGGATTTGTGAAGTTTGACGAGCACCACCAGAAGAAGCTGATTGAGTATTGAAGACCCTGCTCATAGTTTGAGCATGCTCAGCTTCTGTAGTAGACCAAAATGAATACGGGTCCTCCTCTGTGGGGTGGTTGACTGCATATGTTGGGGATTCCATAATTGAACCTGTAGTGAACTTCATTCGTGGGGGATCTACAAACCACAAGGAAGGTGATGCATCTTTGATTGCAAGAGTACTATTATTTTGCACAGGATCCGAGAACAAAGGAACATGAGTCTCGACACCAGTTGGAATATCAAATTTATCGAAATCATCATCCGAATCAATGTTAATTATTTCCTGATTTGCAACCTGTATTTAAAATAGAGTTCTTCGTTATTTCATATGCGTAGTAAAAATATACAAGTTCATAGAATAATATATATGTAGCACTTCCCTTTTTTCATCAAATTATCATAAGATAATAAATGGATTCAAGGAATTAGTTGGATCAATTCACATTAACATGTAAATGTTAACAAAAGTTCTCAACAACCACATAATGTTCGCATTCTTAAATAACTTTCCATTCAGATTTGAATTAATATTTTTTTACATAACCTTGAATCATGACATGACTCACAACCACATAATAACCACATAACTAATATGAGCGAACAAGAAATTATGCTAAACAAGTAAATAAAATATATCAATACAATTTAGCAAAGAAAAAAAATACATCGATAATACTTTAGAAGTAAAAGAATTTAAACTATAACATTTAACATCATATCTATTTTACGGCATGGACATACATTTTAAGATTGAGATCTTCAAATATTTATCTTTCTAGGTCATATGAATGTTAAAAATCCGTATATTATTTAAATCGACATCCTCCTTGAGATGTGTTATTCTACTCACGCAATGCGCTTAAAAATGCGTACAAATTTTTACAAGTATCGTGATTGTTTTAGCTTAAAAACATTCCTGCTACACACATACATTAATATAGTTTAATTAGTTTCGCGCCATGCGCGAATATGCATTACTTTTATCATATTTTGTACACTCACCCTGCCTTAAGCAATCACCCCGTCCACGCGGTGGATCGAGTGAAAGAATTTTTATTAAATTGTGTTAAATTCACTTAACAATTTAATGTTAATCTTAATACATAAAAAAATAATTTCAAGATTTAAAAAATGTGAAAGAATTTACCTCCTTCATTTTAAGTGCTTTGGACTTAAAACTCAGATTGACTGGTGAAGAAACCGTTACGAAATCCGGATCTGGACAGTCTTCAGAAAAAATCCTTTTCCTACAAAAAAAATTCAATTGCACCAAACTAAAACACACTCATTTTCATATCTTTCACACATCATTGAAAAAAATTTCCCCTAGACACTCAAAATATGTATTGAAATAGAATTAAAAAGTACTTGGAGTTCCTTGATGGATCATTTGGTACTGACGACGACGAGTCCATCTTCTGGTGGCAAAATTTTGGTGATATGACCGATTAGAATTCTCAGAAAAATTTTGAGATGTTTGCTTCAAGAAGAAATGTTTCGAGCTATCTGTTTAATTGAAATGTAATGTATGTGCATATATAAATATATATAGTGATATGAGAAAATATAGATATTAGAAAAGTAAATAAAGATGCAAGTATCTATTTTATATTGATGAGTGATTTTATAAAATATTATCATAGATTTTGGGTATCTTATATGCATATTGTAATGGATATTAAGATGGATTTTAAAAAATATCATCACATATATTTTATATTTAATTTATATATCTCACCTAGATGTTATTACATAGATCTTATCAATAAGGACGATACAAAAAGTTAGCATACTTGATTAACATAATATATGACAATAATGTTTCATTTAATTATGAAAATGTCACTATCATTTGTTTTCACCCGTTTAATTTGATGTCCAAAAATAATAAATAATTGAATTATCAAACATGGATGAAGGGTCGCAAGTAGAATGTTTCATGCAACTTATGATTGTACGTGTTAGTGCGATAGATCCCATCATCGATGTTGTGAACTTCACTATTCAATTTATTTTTTCTTCTTGTTTATAATTCGATTTATTTTTCAGCTAGTATCTATCTTTAGTGTAACTAAAGCATCCTAGTTTAAATTTTTCGTCCCCCAATTATAGAATAATAATGTTTGAAAATGACATAGAAAGCACCCTTGAAAAACGAGGGTTAAAAGAAAGTTAATAAATAATTAATTAATGAAATGTTAAGTTTAAATAAAAAAAAACATTACTAATTTTTATTTGGATTACTTAGGCATTAAGATTTTTTTACTTATTAATATCAACAATTTCTTAAAAATTTTACAATTTTTTGTGTTATCGTTTTAGCATTGTTGGATACCAAGTTAAAAAGGAAAAAATATTGTTAGATATTGTGATATGTAAATAGATAGATATTGAAAAAATAATGAAGATGCATGTATCTAATATAT
This sequence comes from Saposhnikovia divaricata, assembly GCA_036435485.1. Taxonomy (NCBI): domain Eukaryota; kingdom Viridiplantae; phylum Streptophyta; class Magnoliopsida; order Apiales; family Apiaceae; genus Saposhnikovia; species Saposhnikovia divaricata. The sequence continues at coordinate 104,492,940 of CM071601.1, forward strand.
ATTTGTGATGAATTTTGTAAAATACTATTACAAATTTTCAATATCCAATATGTATTTGTGATGGATTTTATGAAAATTTTATCATGGATTTTTTCTTAATGCGAATATTGTTAAGTAACCAGCTCATCTAAAATTTTAAGGTGTTAGAGGGAGGCCTTGTATGGATCTTATATTATATTCTAACACTCCCCCTCATTCGAAAATCGATTTATTGGTTGAAGAGTGGATCACAGTCGCTCATCTTTGGAGCATAACTTGCCTTCGTGTCCATATTAAATATTGAGACTATTAAGGGTCGTAGAGAGTCGAACCTGGGACCTACGCGTGCCTGAGCTCTGATACCATGTTAAGTAACCAGCCCATCTAAAATCTTAAGGTGTTAGAGGGAGGCCTTATATGGATCTAATATTATATTCTAACAAATATCAACTTAGATGTAATTACAGAATGTTACAAAGGTTTGCGCAATATATGATCATCACGTTTTATTTAATTACATAAGTGCCTTTACCATTTGTTTTTAACTATTGAATTTGATGTCTTTTAAACGGTGGATAAATGAACGATGGACATGAAATATAAGAGAAAGAAATGACATTGGAATAGAAAATATGATATGTAAATATAAGTGGGAGAATACATATGCCGATATGTGATGATGCGTAACCACGTCTATTGACAAATTTACTTATATCATTAACGCTATATTCTCAATCTTTTTAAAATGAAGAAAAGAAAAGATAGGAAGGAATTGAATTTTGAAGAAAGATTTGATATACAATTTTCATTCTTTTGTTTACTAGTTTTTTAAGGACAGAAAAAAGTGAAGATATGTTAAAATAAACAATATATTTATTATTGCAACTTATCTTTCACTTTCAATAATCCCACATTTGGAAAAATAGTTTGGAGATAAATTGACTCATATTTAACCTCTCTTTTTATTTCATTCACTGTTTAAAAAATCTTGAACACACTACTTTGAAATATCATTATGCCGACACCCAACCTCCTAGATAATAGTCTGAATATATTTTTTAACCCTGATTAGTTAGTGTAGTGATTTATAGGATATATACATATGCAACCATTAGGCACATAATATTTGGTTTAGGGAGAGGTTATATGCAAAGGCCCTCAATATCAGTAATCCTCAATTAGCTCTCAAAACACTCAAGGAACTCGTACCAAGAGATTTTATTATCCAATTCCATAACATTTCAAATAATCTAACAAAGATATTTGAAACCCCAATCGTAATGTATAAATCAAAGTGGGAACGAAGGTCTTTCCTACTCCCGGACAACATACAACAATGGGTAGGAGACACGTTCATTGAGGATGAAACAGCCCCTGCAGGGCCCTTGAAACTCAATAGGTCAGTCGATCGACCTATGAGTATAATAATTGAGGGGGATTCAAGTACGGGGAAAATATCATGGGCAAGGTCGCTGGGTAATCACAACAACATCTCCGGCCATTTGGACTTCAACAAAAAAACCTTCAGTAATGACGTGGACTACAATGTCATCGATGACATTTCTCCTAAATATCTTACAATGAAGCACTGGAAAGAGTTGATAGGAGCCCAGCACGATTGGCAGTCCAACTGTAAATATTCAAAATCCGTGAAGATCAAAGGTGGGGTCCCAGCCATTATTCTATGCAACCCTGGCAACCCAAAAAGTTATATAGACTTCTTGGACAAGCCTGACAACGCACCTCTAAAAGTTTGGACCCTGAAAAATGCATTCTTTGAGTTCCTAGAGGGTCCATTGTTTCGCGAGCAAGGAGGTAATACATCAGGTTAAGGAGTGTGTTCGATCATGGATTCTCGCACGGGAAACACTTTAACAGAACGCCAGTGTAACAATGGCGTCTTCATATGGGACATCAACAATCCATTATATTTCAGACTTGTTCGAATGAGCGACACAACTGGATCATCAGCCTCCAGGATGATCCATTTTCAGTTGAGATTCAATAGCAATCTAAGGAGGTAGCTCGATCTTCACAAGTGCTACCTCAACTTCAAAATATGGACTTCACTCACACCTTCTGTTGGAGGATTTTTAAAGCCTCGGTGTCCGATCAGTTTAGTTTCTTTTGTGATGAAGTAGTAGTTATGCACTTATAGACATTATGATTTGTCATAAAATTGCACTGATAGTGGTAGTATGGTAGGGGAGTAATCCTTGGATCTATGGGGTAAAGAGAAATTGTACTTTTTACTTTTCTTGTAATGTTTGTATGCACGATAAGGCCACCAAATTCCATCTCTTGTCAATATAATCATACAACCATAAACTTTGAAAAGGGAAACTAAAAATAATTAATAAACAAACATTGAAATTAGAATGAAAAATCAACAATGAAATAAATTGTACTCTTACTTAATTTATTCTCTCATGAATCGTAGAAAGATCACTTCATGAAATTATAAGTAACTATTAAATTAACGAAACAAAAATCTCAAGTGAACATATTACCATTAGCTCACAACTTCTAACATTAAACAAGGACAAATAAGAATACCTACAAATGGTTGTGGGCATGCATTATGAAAGTAAATGCACATCTAACGTAATTAGAATCTCATTACTCGTCCATGTTAATGTATACATAGAAAATAAAGAAACATTAGGTAATCCGTTCAATCAAAATTTGTATACCACAACATAGAGTAATGTAATATCTAAAACAAAAGCAACACTAGATACAGTTCTCTAGTGTTTAAGCAACAATATTGTACTGTAATTTTGGTCTTGTGTTAACCGATTAACAAACAAAATCCAGTGCTTCAAGGAAAATAATTAACAGTCATGGTTCATATTTTTGTAGGTGGGACAAATTGATCGTAACCCTTCACACCAATTTCAGTCAATGTATCTACGAGCATTTTAATGTAAGGAGCCAACTTTTTCCTAAAAGATAGTGAACAACTCTTGTCACCTTCATCAACATCTTGAATACCTCCTTGGACAAGACACCCAACCTGAGCTCCCTCCATATATGCTTTGCATGCCACTAGGATATCTCCAGCGCGTTTGAAGAAGTGCCCCATCACAAAATCCTCAAAATGCTACAACAAGAATGAATTGAGTTGTTTAAAAGTCAAATGTACCAAATATGCTGAAAATAACTATTTTGTAGGTGACCCAAATTTTAAAGCAAGAACTACAATTACAATTAAATATAACTATTTTATAGGTGTTCCCATTGTGAAATAGTAAAAATCATTTTGACTAGACATGACTACAAAAAAAAAGGTTGGATTTGAACTTTCATAAAACACACAACTTGCAAAAAGATCATGCACCATTTGCCACTATATGCATTATCCAAGGTATAAAAATGAGATTCTCTTATCATTACCAATGGTTGCTTCCTCAAAGTAAACACCATAGTTTGCACAGATTTTATGAAGGTCTCCTCATTATAATTCTGCGAAAATACTTCCCAGTCTGGTGTTCTGCTAAAATCTGAATATCCAGCTTCGTTAAAGTAGGGGTTTGCATTTAGTATTAATCCTTGTATGGAAATGAGAACTTGGAGCACCGTTGATATATTAGGGATCCACCTCTCTTCTGGGCTACCATGCCAAGTATTTAGAAGACTCAAGCATAATCTTCCATCAATGGATAAATTTGGATTGACCTTAAGACCACCTGAGTGGTAGTAAACATGCTGAAAAAAGTAATGTTTTGGTGATCAGGATAATGCTGGCAACATCAATTTAATAAATTATTGCGTTGGTCATACAAGTAATAGAAACATACTGGTGGCACATAAGGATATTGATCCGGGAAGAACACATCAAAGAAGAACAAGCCATCGTGATAAGGAGTCCCCTCTGCTCCAACAATCACAGCTCTAAGAAGATCCATTCTAGACTCATATGCCCTCACAAGTATGGTATCTAAAAAGCAAGCACATAGTCAAATATAATTGTATATCGCATTGTTCATATTAAAACAACATACTTTTTAGAAAAATATAAGAAAGGCATTTTGGAATTCAGAAAATCTAACCCGGTAAATCCTTCTCTAGGATCTTCCATTCTTCTTGTATTCTTTTCGACCAACTCTTTGATGACTGTGATATTCAAAATAATTTTTTTAAGAAGAAGGTTATTAAATAACTTTCAAAAATCAAAACTACCTTTGTTGCTGAAGTTCCATCATTTACATAATGATGATCAGAAGTGTCTTCAACAATGTCAAATTTTTTGAAATCTTCAATTTTTTTCAGAATCTCATTGCTGTCTTTATTGATATTGTATCCATAAATAGAGAATGCTTCAGAAGCATTTTGCACATGAGAACCTAATAGAAAACTATTAGAAGGGATTTGTGAAGTTCGACTAGCACCACCAGAAGAAGCTGATCGGGTATTATTGAAGACCCTGCTCATAGTTTGAGCATGCTCAGCTTCTGTAGTAGACCAAAATGAATACGGGTCCTCCTCTGTGGGGTGGTTGACTGCATATGTTGGGGATTCCATAATTGAACCTGTAGTGAACTTCATTCGTGGGGGATCTACAAACCACAAGGAAGGTGATGCATCTTTGATTGCAAGAGTACTATTATTTTGCACAGGATCCGAGAACAAAGGAGCATGAGTCTCGACACCAGTTGGAATATCAAATTTATCGAAATCATCATCCGAATCAATGTTAATTATTTCCTGATTTGCAACCTGTATTTAAAATAGAGTTCTTCATTTTTTCATATGCGTAGTAAAAATATACAAGTTCATAGAATAATATATATGTAGCACTTCCCTTTTTTCATCAAATTATCATAAGATATTAAAGGGATTCAAGGAATTAGTTGGATCAATTCACATTAACATGTATATGTTAACAAAAGTTCTCAACAACCACATAATGTTCGCATTCTTAAATAACTTTCCATTCAGATTTGAATTAATATTTTTTTACATAACCTTGAATCATGACATGACTCACAACCACATAATAACCACACAACTAATATGAGCGAACAAGAAATTATGCTAAACAAGTAAATAAAATATATCAATACAATTTAGAAAAGAAAAAAAATACATCGATAATACTTTAGAAGTAAAAGAATTTAAACTATAACATTTAACATCATATCTATTTTACGGCATGGACATACATTTTAAGATTGAGATCTTCAAATATTTATCTTTCTAGGTCATATGAATGTTAAAAATTCGTATATTATTTAAATCGACATCCTCCTTGAGATGTGTTATTCTACTCACGCAATGCGCTTAAAAATGCGTACAAATTTTTACAAGTATCGTGATGGTTTTAGCTTAAAAACATTCCTGCTACACACATACATTAATATAGTTTAATCACTACTTTTATCATATTTTGTACACTCACCCTGCCTTAAGCAATCACCCCGTCCACGCGGTGGATCGAGTGAAAGAATTTTTATTAAATTGTGTTAAATTCACTTAACAATTTAATGTTAATCTTAATACTTAACGAAATAATTTCAAGATTTAAAAAATGTGAAAGAATTTACCTCCTTCATTTTAAGTGCTTTGGACTTAAAACTCAGATTGACTGGTGAAGAAACCGTTACGAAATCCGAATCTGGACAGTCTTCAGAAAAAATCCTTTTCCTACAAAAAAAATTCAATTGCACCAAACTAAAACACACTCATTTTCATATCTTTCACACATCATTGAAAAAAATATCCCCTAGACACTCAAAATATGGATTGAAATAGAATTAAAAAGTACTTGGAGTTCCTTGATGGATCATTTGGTACTGACGACGACGAGTGCATCTTCTGGTGGCAAAATTTTGGTTATATGACCGATTAGAATTCTCAGAAAAATTTTGAGATGTTTGCTTCAAGAAGAAATGTTTCGAGCTATCTGTTTAATTCAAATGTACTGTATGTGCATATATAAATATATATAGTGATATGAGAAAATATAGATATTAGAAAAGTAAATAAAGATGCAAGTATCTATTTTATATTGATGAGTGATTTTATAAAATATTATCATAGATTTTGGGTATCTTATATGCATATTGTAATGGATATTAAGATGGATTTTAAAAAATATCATCACAGATATTTTATATTTAATTTATATATCTCACCTAGATGTTATTACATAGATCTTATCAATAAGGACGATACAAAAAGTTAGCATACTTGATTTACATAATATATGACAATAATGTTTCATTTAATTATGAAAATGTCACTATCATTTGTTTCCACCCGTTAGATTTGATGTCCAAAAATAATAAATAATTGAATTATCAAACATGGATGAAGGGTCGCAAGTAGAATGTTTCATGCAACTTATGATTGTACGTGTTAGTGCGATAGATCCCATCATCGATGTTGTGAACTTCACTATTCAATTTAGTTTTTCTTCTTGTTTATAATTCGATTTATTTTTCAGCGAGTATCTATCTTTAGTGTAACTAAAGCATCCTAGTTTAAATTTTTCGTCCCCCAATTATAGAATAATAATGTTTGAAAATGACATAGAAAGTACCCTTGAAAAACGAGGGTTAAAAGAAAGTTAATAAATAATTAATTAATGAAATGTTAAGTTTAAATAAAAAAACATTACTAATTTTTATTTGGATTACTTAGGCATTAAGAGTTTTTTTACTTATTAATATCAACAATTTCATAAAAATTTTACAATTTTTTTCTGTTATCGTTTTAGCATTGTTGTATACCAAGTTAAAAAGGAAAAAATATTGTTAGATATTGTGATATGTAAATAGATAGATATTGAAAAAATAATTAAGATGCATGTATCTAATATATATTTGTGAAGAATTTTTTAAAATACTATTACAAATTTTCAATATCCAATATGTATTTGTGATGGATTTTATGAAAATTTTATCATGGATTTTTTCTTAATGTGAATATTGTTAAGTAACCAGCTCATCTAAAATCTTAAGGTGTTAGAGGGAGGCCTTGTATGGATCTTATATTATATTCTAACACTCCCCCTCATTCGAAAATCGATTTATGGGTTGAAGAGTGGATCACGGTCGCTCATCTTTGGAGCATAACTTTCCTTCGTGTCCATATTAAATATTGAGACTATTAAGGGTCGTAGAGAGTCGAACCTGGGACCTCCGCGTGCCTGAGCTCTGATACCATGTTAAGTAACTAGCCCATCTAAAATTTTAAGGTGTTAGAGGGAGGCCTTATATGGATCTAATATTATATTTAAATATCAACTTAGATGTAATTACAGAATGTTACAAAGGTTTGCGCAATATATGATCATCACGTTTTATTTAATTACATAAGTGCCTTTACCATTTGTTTTTAACTATTGAATTTGATGTCTTTTAAACGGTGGATAAATGAACGATGGACATGAAATATAGGAGAAAGAAATGACATTGGAATTGAAAATATGATATATAAATTTAAGTGGGAGAATACATATGCCGATATGTGATGATGCGTAACCACGTCTATTGACAAATTTACTTATATCATTAACGCTATATTCTCAATCTTTTTAAAATGAAGAAAAGAAAAGATAGGAAGGAATTGAATTTTGAATAAAGATTTGATATACAATTTTCATTCTTTTGTTTACTAGTTTTTTAAGGACAGAAAAAAGTGAAGATATGTTAAAATAATCAATATATTTATTATTGCAACTTATCTTTCACTTTCAATAATCCCACATTTGGAAAAATAGTTTGGAGATAAATTGACTCATATTTAACCTCTCTTTTTATTTCATTCACTGTTCAAAAAATCTTGAACACACTACTTTGAAATATCATTATGCCGACACCCAACCTCCTAGATAATAGTCTGAATATATTTTTTAACCCTGATTAGTTAGTGTAGTGATTTATAGGATATATACATATGCAACCATTAGGCACATAATATTTGGTTTAGGGAGAGGTTATATGCAAAGGCCCTCAATATCAGTAATCCTCAATTAGCTCTCAAAACACTCAAGGAACTCGTACCAAGAGATTTTATTATCCAATTCCATAACATTTCAAATAATCTAACAAATATATTTGAAACCCCAATCGTAATGTATAAATCAAAGTGGGAACGAAGGTCTTTCCTACTCCCGGACAACATACAACAATGGGTAGGAGACACGTTCATTGAGGATGAAACAGCCCCTGTAGGGCCCTTGAAACTCAATAGGTCAGTCGATCGACCTATGAGTATAATAATTGAGGGGGATTCACGTACGGGGAAAATTTCATGGGTAAGGTCGCTGGGTAATCACAACAACATCTCCGGCCATTTGGACTTCAACAAAAAAACCTTCAGTAATGACGTGGACTACAATGTCATCGATGACATTTCTCCTAAATATCTTACAATGAAGCACTGGAAAGAGTTGATAGGAGCCCAGCACGATTGGCAGTCCAACTGTAAATATTCAAAATCCGTGAAGATCAAAGGTGGGGTCCCAACCATTATTCTATGCAACCCTGGCGACCCAAAAAGTTATATAGACTTCTTGGACAAGCCTGACAACGCACCTCTAAAAGTTTGGACCCTGAAAAATGCATTCTTTGAGTTCCTAGAGGGTCCATTGTTTCGCGAGCAAGGAGGTAATACATCAGGTTAAGGAGTGTGTTCGATCATGGATTCTCGCACGGGAAACACTTTAACAGAACGCCAGTGTAACAATGGCGTCTTCATATGGGACATCAACAATACATTATATTTCAGACTTGTTCGAATGATCGACACAACTGGATCATCAGCCTCCAGGATGATCCATTTTCAGTTGAGATTCAATAGCAATCTAAGGAGGTAGCTCGATCTTCACAAGTGCTACCTCAACTTCAAAATATGGACTTCACTCACACCTTCTGTTGGAGGATTTTTAAAGCCTCGGTGTCCGATCAGTTTAGTTTCTTTTGTGATGAAGTAGTAGTTATGCACTTATAGACATTATGATTTGACATAAAATTGCACTGATAGTGGTAGTATGGTAGGGGAGTAATCCTTGGATCTATGGGGTAAAGAGAAATTGTACTTTTTACTTTTCTTGTAATGTTTGTATGCACGATAAGGCCACCAAATTCCAGCTCTTGTCAGTATAATCATACAACCATAAACTTTGAAAAGGGAAACTAAAAATAATTAATAAACAAACATTGAAATTAGAATGAAACAAAAATCTCAAGTGAACATATTACCATTAGCTCACAACTTCTAACATTAAACAAGGACAAATAAGAATACCTACAAATGGTTGTGGGCATGCATTATGAAAGTAAATGCACATCTAACGTAATTAGAATCTCATTACTCGTCCATGTTAATGTATACATAGAAAATAAAGAAACATTAGGTAATCCGTTCAATCAAAATTTGTATACCACAACATAGAGTAATGTAATATCTAAAACAAAAGCAACACTAGATACAGTTCTCTAGTGTTTAAGCAACAATATTGTATTGTAATTTTGGTCTTGTGTTAACCGATTAACAAACAAAATCCAGTGCTTCAAGGAAAATAATTAACAGTCATGGTTCCTATTTTTGTAGGTGGGACAAATTGATCGTAACCCTTCACACCAATTTCAGTCAATGTATCTACGAGCATTTTAATGTAAGAAGCCAACTTTTTCCTAAAAGATAGTGAGCATCTCTTGTCACCTTCATCAACATCTTGAATACCTCCTTGGAGAAGACACCCAACCTGAGCTCCCTCCATATATGCTTTGCATGCCACTAGGATATCTCCATCGCGTTTGAAGAAGTCCCCCATCACAAAATCCTCAAAATGCTACAACAAGAATGAATTGAGTTGTTTAAAAGTCAAATGTACCAAATATGCTGAAAAATAACTATTTTGTAGGTGACCCAAATTTTAAAGCAAGAACTACAATTACAATTAAATATAACTATTTTATAGGTGTTCCCATTGTGAAATAGTAAAAATCATTTTGACTAGACATGACTACAAAAAAAAAGGTTGGATTTGAACTTTCATAAAACACACAACTTGCAAAAAGATCATGCACCATTTGCCACTATATGCATTATCCAAGGTATAAAAATGAGATTCTCCTATCATTACCAATGGTTGCTTCCTCAAAGTAAACACCATAGTTTGCACAGATTTTATGAAAGTCTCCTCATTATAATTCTGCGAAAATACTTCCCAGTCTGGTGTTCTGCTAAAATCTGAATATCCGGCTTCGTTAAAGTAGGGGTTTGCATTTAGTATTAATCCTTGTATGGAAATGAGAACTTGGAGCACCGTTGATATATTAGGGATCCACCTCTCTTCTGGGATACCATGCCAAGTATTTAGAAGACTCAAGCATAATCTTCCATCAATGGATAAATTTGGATTGACCTTAAGACCACCTGAGTGGTAGTAAACATGCTGAAAAAAGTAATGCTTTGGTGATCAGGATAATGCTGGCAACATCAATTTAATAAATTAGTGCGTTGGTCATACAAGTAATAGAAACATACTGGTGGCACATAAGGATATTGATCCGGGAAGAACACATCAAAGAAGAACAAGCCATCGTGATAAGGAGTCCCCTCTGCTCCAACAATCACAGCTCTAAGAAGATCCATTCTAGACTCATATGCCCTCACAAGTATGGTATCTATAAAGCAAGCACATAGTCAAATATAATTGTATATCGCATTGTTCATATTAAAACAACATACTTTTTAGAAAAATATAAGAAAGGCATTTTGGAATTCAGAAAATCTAACCCGGTAAATCCTTCTCTAGGATCTTCCATTCTTCTTGTATTCTTTTCGACCAACTCTTTGATGACTGTGATATTCAAAATAATTTTTTTAAGAAGAAGGTTGTTAAATTAATTTCAAAAATCAAAACTACCTTTGTTGCTGAAGTTCCATCATTTACATAATGATGATCAGAAGTGTCTTCAACAATGTCAAATTTTTTGAAATCTTCAATTTTTTTGAGAATCTCATTGCTGTCTTTATTGATATTGTATCCATAAATAGAGAATGCTTCAAAAGCATTTTGCACATGAGAACCTAATAGAAAACTATTAGAAGGGATTTGTGAAGTTTGACTAGCACCACCAGAAGAAGCTGATCGAGTATTGAAGACCCTGCTCATAGTTTGAGCATGCTCAGCTTCTGTAGTAGACCAAAATGAATACGGGTCCTCCTCTGTGGGGTGGTTGACTGCATATGTTGGGGATTCCATAATTGAACCTGTAGTGAACTTCATTCGTGGGGGATCTACAAACCACAAGGAAGGTGATGCATCTTTGATTGCAAGAGTACTATTATTTTGCACAAGATCCGAGAACAAAGGAACATGAGTCTCGACACCAGTTGGAATATCAAATTTATCGAAATCATCATCCGAATCAATGTTAATTATTTCCTGATTTGCAACCTGTAGTTAAAATAGAGTTCTTAGTTTTTTCATATGCGTAGTAAAAATATACAAGTTCATAGAATAATATATATGTTGTACTTCCCTTTTTTCATCAAATTATCATAAGATATTAAAGGGATTCAAGGAATTAGTTGGATCAATTCACTTTTAACATGTAAATGTTAACAAAAGTTCTAAACAACCACATAATGTTCGCATTCTTAAATAACTTTCCATTCAGAGTTGAATTAATATTTTTTTACATAACCTTGAATCATGACATGACTCACAACCACATAATAACCACACAACTAATATGAGCGAACAAGAAATTATGCTAAACAAGTAAATAAAATATATATCAATACAATTTAGCAAAGAAAAAAATACATCGATAATAATTTAGAAGTAAAAGAATTTAAACTATAACATTTAACATCATATATATTTTACGGCATGGACATACATTTTAAGATTGTGATTTTCAAATATTTATCTTTCTAGGTCATACGAATGTTGAAAATCCGTATATTATTTAAATTGACATCCTCCTTGAGATGTGTTATTCTACTCACGCAATGCGCTTAAAAATGCGTATAAATTTTTACAAGTATCTTGATGGTTTTAGCTTAAAAACATTCCTGCTACACACATACATTAATATAGTTTAATTAGTTTCGCGCCATGCGCAAATATGCACTACTTTTATCATATTTTGTACACTCACCCTGCCTTAAGGAATCACCCCGTCCACACGGTGGATCGAGTGAAAGAATTTTTATTAAATTGTGTTAAATTCACTTACCAATTTAATGTTAATCTTAATACATAACAAAATAATTTCAAGATTTAAAAAATGTGAAAGAATTTACCTCATTCATTTTAAGTGCTTTGGACTTAAAACTCAGATTGACTGGTGAAGAAACCGTTACGAAATCCGGATCTGGACAATCTTCAGAAAAAATCCTTTTCCTACAAAAAAAATTCAATTGCACCAAACTTGATATGGGCTGAAAATAAGCCCTAAAGACACATTTAATGTGGCATTAACTAGGTCGAGAATAGTCCAAACGTGGGGCCCACCAGCTGGGCCCAAAACCCTGATTATAGTATTAATTTCGTAATTAATATTAAGGGTAATAAACAGCTCAGCAAATAAGAGTTGGATAAGGATAATATCCCCTTCAGACTTATCCAATAAGGCATCCAATTCAATATGGAAACTGATTCCTACAAGGAATAGATCTAGAACATTCCTCAAAGACTTGCCCACCAAGTCTCCAAATCCTACCATAATTCTAAGGCTTCTCACCCTATATAAAGGGCCTGACCCCTCATCTCAGAACTACGTTTTATTGGCTTGATTCTCTAATTTACAGAGATACGTAGGCATTCTGTGAGGACCGTTTAAGTCTCGAACGCAGAAGCAGCCATTAAAGCACGAAGCTCACGAACCTTAGCATTAAATATACAAACCCTAGCCGCAATAATTTCAACCTAGTTTTTATTCCATAACATTTGGCGCCGTCTGTGGGAAGAAGACATCAACCATGGTTACCACTCGAAGAACAACACCGGTCTCAACCGAGGCTACCTCTGGAACCATCGTTCCACCAATCGCTGCTCCTCCTGTTGGTACAGGGCCAGGGTCTGTACCCCCATTGACGGAAACAAACCCTCGTAGTCAGGCCTCTCAACCACAAGGGACGGATCCCCCCGCTGAAAGATCTCAACCTGTAATCGTCCCTCTAGGACAGGAGACTAACCCGCTCCAGATGGTGGTCTCTCCTCTCCCTCTGAGTAGCCGCCCGCCGCTTCACAGTCTCTCCACTTCTTCGCTCCCTGTCAACACCAACCCAATGTATGGGCTGTCTAATTACCCCCAAGATCCAAGGGATCCAGGACCAAGCGGTCATGCTCGGTTGATCCATGGGCAACAACAATCCCCTTATCTTAGAGGCCCGGCCCCTTCTGAACCAGGATACTATGATTACTCTGGTCCTTATACCGGAGACTCGTCATCTGAAGACGATGATCGAGACGAAGCCCCAAGGAGGCGACGCGCTAGTAAGGAACCTCTGAGGAGGAATCCATCAAACCGAGATGGTCCTTTAACAATTGCAGAGAAAATTAAGGCTTATGAAGCCGAGATTCAGAAGCTGAAGGACGACCAAGCAAGGGAGCTAGAGAGACAGAACCCTAATCAGACTCGACCTCCTCCGACTTCAGGAGGGATTCCCTTCATAGATCTGGAGAGGTCTTCAAGGAGACACCGAAGGGCTGAAGCCCCAACCAGAGGAACTACCAGGGTGGAACTCCCCAAGAATAATCCTAGAGATTTGATGCTACAAGGAGATCTTGATGATCCGACCCCTCCATTCACGGAGGAGGTGATGAACGCACATATCTCCCGAAAGTTTAAGATGCCCACAATCAAAGCTTACGATGGAACGGGGGATCCCGCAACTCATGTGAGAACGTTTACAAGCGCATTGTTACTGCAGCCTGCTAACGATGCCCTTAAGTGTAGGGCGTTCCCCCAAACCCTGTCAGGCATGGCGCAACGTTGGTATAGTCGTTTACCTATAAACTCGATTAGCTCTTTCAAGGAGTTGAGTACCGCTTTTGTTAGTCAATTCATTAGCGGAAGAATTCATGAGAAAAGCTCTGCATCCCTTATGTATGTAACACAGGGAAAGAATGAGAACTTAAGAGATTACATCAAGCGGTTCACTAAGGAGACCCTGAACATCACTGATCTGGAAAATAAGGTGGCCATGGTAGCCTTGCAGCACGGAACCACGGATCTCTTTTTCAAGAGGTCGTTGGCAAAACACCCCCCTGAAAGCATGGATGAACTTCAACGAAGAGCGGACAAGTATATAAAAGCTGAGGATAGCATCAAGAAAGAAGCCGCATTGGGCAATGGAGGGAACAACAAGCGGAAACAAGAACAAGAGTACGATGCTAGGGACAAGTATCCCCGATGAATCTGCTCCAAAAAAGAACTCGGGTCCAAGGTTTTCCGAGTATGCCAGACTTAATGCTCCAAGAAGCCAGATCCTGTTGGACATTGAAAAGGAAAAGGACTTCCGATGGCCGAAGCCACTTAGAGGAGACCCAGCTAAGCGAAATAAGGAGCAATACTGCAGGTTCCACAAAGATGTGGGACATGACACCGACGATTGTAGGCAACTCAAGGATGAGATTGAGTTCTTGATACGAAGAGGAAAACTAAGTCAGTTCACCAAAGGTGATGACCGTGGGAACCAGAGAAGGGACAATGAAAGGAGAGATAATAACAGGAGGGATGACAAACATGATCGCAATCCACAGCCCCGAAGGGCAGTTATCAACATGATCTGGGGAGGTCCGACAGCAGCTGGCACGACTAAGAATTCTCGAAAGGCTTATGCTAGAGAAGTAATGCACATTGTGGGAGAAGCCCCGAAGCGTGCTAAAACCGAGATGGTAATTGGTTTCGATGATTCAGACTTGGAAGGGGTGAAATTCCCCCATGATGACCCGCTGGTCATAACTCCCATGATTGGAAACTCAGAAGTAAAACGAGTCTTGATAGACAATGGGGCTTCTTTAGATATTTTATTTCATGATGCATTTGTGAAGATGGGATACAACGACTCTCAGTTAACCCCTACAAACATGCCTATATATGGGTTTAAAGGAGTGGAGTCCAACGTTGAAGGGACTATTCAGTTACCCGTGACTATTGGGCAAGAGCCTAAGGAAGCGACTCAGATGCTGAGCTTTTTGGTGATCAAGGCAGCTTCAACATACAACGCAATCCTTGGAAGGACTGGACTTCATGCGTTTAAGGCTGTGGCCTCTTCCTATCATATGAAGATTAAGTTTCCAACACGGAATGGTGTCGGAGAACAAAAGGGTGATCAGAAGATGGCAAGAAGTTGCTATGTAGCCGCACTGAGGGCCGATGGAGTCGGGGGGCAGGTCCTTCCGATTGAAGACATGGATGTCCGCGATGATGAAGAGCATAGAGGGAAGCCAGCAGAGGATTTGATTCCCGTACCTCTAGAACCTAATGATCCTGAAAAAGTTACTTATGTTGGAGCATCTCTGAAAGAACCCATGAAGGGCCAGTTAATAGAATTCTTACAGAAGAATAGCGACGTGTTCGCTTGGACAGCAGCTGATATGCCGGGGATTGACCCCCAACTCATAACTCACAAGTTAAATGTTGATCCCAAAAGGAAGGCAATAAAGCAGAAGAAGAGAAACTTTGCTCCGGAAAGGCAAGAGGCCATTAGGCAAGAAGTGGATAAGCTCTTGGAAGCTGGTTTTATTGAAGAGATTCAGTTTCCCGACTGGTTAGCAAACCCTGTGATGGTCAAGAAAGCGAATGGGAAGTGGAGGATGTGTATAGACTTCACTGACCTAAATGATGCATGCCCAAAAGATTGTTTTCCCCTCCCAAGGATTGATATGTTGATAGATGCCACAGCTGGACATGAGATGTTAAGCTTCATGGATGGATTCAGTGGCTATAATCAGATTAAAATGCACAAGGATGACATACCTAAGGTATCTTTCATAACTGACTTTGGTGTCTTCTGTTATCTTGTCATGGCTTTTGGTCTAAAGAATGCAGGAGCTACTTACCAACGATTGGTGAACAAGATATTCGCCCATCTGATTGGAAAAACCATGGAGGTATATGTTGATGACATGTTAGTTAAAAGCCTACTCAAGGCTGATCATATCAAACACCTCAGAGAGGCATTTGAAGTGCTGAGGCACCATAAGATGATGTTGAATCCCGCCAAGTGTGCTTTTGGAGTTGGATCTGGAAAGTTTTTAGGACTGATGGTTTCAAAGAGAGGCATTGAGGCCAATCCTGACAAGATCAAGGCAATTTTAGACATGGAGCCACCACGCTCTATAAGAGATGTGCAGAAGTTGACAGGTCGAGTTGCAGCTTTAGGAAGATTCATCTCCAAGTCTGGAGACAAATGCTTGCCTTTCTTCCAAGCGTTAAAAAAGGTGAAAGATTTTGAGTGGACACCTGAGAGCCAGGAGGCCTTTGAGCAACTGAAGAAGTACATGGTTGAATCAGGAGGCATTAATAGCTGGTTTGGGCTAGGCCAGAATCATGAGGGTCAAAAATCTCAAAGTTTGTGGAGATTCAAGGCTTGTGGTATCACAAGTAAATGGTGAATTCGAGGCTAAGGATGAGACTATGGCAAAATACTTGAGAGTAGTAAAGGCTGTTATGTCCCAGTTTGAGGAGTGCTATGTTGAGCACATTCCAAGAGAGGAAAACATTAAGGCCGATGCCCTATCTAAATTTGCTTCTTCCGAGATAGAAAATTATGCTGGGAGTGTCTATTTTCAGGTCTTGAAAGCCCCGACCGTTAACTCAAAGTTATTGGCACCAATCGATATAGGAGGCTCTTGGATAGACCCTATCAAGGCACACCTTGAGACCGGATGGCTCCCAGACAATGCCTTGGAGGCACGGAAACTTTCAGTAAAAGCATTGAGATACACTTTGATTGAAGGCATTTTGTATAAGAGGTCGTTTGTCATCCCATACTTGAAATGTTTAAGGCCTCAAGAGGCAAGAGAAGCATTGGAAGAAGTTCATGAAGGGATCTGTGGCCAACACTTGGGGGGCAGGGCCCTAGCTCACAAGATAATTCGTTTAGGGTTCTATTGGCCGGAGATGTTGGCTGATGCACAAAACTATGTCAAGAGATGCGAGAGATGCCAGAAGCATGCCCCAATTGTAAGGCAACCGCCTGAGATCTTAACTTCAATTAACTCTCCCATTCCATTTGCAATGTGGGGGATGGATATACTTGGGCCTTTTCCCATGGCTTCTGCGCAAAGGAAATTCCTAATAGTGGCCATCGATTACTTCACTAAGTGGATTGAGGCTAAACCTCTGGCTAAGATAACCACCAAGCAAGTTTCCCAGTTCTTTTGGGAGAACATAATTTGCAGATACGGAATCCCACGAATCCTTGTAACAGACAATGGGACACAGTTCAATAATGAAGAGTTCAAGAAGTATTGTGAAGAGAATGCGATTGAGCTCCGTTTTACCTCGGTGGCACACCCTCAAGCCAATGGGCAAGCTGAGGTAGCTAATCGAATTATCCTTGATGGACTGAAAAAGAGGGTCGAACGCTCTAGGAACACTTGGGTAGATGAATTGTTGCCCATACTTTGGGCATATCGTACCACTTGTAAGGTAACGACTGGAGCAACCCCATTTTTCCTGGCTTATGGAGCCGAGGCAGTTGTGCCTTTAGAGATCATGCAAGCATCACCTCGAGTTGAGGCATATGAGCCAGAAACTAATGACGAAGGAATGAGACTTGCCCTTGACTTAATTGATGAGGTTAGAGATGGAGCTAATGCAAAGAATGCTGAATATCAGAAGAGAGCCTCTTTTCACTACAACCAGAGAGTTAAAGAAAGATTCTTTCGACAAGGTGACATGGTTTTAAGGAAGATTGAAGCCTCAGGAATTGGCCAGAAAGGAAAGTTAGCACCAAATTGGGAAGGACCATATCTAGTCAGAAAGGTGTTAGGGCAAGGATCCTACAAGTTAGAAACCTTGGACGGGGTTGAGGTGCCCCGAACTTGGCATGCTGTGAACCTCAAAGTTTATTATGTCTAAGTCCTTTTGACAAAGGCTTGGACTTTTACCTATTTATTAGGAATAAGGTTCGAATGAAACCATTTTAGAGCATGTTGCTCCCAGTAGAAGATAGAATATTTATGTAAGGGTTGAACCCATTCTATTGATATCTTTTGACAGCATAATGGAATTTATACTGTTTTCTCTGTGAGTTATTTCTCTTTGTTAAAATAAACACGAAAGGCAAATGTTGAACTAGCTTGTGAGTTTAGTACCAGCCAGGAGGCCAAGTACTTGAGAAATTCTAAAGTTTAACGAACTATAAGCAAAAAAAAAAAAATGAGAACATGGAAACAAAAGAAACTACTACATAGATAAGTTAAGTCATAAGCCCCGAAGGGCAAAAGTTCAGAATAAATAAAGATAAACAGAAATAAGCCACGCAGGGCCATCTATGCATCTAAGTCCTCAATAACAACATCTCCCTGGGTAGAAGAAGGGTCTGCTGTCTCTACCCCAGGAGAAGAAGGTGGATCCTGAGTGGGTTGAGAGTCCCCATCCACTACTGTCTCTGTAGCAACCTCCAGAGTATCTGTCAATCCAGGGATAGCAGGTACCGGGAACTTCTCCAGGGATACCCCCTCAATCTTCCCACTCAGCTCCTCGATGATCCCCTCCCAACACTCCTTGAAGGTGCCAGGAAAGTTTGCATCATACTCGGCATTCAGGACATCTTGAAAGTCCTTAGAAGCCTTGTAATCAGCAATGATGTGTTCCCTGTTCTACTGCACCTCCAGCTGTAGCTTCCTGTTCTTCTCCTTCTCAGCAGCCAGCTCTTTCTCCACCTCCCTAAAACGAGCAAAGTTTGCCTTGGAGGCATCAAAGTATCTGTCTCTGTCCCTCTCAGCAATGGTCTTATCAGCACGCACCTCCTTCAGGTTATGAACAGCGGCCTGAAGGTAGGCGTTCATCTGCAAAGGAAACAAGTGAATAAGGGAAAAGTAAACGCAATTAAATTAAAGAAGTTGAATAAGAAATTACCGAAGCAACAGCTTGAGCCCCGAGAAGCTCAATCTGCAAGTCATCAGAGGACTCCACAATGTGAATCCTATCTCGTGGAGTAACCACGCTCCTGGACCACTCAGCTGCAGCCCTAGAATCACCTACAGCTGTGTCCCTATTGCATAAACCCCATCCCACTGTAAAGGGAGTGAGGTCTTCCTCAATAGGAACTGGCTTTTCTTGAAGAAAAGCAGGAACACGCTCCACCGCGGGAGAAGCCTCATCTGTCCTGGCCCTTTTGGCCCTAGGGTTCTCTGTTACCACCCTAGCAGTGGCAGCAGTCTCCCTCTGCCTAAAAATTGCTCCCAGAGCAGTTTTGGCTGCAAAATGATTACAAGAAAGTTAGAAAATTATATCTAGCATAAAATGTTAACAAAGCAAGAGGTGAGAATTACCCTCAGGGCCCAAATCACTTAGCCCATGGGCCTGCAACGAATCTTCAGAAATCAAATTTGCACATTGATGCAAATTATCGGATGTTAACAAAGTTATGGCGGCCTATTCTTCCACGCCCAATTTTAAACTCCTGACAGGCCCATCAACGGCTCTGCAGAAGTTGGGCCGAAAATAGTTGTCCCAGTCATCCCCATCCAAAAAGATATAAAACCATTCCCTCTTCCAATTAGGAAGGGAATCAGGAGCGGAATCCGAAACAAAACAAGAACGGGCTAAGGAACGGTGTTGGATTTTGACCCAGCCCGAATTGTCAGAAGAATTGACAAATTTGAATAAATATCGAAAAACAGAAATACTGGGCTCAAGCCCATGTTTTTTACATTGGACCAAGAAACAATAGATAAAACGCCATGCATTTGGCATAAGTTGGGTTGGACAAACCCGGGCTTCGGCCAAAAGACGATAAACAAAAGGAGGAGGAGGAAGGCGAAAACCAGCATAAAAAGTCTCTTTATAAATCCTAATGGCCCCAGGCTTTGGGTGACAAGCCCTTTCGTTTGAGGCCGGAACAACGGCCCTATAAGGCCCATTAATATGAAAAAGTTGGGCTAGAATGTCTACCCTATGTTGTTTGTATTTCGATTTATACTCATAAGCATCTAAATGAAGCATATTTGGAAAAGCTTGACCAAACTCATTTAAAAGATCTCTAAGGGAAAAAACACTGGCATGGACAAGAGATGTTTTAGGGTTCTTACCCCTTGAAAGCCGTGGAGCGGTGGTAGAAGTGTTAGCAAGTTGAGACTGGCCTGAAGAGCTAGAGTCCTCCATTGATATGCTTCCCTTGAAGGCTTGAAACCCAGAAATGTTGAAAAAAGAGGGTGAAGAAGATGAAGATTCAACAATCTTCAAACAGAAACTGGAAAACAGGGCGAAGGAAAGACGCCGGAAATCGCCTCACGACAGAACCCTAGCAGAGCTTTTTTGAAAAGTATTTGTGATAAAGGAGATATAATTTTTGCTGAATAGTGAGATGAGAAATGAGGGATGCACACTACTCTTTTATAGAGTTCACGGTCGGTCACTTAACCGGTTATATCCAGTAAATGGGCTGTCAACAAGTGACTGGGCCTTTGAATAGGCGGGAAGCCCATGAAATTCAAATTTTAAAAATAATTCTAGAATGTTCTACGACATTTTTAGAAAATGGGATAAAAGCCCCTAAGAATTTAAAGGCAGGAGGCCCAGCTAAAAGGGCATACCCACGCCCAGGAGACCAAACCTCCTAGGCGTGCCTAAGGAAGGTGTATCCTTGGCGGGGGTACCCACGCCCAACTTGATTTTCTTTAAAGAGGGCTATACCCACGCCCAGGAGACCAAACCCCCTAGGCGTGCCTAGGGAAGGTGTCTCCTTGGCGGGGGTACCCACGCCCAACTTGATTTTCTTTAAAGAGGGCTATACCCACGCCCAGGAGACCAAACCTCCTAGGCGTGCCTAGGGAAGGTGTCTCCTTGGCGGGGGTACCCACGCCTAACTTGACTTTTCTTAGAGAAGGGCATACCCACGCCCAGGAAACCAAACCCCCTAAGCGTGCCTAAGGAGGGTGTCTCCTTGGCAGGGGTACCCACGCCCAGGAAGCATTTTTTGCCAGGATGACTTTTTTAAAGTTAATCCTTTAAAAATTTTGAAAATAATGTTGGGAAATTGAAAAATAATTTCCAAAAAAATAATAAAAATACCTGTTGGTACATATAAATTCCTAAATTATTAGGAAAAATTATAAAAAATACCTGTTGGTACATAAAAATTCCTAAAATATTAGGAAAAGTACAGAAAAATACGAGGAAAATTATAGAAATATTTTCTTGACAAATTGAGCAATAATTTATGCTAATAACGTATGAAAACTCTATGAAAGTGCCGAAATTGCTAAAAGCAAGCACAAATTAAAGCCTCGAATAAGGCAAATCGTCGTAAATGTGTAGGTCGCTCCACACTTTACAACCAAGACGATACTTGTGAAACACTAGTGTAAACTAAAATTCCCATATAAGGGTAATTGAGAAGTCCCAGGTAAGGGATAAAAACGACCCCGAGTCTCGATTAAGGCAAATATAACTTCTATGAAAACCTGATCAGTTTTCCTTAGAAGTTGGGGGGCAAATGATATGGGCTGAAAATAAGCCCTAAAGACACATTTAATGTGGCATTAACTAGGTCGAGAATAGTCCAAACGTGGGGCCCACCAGCTGGGCCCAAAACCCTGATTATAGTATTAATTTCGTAATTAATATTAAGGGTAATAAACAGCTCAGCAAATAAGAGTTGGATAAGGATAATATCCCCTTCAGACTTATCCAATAAGGCATCCAATTCAATATGGAAACTGATTCCTACAAGGAATATATCTAGAACATTCCTCAAAGACTTGCCCACCAAGTCTCTAAATCCTACTATAATTCTAAGGCTTCTCAGCCTATATAAAGGGCCTGACCCCTCATCTCAGAACTACGTTTTATTGGCTTGATTCTCTAATTTACAGAGATATGTAGGCATTCTGTGAGGACCGTTTAAGTCTCGAACGCAGAAGCAGCCATTAAAGCACGAAGCTCACGAACCCTAGCATTAAATATACAAACCCTAGCCGCAATAATTTCAACCTAGTTTTTATTCCATAACAAAACTAAAACACACTCATTTTCATATCTTTCACAAATCATTGAAAAAAATATCCCCTAGACACTCAAAATATGTATTGAAATAGAATTAAAAAGTACTTGGAGTTCCTTGATGGATCATTTGGTACTGACGACGACGAGTCCATCTCCTGGTGGCAAAATTTTGGTGATATGACCGATTAGAATTCTCAGAAAAATTTTGAGATGTTTGCTTCAAGAAGAAATGTTTCGAGCTATCTGTTTAATTCAAATGTAATGTATGTGCATATATAAATATATATAGTGATATGAGAAAATATAGATATTAGAAAAATAAATAAAGATGCAAGTATCTATTTTATATTGATGAGTGATTTTATAAAATATTATCATAGATTTTGGGTATCTTATATGCATATTGTAATGGATATTAAGATGGATTTTAAAAAATATCATCACAGATAATTTATATTTAATTTATATATCTCAACTAGATGTTATTACATAGATCTTATCAATAAGGACGATACAAAAAGTTAGCATACTTGCTTTACATAATATATGACAATAATGTTTCATTTAATTATGAAAATGTCACTATTATTTGTTTCCACCAGTTAGATTTGATGTCCAAAAATAATAAATAATTGAATTATCAAACATGGATGAAGGGTCGCAAGTAGAATGTTTCATGCAACTTATGATTGTACGTGTTAGTGCGATAGATCCCATCATCGATGTTGTGAACTTCACTATTCATTTTATTTTTTATTCTTGTTTATAATTCGATTTATTTTTCAGCGAGTATCTATCTTTAGTGTAACTAAAGCATCCTAGTTTAAATTTTTCGTCCCCCAATTATAGAATAATAATGTTTGAAAATGACATAGAAAGCACCCTTGAAAAACAAGGGTTAAAAGAAAGTTAATAAATAATTAATTAATGAAATGTTAAGTTTAAATAAAAAATAAAAACATTACTAATTTTTATTGGGATTACTTAGGCATTAAGAATTTTTTTACTTATTAATATCAACAATTTCTTACAAATCTTACAATTTTTTTGTGTTATCGTTTTAGCATTGTTGGATACCAAGTTAAAAAGGAAAAAAAGATTGTTAGATATTGTGATATGTAAATAGATAGATATTGAAAAAATAATGAAGATGCATGTATCTAATATATATTTGTGATGAATTTTGTAAAATACTATTACAAATTTTCAATATCCAATATGTATTTGTGATGGATTTTATGAAAATTTTATCATGGATTTTTTCTTAATGTGAATATTGTTAAGTAACCAGCTCATCTAAAACCTTAAGGTGTTAGAGGGAGGCCTTATATGGATCTTATATTATATTATAACACTCCCCCTCATTCAAAAACCTATTTATGGGTTGAAGAGTGGATCACGGACGCTATTCAAAAACCTATTTACAAAGGTTTGCGCAATATATGATCATCACGTTTTATTTAATTACATAAGTGCCTTTACCATTTGTTTTCAACTATTGAATTTGATGTCTTTTAAACGGTGGATAAATGAACGATGGACATGAAATATAGGAGAAAGAAATGACATTGGAATAGAAAATATGATATATAAATATAAGTGGGAGAATACATATGCCGATATGTGATGATGCGTAACCACGTCTATTGACAAATTTACTTATATCATTAACGCTATATTCTCAATCTTTTTAAAATAAAGAAAAGAAAAGATAGGAAGGAATTGAATTTTGAAGAAAGATTTGATATACAATTTTCATTCTTTTGTTTACTAGTTTTTTAAGGACAGAAAAAAGTGAAGATATGTTAAAATAATCAATATATTTATTATTGCAAATTATCTTTCACTTTCAATAATCCCACATTTGGAAAAACAATTTGGAGATAAATTGACTCATATTTAACCTCTCTTTTTATTTCATTCTTTGTTAAAAAATCTTGAACACACTACTTTGAAATATCATTATGCCAGCACCCAACCTCCTAAATAATAGTATGAATATATTTTTTAACCCTGATTGGTTAGTGTAGTGATTTAAAGGATATATACATATGCAACCATTAGGCACATAATATTTGGTTTAGTGAGAGGTTAGGCTGAGTAAAATCAAATTGAAACCAAAAAAATCAAACTAAACCGAACAATTCCGGTTCAGTTTGGTTTGATTTTTTTTTTCTGTCTCAAATTTCAGTTTTTCGATTTGAACCGAATTAACTAAAGTATACAAATATTAATAATTATTTTAATTTTATTATATAGGGTCTTGCTGAAATGAGAACCCCTAACTAAAATAAGAACTGAGATCTAATCTCAGCCCTTCATTTTATATACCTATATTTAATCACAGCCACATATTCTAACATCCTCTCTCCCGTGTCTTCACTTTCAACTACCCCATTTCTTTTCTTCATCTCCCTCATTCATACACACATCAATACAACACATATACACATACGCACTACACCCCACCCCCTGCACCCACCCCCACCAAACAACCTCCACCTATCTGCCTCCTCCATCTCCGCTATCATCCCCGATGTCATCCCCTGCCACCATCGAAAATTCATCAACAACATCTTTGCATCCACTTCATTCACCCACGGCAACCTCACTCCCCATCGAAAATCGCCTGCCACCACCACCCACTCCTCCCCCCTCTCTCTTTCTCTCTTCTTTCTCCACCCACCACCATCAGTTTCCACTATCACCACCGCCATTCAATTCATACGCACAAATCCAAAACAACGGAAACCCAAACACAAACAACAATAATCGATTTTCGTACAATTCGAGTTTTGAAGCCGTTAGAGGTGATTAATTCGCAATAAAATGAGTTAGTGTTTCTATATAGTGCTGGTGGTCACCATTGATTCCGGCAATTTACTTTGAAATCTCAGGCCCCCAGGGGACAAAGGTGGTGATTTGTGTTGACGGTGGTGATGTTTTTTTAACTGTGGTGATTTTAGAGGGGACGGGTGGGGTGGGGGTGAATTTTGTTTTCCGATGGTGATTTTTTGTTTATAGGTGGTCGGAGTGGTTATTTTTGTGTTTTTGGTGGTGATTTCTGGTTTGGCGATGGTGATTTTATGTTTGTCGGTGGTGATTTTTGTGTTTCTGATGGTGATTTCTGGTTTGGCGGTGGTGATTTTATGTTTGCAGGTGGTTATTTTCTGGTGGTCGCCGGAGGTGGTGGTGGTCGCCGGTGGTGGGTGGTTGAATTAGAAAGAAGATGGTGAAATCCCAAATATTAAAATATTTAAATATTAAATGAATGGTAAGAGATGAGTATAATGTATTTAAATGGTTGGATAGGATTAGATCTCATATCTAACCATAAGTGGTGGTTCTCACCTGAGCAAGACCCTTATTATATATATATATATATATATATATATATATATATATATATATATATATATAGATATAATAACAGTCAGCAACACTATGTAGAGTCTGGTTTGAAGCTGAACAATTGAGATCCTTATGAACATCTAAACATGTCACATAACCATATATGTTCAAATTTCTATTTCGTTTCAATTTTTGAACTACTCTATTGTAAAACATAATGTAACTTAATATGTAACAGTGAATGATAACTAACACAAGAACATGACAAGGAATAACATTAACTGAAGCACAAGAATCTAGAATAATAGAAGACATGGTTAATACAAAGAATCAAAACAGAGAAGTGTTTTCGAAGATTGTATACAGGTCACAGAAAGAAGTTCATTTAGCAAATTCAGACCTTAGTGATATATAAAGATTCAAGACGGTCAGAAATTACATAAGTGTTTTAATACAGAGTAAGTACGAGAGGATTCTAGTGAATTATTCTTGAAGCAACCTGAGCTGCTAATGACTTGTCAGTTAGATTGTAATGGAGACATTAGATTTGATTAATTAAGTACTGATTAGTCGTATGTGAACCAGACCAATTGCACTAGGCGTCAACAGAAATGAAGAAGATCGGCATGGTTATTCCTCTAAGAAATAATTGATTAAAGTTAGACTTGTTGATTACTAGTACTTTACAATAATGGTTGTAGTGTCCAAAATCTCCATGGCTGGATTAAGGTCCATTGGGCTTAAGGATCCAATCCGTATGTTTAATATGGTTTATGATCAATGTCCTAACAATTGGCCAACTCGGCCGAGTACTCGGACTTGGGCTCATTTTCGAGCTATGCATTACTCGGATAGTAACTCAGTTTTGAGCCTAACTCGGGTCCAATTCGTTCCAACTTGGATCGAACATTAAAAATATTAAAAAAATGATTAAAAAAAATGTAAAAATGTTAAATCGACATCTAATTATTTTATCCAAAGTCTTCCAAAATTCACTCATTCATCTCATTATATAGTATATGTATATCCATACCCGATTATGTACAAAATTGATGATTTTTATCTTTCTGAATCTGAAACTCACCTGATTTTTAAGTTTAAACCATTGAGTATAAATTAGAATTAATAATTTTTTTTGTTATTTATGAAAATATATATTGATAATAATAGGAGTAATATGTATTGTTTCAGTTAATTTCAATTTTGTAGTAATATGTAATTTATTAAATGATATATATACTTATACTAAAAATTTTAATTTGTAAAATTAAGTTTTTAATACATCTAATTTTTGATCCGAGTATTCATTCCGAGTACTCCCCGATTAGTCCGAGTACTCATGACTCGGTAAGCTCAACGAGTTAATCCGAGTTACGATTTTTAGAACATTGGTTTATGATTGAGGTCCTTTAAGATAATTGGGACCATATAGCATGTGAAATGGATCTGGACAGGTTCAGGAATACAGAATAGGTTCAGGTTCTTGAGAGACAGGTTCCTAAGAAGTAGGTTCTTGTACGAGAATAACTTTATGCTACTAGAATTATAGTATGATTAAGTCTCCTATTATTTAGGAGCAATTTATAAACGTCAACTCCATGTTGGAATGTATTCCTTTGACGCAGGTGATCCTTGAATACTTCTAATAGCACAAGAATTAGCTAAGATACTCCCAGCCGGACTAGAACTTGAGTTCTACTCGACTTAGGTCACCTATTTGTGGTTGAATCTAGAGAAAAGGAGTTCCCCACGAATTAGGAACCTAGCTGAAAGGCATATGACTCAGCCTATTTGTAGTTAGAGGATCCTAATCAACTTAAACCAAATTGTAATAAGTAAATATACATATGAACTGTCACAGGAATCTCAAGAAGTATTATCTGTCAGAAGAAAGAAGAAAAGTCAATCTATAGTTTTGATGTCATACACTGGAAGACGATTCAGTTATCTGATCAAGCCCCAGTACAGCATTGAAGTTAATGGATTCATTTAAACAGTGACAGAGATTTTTCGAGTGATAGTTTGAAGATCAGTTACAGTACAAGAGAATTGAGAGAAGAAACAAACCACAACCTAAAGTCAAAAGTGAAGAAGCATCATTGAAGTTAGTCGTTCATGAACCAGACAGTACATCGAACGTCAACACAAATCAGTGGTAATTCTTTAATACCTTTAGTGGTTTGTAAGAATTAAATTAATTATTTAATTGATTTAATTAAATTCATTTATAACTGATATAAATCATTTAGTTGATTTAATTAAATGAATTAATTCTAGAAGAATTAATTTATTTATTTAAATTAATTATTGTATCAATTAAATATGAATTAGTTAATCATTAATTAATTAAATGGATCAATATGACTTAAAGAAAGAAAAACAGATTATGTCTTGGAGAAGAAAATTCGGTATGACTTAATTTTAAGTCTTACCGACAGAAGCTTTTCTGATTTAAGTCTTACCGACCTGATTTAAGTCTTACCGACCTCTGCCAGCTGTTGTAAGTCTTACCGAACTTCTGTTAAGTCTTACCGACACATTTTATGTCTTAATGGAGGTTTGTGTAAGTCTTAATGAAGGAAAATCAAGTCTTGGTAGCAGTTTAAGTCATGCTGGAGCAGTTAAATATCCTACAGAAAGCCAGCAAGACCTGTTACTGATATAAAAGAAAAGAACAGAGCAGATTAAGTCATAACAAAAAAACACAGCAGAAACATTTCATCAAGACCAGAATTCTCTCTCTCAAGAACACCAAAGCTTAAACAATTCCCAGAAATTCAAGTTCTTCATCTTTGTGATATTCTATCCGATAGAACTTGTTTATTTGTGATTCTTGTACTACTAGCGAATTAAGTTTCCTAGTTCTTATCTTGATTATTATTAACTAAATTAGAAAAGTTCATGTCGAATTTTCTAATTAGTTATTAACATCTTGATAAGTTGTTATACTGATTTTGTAACACCACATCAAGTTAATATACAGTTATATTCAACTTGAAAACTTGTGTTAAATAATTCCGCACATAAATTTGTCTTTATCAAATTTAATTTAAAGGACAAATTTCGATAAAAAGGTAAAGATTGTATTCAACCCCCCCTTCTACAATCTTATCGGACCTAACAATTGGTATCAGAGCCGATTGATTGATACACAAATCAAAGATCCCATTTTACTCGATTAAAAATCATCCCTGAATTTTTTAACTCTCTTAAAAAATTCATCATGTCTTGTAAAGTTGGAACTGTGAAAATTCCCATATATGACAAAAATAGTTATGATATGTGGAAGAACAAAATGTTAATGTTCCTTGAGGTTGCAATTCCTAAATACATGAAAGTCTTATCAGAAGGACCAATAATACCTTTTGGAATAATTCCTGAAGTTGTTACTGATGGAAAAGTTATTTCCTCTGCAAGGTATGTACACAAAGATTCTTCTGAATACACTCTTGCTGAAAGAGAGGAAGCTGGACTTGACATTAATTTAAGACTGATCTTAATAGATTCTCTAGACTCTGTAATGTACAGTCATGTGATTAACTGCAAGATTGCAAAGCAAATGTGGGAAACCATTGAAACTGTGAATGAAGGAACAGAGGAAGTTAGGGAGAATCGACTAGAAATTCTGACATCTGAGTATGAACACTTTCGATCAGCATACAATGAAAGTATTCAAGATATGTTTGAAAGATATAACAAACTTGTCAACAATTTACAGATGCATGGCAAGTACTACACTCAGAAAGAGATCAACAGAAAATTTCTACTGTCAATGCCTGTTCATCTAGAACATAGAATTACAGCTATCAGAGAGTCGAGGAATCTAAGTGAAATTACTGTAGAAAGACTCTTTGGTGTTTTAAAAACCTATGAACTGGAACAATCTCAACAAAAGGAGATTTATGGAAAAGGAAGAGTTTCTAATACTTCTACAGCTCTTATTGTTGAGAACAAACAGGAAGTGGAAGATAAGGTTATTCAACCTTGTAATGTTGACAGTGGTAAGCTTGAAGTTGAAGTTGGTCAAACGAATGCTAGTCCAGATGAAGGAGACTTCTATTCATTAGAAGAGCTAGATCAGTTGGAAGATGAGTCCATGGCTTTGTTGGTAAGGAAATTCAGCAACTTCAGATTCAGGAAGAATCCCAAGTTCAGGTACAAATCTAACTATAACAAGTTCCAGAGAGGAGGTTCTTCATCCTCAAGTAACAGAGGAGGTTACAAAACTGGAACAGTTGAAAGAAGTAAAATTAGATGCTACAACTGTAATGAACTTAGACATTTCGCTACTGAATGTCAGAAGCCAAAACAAAACCAAAGAAAAGACTTTGGATCTGAGAAGAAGAGGACAGGTAAAGCCTATGTGGCTGCTGGAAAGAGTTGGGATGATACAGACTCTGAAGATGAAGAGTATGGCAATCTTGCCCTGATGGCAAAATCTGATAACTCCAGTGGTACTTCATCTGAGGTATCATGTACTGATAGTCAATATATTTATCAACTTAGTGATACACTAGGTAATGCTAATAGATAGATTGAAAGGCTAAATTTGTTAATTACAGATCTTAGTAATCAATTATCAGAATTACACGATGTACAAAATTGCCATGATAAACAAAAATCAGAAATAATAATTCTAAAAGAACTTGAGAGGTCTCTAGCGTTGATAGTGGCTCAACAACGTGAAACAATAGCCGAGCTAGAAATAAGGGCTAGTGCTACTTCTAATTCATGTAAAGTGGCTAAAGAGTTGTTTAACCAACAAGTGATTAATCAAACCGTAGGAATTGGGTTTGATTATAATGAAGCTATTGGTCGAAAAAGCATTATTACTCCTAATCGTGTCAGTGCTGTAGATAGGGGTATACCATTAGTGCTTAAGGGTGTTAGTAACCCACTCTTTAAGACATCCATAGCAGAACCTTTGGATACTACATCTTTAATCATTAAGGAAGAGATGCGCATTGAGGATTTAGCTAATGGCGTAGTCTTACAAAGTAATCAAGTTGTTAAAAATGATGAAGATAGAAAGACTGTGTTTAAGAAAGCAGAAAGAGTTGATGAGTCTACTAGTTCCTTGAAAACTAGTAGTAGAAGTAACAACATGAATAAATGCAACAACATATCTACCATGCATGCTATTCCTGTTATTGATACTGCTCATAAGAAATGCAATGCTGTTAATTGCATGTCTTGTGCTTTTAATATAATGTCTGCTTACTTTAATGGTAATCATGCATGTGTTGATAAGAATGCTCCTAGACAGCATATAAGCAGAAATAAATATGTTAATTCCAGGACTGAAAAATCACCTAATTCTAAGATTAGGACTCCAAAAAGTCCTTCTCAGGATATGGTAAAGACATGGTTACCCAAGCTAAAACCAAAACAAGTTAAAGCTGTTTACAGGGTTAAATGTCCAGTACCTGAAGAAAATGTTGTTAAAATAAAAAGTGTTGCGTTACCTGATAAAGGTCAATTCTTTAAGTACTCCGGACCTAATCAAATTTGGGTTCCGAAGAAAGTCTAACCAATTTGTCATTGCAGCGTTTGAAACAGGTTGAACGAGTCATGTGGATTCTGGACAGTGGATGTTCAAGGCATATGACCGGAGATAGAGCCCTGCTGACAAATGTGGTGGAGAAGGCCGGCCCAGTCGTTACCTTTGGAGATAACAGCAAAGGTAAAACTGATGGATATGGCAGATTAGAAGCTGGGAATGTTATCGTTGAAGATGTCTCTTTTGTGAACGGCCTTGAGCACAATTTGCTCAGTATTAGTCAATTCTGTGATAAAGGTTATGAAGTTCATTTCAACAAGAAGAATTATCTAATATCACACAAGAGAAATGAAAGGCCACAGTTGACTGGAGTAAGAAAAGGAAACTTGTACATAGCCAATATGAACTCTAGAAGCACAGAAGAAATTAGATGTTTTTATTCAAAGGCATCCACTGATGAAAGTTGGTTATGGCACAAGAGACTTTCTCACCTAAACTTCAAAACAATGAATTCTCTAATGAAAAGATAGTTGGTGAGAGGTTTACCTTCGATTGAATTTACTCAGGAAGGTCTATGTGATGCTTGTCAAAAAGGGAAGTTAAAAAGGGCAACTCACAGGAGCACTAACATATCATCAATAACTGAACCATTACAACTTCTCCATATGGATTTGTTTGGTCTAGTTAGTGTGATGTCTATGTCAAGAAAAAGATATGCTCTAGTGATTGTTGATGATTTCTCAAAATTCACATGGGTACTATTTCTGAACTCAAAAGATGAAACTCCACAACTGGTAGTTGATCACATTAAGTTAATTGAGCTGGATTCTAATCGTCCAGTTAGAGCTATAAGGTCAGACAACGGAACTGAGTTCAAGAATGCGGTTCTGAATGACTTTTGCATTGAAAAGGGTATAACTAGATAGTACTCGGCTCCCAGAACTCCTCAACAAAATGGGGTAGTTGAAAGAAAGAATAGAACCTTGATTGAAGCTGCACGTACAATGCTTAGTGAATCAAGGCTTCCATTGAGCTTTTGGGCTGAAGCTGTCAACACTGCATGCTATACCCAGAATCGAACACTTATCAATAAAGACTTAATGAAGACACCATATGAAGCTCTACATGACAAGAAACCAACTCTCAAGTACTTCCATGTATTTGGGACAAAATGCTTTGTGCTGAAAGAAGGAGATGATCAAGGTGGTAAATTTGAAGAAAAAGCACATGAAGCAATATTTATTGGATATACTAGAAGAGCCTACAAGGTGTATCTTATTGATCAACAGAAAACTTTGGAAAGTGTCAATGTTACATTTGGTGACACAAAACTCCCAAATATCCAAAATGAAGATCCATCTGAAAAGCTTAAGTTTGATGATATGTCAGACTCAGATTCAGATGATGACAATCAACCTGACGTTGTTGCTGATAATAATAATCTAAATGTTGGTGGTAATGATCAAGGTGATGCTGGTGAAAACAATGATAACTTTCAAGACACCACTGATACTCTTGAACCATCAACAAGTCAAACTGGCAACAACTCAGGGGGAGATAATGAAGGGTCAACAAGTCATACTCAACATCATACTAAAGATCAAGGCGAATCGTCAAGATCAATTCTTCCCAGACAAACTGTTTGGAATAGAGCTCATCCTTTTGAGCTGATTCTTGGTGATCCAGATGTAGGTGTGAAAACAAGAAGAGCTTATCAGAATCAATGTAATTATTCTGGGTTCCTGTCTGTTATGGAACCTAAGAAAGTAGAAGAAGCTCTATCTGATCCTGATTGGGTGATTTCTATGCAAGATGAACTCAATCAATTTAAGCAACTATAAGTATGGAAGCTGGTACCCAGACCTAAAGATAGAAAAGTGGTGGACACAAGATGGGTATTCAGAAACAAACTAGATGAAGATGGCACTGTGATAAGAAACAAAGCAAGACTGGTAGCTAAAGGTTATTCTCAAGCTGAAGGCATTGATTATGACGAAACCTATGCTCCAGTGGCAAGACTTGAGGCCATCAGAATATTCTTGGCATTTGCATCCTATTCAAGATTCAAAGTTTATCAAATGGATGTCAAGAGTGCCTTTCTGAATGGTAAACTAGATGAAGAAGTGTATGTAGAACAGCCCCCTGGTTTTGAAGATCAAGATCATCTGGACTATGTCTACTTTCTTTACAAAGCTATCTATGGTCTTAAGCAAGCCCCAAGAAAATGGTATGACACTCTTTCTGAATTTCTATTAGAAAATGGTTTTATAAGAGGTGTCATAGACAAAACGCTCTTCACTAAAAGACATAAGAATGATATAATACTAGTCCAAGTCTATGTGGACGATATTATATTTGGGTCTACTAATGAGCTTCTATGCAAGAAGTTTTCTAAGTTAATGCAGGGTAGGTTTGAAATGAGCATGATGGGAGAACTGAAATTCTTTCTTGGATTACAAATAAGTCAGAGACAAGATGGAATATTTATTTGTCAATCTAAGTACATTAAGGAGCTCCTCAAGAAATATCACATGGAGGAGTGCTCATCAGCAAAGACACCATCAACTATAGCTGTCAAAATTGGTTTATGTGAAAGTTCTGCTAAGGTAGATATCACAGGCTATAGAGGTATGATTGGCTCATTGCTTTACTTAACTGCTAGTAGACCAGATATAATGTTTGCCACATGCTTGTGTGCAAGGTTCCAAGCGAACCCTAAAGAAATCCATCTCACTGCTGTCAAAAGAATTTTAAGATATCTAAAGGGTACGCCTAATTTAGGCATCTGGTACCCTAATGAAACTGGTTTTACTTTAATTGGATATACAGATTCTGACTATGCAGGAAGTGTTGTAGACAGGAAAAGTACATCTGGGAGTTGTCAATACCTAGGTGGAAGATTGGTATCCTGGTTCAGTAAGAAACAGTAAACAGTTTCCAACTCTACAGCCGAAGCTGAATATATAGCTGCTGGAAGCTGTTGTGCTCAGATCTTATGGATAAGGAATCAATTAATGGACTATGGCATTGTATTGGAAAATATTCCTATTTTATGTGATAATACAAGTGCCATAGCAATCGCAAGCAATCCTGTGCAGCACTCAAGGACAAAGCACATTGACATAAGGTATCATTTTATAAGAGAGCATGTAATGAATGGTACAGTGGAACTACTATTTGTAGGCTCTGGAGATCAAACTGCAGATATTTTTACTAAGTCGCTTAATGAATCCTCATTCACTTGAATTGTTAGTGAATTGGGTATGTTAAACAGTCCTAGTAATTAATACTGTTAATATCTGAAATTTGATCTTTAATAATTTTGCAAGTGATTATTTTGTGAATATTTGTTGTTTGAAATCACTTGTATAATTATTTTACCATCTGATTTTCTTCTTTGTTTAATTATTTTTCACTTTGTTTATTCATATTATTTAATACTTTATACTTCTGTATTTTTAGAATATTTGTAGATATTTATTTCTATTTTATTAATTAATTTATCATATGTTTTGTAATGTTTGTCCTGTTAATATTGCTTTGTTTTCGTTAATAGGTTAGCATATGGTATGTATAATTATTTTTATTATTTGTTTAATTTTATATAATATTTTTATTATTTTTATAAGTTAATTGTATATTTTAATAGTATTTTTAATGTTTATTTAAAGTTAATATGACTTAATTTTAGGAAAATCAGTCAATATGACTTAATTTAAAATCGGTATGACTTAAACAGGTTAAGTCTTACCGAGTTTTTAAATCTAAGTCATATTCGCTAGTCAGTATAAATTAAGTCTTAATCACATGTATTTAGTTAAGTCTTAATTACTTATTCTTAGGTCTTGTCTGTTTTTAAGTTAAGTCTTTTTATTTTTAGATTAAGTCTTATTCAATTTAAGTCTTAGTTTTATTAGTTAAGTCTTATTAGTAACAGTTTTTTTTTTTTAAGTCTTGTTAATATTAAGTCTTAATTTAATATTAGTTTTAATTAAGTCATTATAGAATATTTTTTATTTAAGTCATATTCGAATATATATACATATTAGTTATGTCTTAATACAGTTAAGTCTTATTCAGTTTTAGATAACTTTTTAAGTCTTATTCGACAGATTAGTATATATATATAAGAGTTAGAATGTTAAGTCTTAATTTCATTTTAAGTCTCTCTCAAGTTAAGTCTTAGAGATCAAGAACATATACATACGATACACACACAAAACTGTCGAACCTCTGCCCGATTTTCGACCGAAATCACTCATCTTTTTCACGATTTAACCACATATCTGGACTCCTTGCTTGATTATCTTTATTTTGAGTGGTTAAAATCGACTTTTGGTTCGGTTTTGAAGAATTTTATTTTCGGAAAAAACGACTTTAAGATCTGTTTTTCTGGAAAACTGATTTTGATTCTTGCAAAACTAAAAATATACGTGTGTTTGTGTGTATACAAGAATCATTGTGTGAATTTTTCAGAATTTTTGAAGAACTTTTAATTATTTCGAATTTTTAATTAATTATTAATTCGAAAAATTAATTTTTAAATTAAAAATTTGTAAAATCTGAAATTTTCAAGGAAATTAAATCTTGATTAAAATGGCTGATCGATTTGAAATTATTAAACATAATTTAATCGGTTATTTTGATCCAGAAAAATGTTCAGTTGAACGTTTTCGACCGTGGATTCGCTTTTTAAATGAAAATTCACTGGTTCGCAATGCTTTGAGAATGGATGCTCCATTAAAGATTGAACCTTTGCGAATCATGTGTACTACTGCTGTCGTTTCTAATGATAACAGATCATTTGTCTTCTCTGTAGGAGACAATCAGTACACAGTGAATGAAAATACAATAAATACGGTCTTAAATTTTCCAACTGATAATTTCGAAGAATTACCATCAGATCAAGAATTGATAAATTTTTTAAATGGTGTATTCTATCAAGACAGTCCTGATCAAACTGTCTGGAATAAAAAGAACTTCGTTCAGGAATGGGATTATCTGTTTGACACATTAGGTAGAGTCTTTGCCAATACTACTAAAGGGAACTTCGGGGTATTACCATCTTTCTTGCAGCATATTGGATATGCAGTTGCACACAACCGAAGAATTAATATTGGCAGACTACTGTGTGTTCCGATGGTTAGAAGAATCATTAATGCAAAGAAGAATTTTGATAATGGACATAAAGTATCATGTTATTATCCAAGATTTTTGTCATTGATTTTTAATCATCTTGTCGAACTAGAAAACCAAGCCCAATTCCTGAATGGAGAATCACTGGCGTCAGGTAAACCTACTACCAGATTGTTCACTGAGTACAGCAACAAGCCTAAATTCACAAACATACCTGTAGTTGTCACCCAATACATGTCAAACTATATACAACTACCTGTTATTGAACCTGTACCAGAACCTGAACAACCAGAACAAAACCCTGAACCACCAGTGGAAAACATACTTATTGATAATGAAAATCAAGGCAATCAACAAGTTGAACCTGCTCAGCAAATTGTTCCACAGCCAGCTGCTCTTGCTGTTGAACATCCAGTGCAAGAAACTGCATCTGTTCCTGAACCTGAATCAGATCAACCCATCTTATCAGAGACTGTTACGGAATCAGCTGACCAGGTATTGTCTTCTGTTCCTCAAACTACTACTTCTCAATCTATTTCTGGAACCCAAGTGGTTGGTAGGTCTGACCAAGGGGTTGTAGTACCACAACCTCTAACCAAGGTCGTAGAGCCAAACACTCAACCAACAAAACTCATATCTTTTCACTCCAGAAAGAAATTGCAAGTCAAAAGAAGTCGAATCAGTAGTGGTAGTATGAGTGAACCCACAGCTCTGCCTCTAGAAAAGAAAAGTAGAACTCAAACTGAGGCAACTGTAAGCCCGTCTATATCCTCCCAACAGGATATGGAAGTTGATATGGCCGTTACACAGTTACTAGAATCATCTTCTCAACAGGGTGATTCTATTGAAATTCGCCATAGGGCCGTGGCACCTTGTAGTGAGTCAAGCACACCTCCCCTGTTACTCACAATGGGGGAAGACATACCTTTAAATGAGTCTCAGGACACACTGCAAGGAGAGCACGTAGAAAATGTGACAGTGCCTACCATAGTTACGGTAGAAGAGTCTTCACAGGCTTTAGAGGGAAATCTTGGTTCTCAGCCAACTTTAATAGAACCATCATCTCCCCTCCCAGGACAAACACTCCTGGCTCCCACAAGGGATTTTCCACTCGCAGTTTCGACTGGAGAAGGTGGAAGGCAACTTGATCAATCTACTACTGAAGCAATTCAGTCAACAATTTCAAATGTTCAAGTAGATTTGATTAAGGACAAAGATTTGCGAACTCCCATTGCACCACCACTGACCTTCCCAGAGGAGGCTAGGGTGATTTTACATGCAGGTACAAATCTGGAAGCAGCTAAGGAATCTGAGAGGAATGATGTGAGGAATACCATAAAATTGAGTGAAACACATGCACTTCAGG
Organism: Saposhnikovia divaricata; assembly: GCA_036435485.1. Taxonomy (NCBI): domain Eukaryota; kingdom Viridiplantae; phylum Streptophyta; class Magnoliopsida; order Apiales; family Apiaceae; genus Saposhnikovia; species Saposhnikovia divaricata. The sequence continues at coordinate 104,530,426 of CM071601.1, forward strand.
TGAGTGGATCTCAAAGTGAACATCAGGTGAGCGCACACACTGACACATACACTCTCTCATTATTAGAAAAGATAACTGCTTTAGAGAAAGAACTTGCAGTCAGCAAGGCTGAAACAGAAATACTTAGAGCACAAGTGGGTGAGCGATCTTCTTCATCCACCTCTGTCAACAGTCAGCTTGCTGTAATCAAGAAGGACATTAACTACTTAAAGACATCTTTCACCAAAAAGATAGAATCTCTCGAACTCTCTCATGAAAAGGCACTTGATGACTCTGGAGATATTACTGTTGCTCAAGACATGTTAATTTCTGAGATTTCCTTGAAAGTTGATAATCTACAGTCAGAGGTACAGCACAATCAGGAATCTACTGATTCTGGTCTGGACCAGATCGAAAAGCAAAATGCAAACCAGGCTAAAGGGTTAAGACATTTGTTTAATCTTGTAAGTCAAAGTCGCAAACCTACGAATGAAGAAATTGAATTCTTTACAAGCAAGGATGGTGATGATGATGAACAAGATCCTGAAGCTGGGGCAACTGATAAATCTGTAGAGGATTCCTCAACTAAGGGGGAGAAATCAAAGGGGTCACAAGATAAAACTAAAGAAAGAGAGGGAGGAGAAGGAAAATCTGGTAAATCTGATCAAGGTGAAGATAAGAGGAAGAAAGTAGTTGAAGAAACTGAAGAAGAAATTCAAGACAAGAACACAGGTTATTATTACACGGGTGAACCGGATAACTTTGATGTTTTTGCTGATCTTGAATTCCCTGATCAAGGTGAAGAACTTCCTGAACCTGATCTTAGTCACTAGGAAGATGAAGGACCAGTGATATCTGAATTTGAAGCTCAACAAGCTGAGAAAGAATCTGAAGAATTATTTGCTCAAAGGGAAGCTAATTTGCAAATGAGAGAAGAAAAACTTAAAAAATCTTTAGAGCAAATTGCACGAAATGAAGAACTTCAGAAAGCTGAACAGCAAGCATTACAACGACTACATGCTATAAATGTTGAGAAGAGAAAAACATATATCAGACTAAAGAGCGGTGACAAATGGGAACGTGCTCAAAGAGCAATTGATTCACCTCAGAGTTCTGATTATGAAGATCGCCGTCTTGGACAAATTCTCGAGGAATTCAAACTGGCAAATCCAATTCATGAAATGTATATAAAGGCCTTACAGGTAGAAGTCATCAGGATAACTACTGCATTTGAACCCAAATCTGATGAACTGGTAATATTTGTAGATTGTCATAAAGTTGGAACATTCAGAGTATCTATTCAGTTCTTTTATGACAGATCACTGACAGAGATTTGGGTACTTAGGCCTAAGGTAAGAACATCTTCTGAGCTAGGTGTGTTGTTACATGAGAAGTTCAAAGAATTTGCTGAAAGAGCTGGATCAGAAGTGATTAAGGAACCTCCACAAGTAAAATTTCTTAAGGGAGAGGTACTTCACTCAATCAATCTTCAGACAGATGAGTTATACGAACATCATGCAAAGCACTTGGTATATGCTGAATATGCTCTCAGAAATCATGGATTTTTGACTGAAGAAAAGGTAATAGCTGCAGATCACATTCGTTCCTATGCACAAACGAACATAAACGATTACAAGAAATTTCAAGGTGAACTGAGAAAGAAGCTTGGAATTCTTTTAGTCTTACCTCAAGGATTGTCATCAAGAAGAGAACGTCTTGTTGATTCTGATCTACACATGAAACTTCAAGTCACAGATGAGCCAGAAGAAGGAGAATTCAGAAGGGAAGACAACTGAAGAAAAAGAATTGCTCTACATGTTATATCTTTAGAGCTTGGATAAATCTTGATAGGAATTTGTATCATATGATCAGTCTAGAGGATCATCTATCTTGTATTTATCTTTCATGTTTGAATCTGGCAAATGTTAAATATAAACCAGAACTTTTTTCATATTTACTTAGTATTTAAAGTTTTATCTTTCATTTGGTTAAGTTGGATTAGTTGAGGTATCCTCTAGGAATTTGCTTGTTATTGTCTAACAAACAAATAGGGGGAGATTGAAAGGCATATGACTCAGCCTATTTGTAGTTAGAGGATCCTAATCAACTTAAACCAAATTGTAATAAGTAAATATACATATGAACTGTCACAGGAATCTCAAGAAGTATTATCTGTCAGAAGAAAGAAGAAAAGTCAATCTATAGTTTTGATGTCATACACTGGAAGACGATTCAGTTATCTGATCAAGCCCCAGTACAGCATTGAAGTTAATGGATTCATTTAAACAGTGACAGAGATTTTTCGAGTGATAGTTTGAAGATCAGTTACAGTACAAGAGAATTGAGAGAAGAAACAAACCACAACCTAAAGTCAAAAGTGAAGAAGCATCATTGAAGTTAGTCGTTCATGAACAAGACAGTACATCGAACGTCAATACAAATCAGTGGTAATTCTTTACTACCTTTAGTGGTTTGTAAGAATTAAATTAATTATTTAATTGATTTAATTAAATTCATTTATAATTGATATAAATCATTTAGTTGATTTAATTAAATGAATTAATTCTAGATGAATTAATTTATTTATTTAAATTAATTATTGTATCAATTAAATATGAATTAGTTAATCATTAATTAATTAAATGGATCCATATGACTTAAAGAAAGAAAAACAGATTATGTCTTGGAGAAGAAAATTCGGTATGACTTAATTTTAAGTCTTACCGACAGAAGCTTTTCTGATTTAAGTCTTACCGACCTGATTTAAGTCTTACCGACCTCTGCCAGCTGTTGTAAGTCTTACCGAACTTCTGTTAAGTCTTACCGACACATTTTATGTCTTAATGGAGGTTTGTGTAAGTCTTAATGAAGGAAAATCAAGTCTTGGTAGCAGTTTAAGTCATGCTGGAGCAGTTAAATATCCTACAGAAAGCCAGCAAGACCTGTTACTGATATAAAAGAACAGAACAGAGCAGATTAAGTCATAACGGAAAAAACACAGCAGAAACATTTCATCAAGACCAGGATTCTCTCTCTCAAGAACACCAAAGCTTAAACAATTCCCAGAAATTCAAGTTCTTCATCTTTGTGATATTCTATCCGATAGAACTTGTTTATTTGTGATTCTTGTACTACTAGCGAATTAAGTTTCCTAGTTCTTATCTTGATTATTATTAACTAAATTAGAAAAGTTCATGTCGAATTTTCTAATTAGTTATTAACATCTTGATAAGTTGTTATACTGATTTTGTAACACCACATCAAGTTAATATACAGTTATATTCAACTTGAAAAATTGTGTTAAATAATTCCGCACATAAATTTGTCTTTATCAAATTTAATTTAAAGGACAAATTTCGATAAAAAGGTAAAGATTGTATTCAACCCCCCCTTCTACAATCTTATCGGACCTAACACTAGCATATTGCCGCCTAACTAGACTTCTAGTCTAAATAGAACTACATTGGATTTGATGCCTATATAAAGGCTATGTAAGCATTTTGTACGGGTACAAACATACGAGATATACATAATACATATCAATTCTAGAGAGTTTGGGAGCCCGAGTACGAAACACTCTGCCATAATTCAATATAAACCCTGCAAATTCAGTCCAAACACCCCACGAAAACCTCCATTCTCCATACACTACATAGCTCACCGTAAATCTCTCAATAGTTGTTATATACGAAATCCACTCATCAACAATGGTAATTCACTTTATTTTTAAAATTTTGAATTATATATTATAATTTTCAAGATATGGTACGTGATTATATATACAACTAATTCAAAAAATTGATAACAATATTAAATGATGTAAATTGGTCTTTCTTTCAATTAAATACATATTTGTTTACATATAATATTAACTATAATATAATTTCTATTTTTACATAACAATGTATAATTAAAAATGAGATCCTTAAAACTATTAGATAGTATAAAAAATAATATATAATATTATATAATATATAAATAATATATAATAATTCAAAATATAAGCATCAGTTTATATATTTATCGATTGAAATGTCGGATAATACATGCATAGAAATTTTGGTTGGAAAAAAATATAAAATGATAATAAATTGTGTAAGAAAATGGATTAAAATATATAGTAAAGTTAACAAAAATATGATATTTACAAAATAGGACATTGAAGAGCATGCACGTACAAAAAGTAATATGATTAATCAATCATATCATACACTCTAAATCAGTTAAAATAATATGACTCCTCACAAATGGGATCATAGTGACCAGAATGATAAAATTTTGAAATATAAATTAACTTCTATTATATTAATTGGACAACATCTCTACTACGAAACATTACGTGGATAAATATTATTTTTCTTATGGTGTGAAAATTATAAATGATATACGAATAAAAATGTCATTCTTATACAATTCATTTAAATTATGACTCTATTTTCAAATATACCTTCAAAGAAAAATAAATAAAAGAAACATCATTCATCCCTCTCATGTTACTAGATTCTTTAATGAATGAATGACAGAAAAAATAAGATAATTATAATGTTAAACAAGTTCACTCTAAAAATTGATTTGTGTGGATGAAAAGCTCTAAGGAGATAAAAAACAATAAATACCTCTATTTGTTCTCTTACCCAAAATTATTAAAAAACAAATTACCAAATGTTTTATATTTGTAACATAAATTCATACATATTCAAATAATTCGTCTAGATGTATTATACCTTATCCAACATATTTTTAATTCACATAATATCTTATTTTAAATGCTTATCTGAACGAATAAATCAAATTGATACGGAACATGATGTTCTCGTAATAATATGTAATACTGATAAACATAAAGTAAACTTTGAATCTCCAAAGATGGAGAAACAAAACTCTAACTCTGAATCTCCGAATGGAGAAACAAAACTCAAACTATGAATTCACTTCGGAATTCAATTCTCAAAGCAATCGAATAGCCAAAATTTTATTATCAATATCGTTTCCCCCAAAAGATTACAAGATGAGAACATATATAGGCTAAATAAATAACCTTATCCTGGTTGGAATCCAAAAAGGAATTCAGGAGCAGCTAGAAATTTAGCTAATACCTGAACCCAACTAGGAAATCATTAAAATCCTGGTCTAACTTGAAAAATAAAATCCTAAGTGCTTAAAACAAGAAAAACCCTTTCAAGTGAAAGATAAAAACTTGCAAACCAAATATCTACTTTCTCAATAAGGTCCATAAACAGTTGGACTTATTATTAATAAACTAAATAATTAGAACTCGTTTAACTAATACCTATAATATATTTCCTGAATACTAGATATGAATAAAGTATATAAAAACTCTATATTACTTCCACTTCTATTCCTCATCATTATCCCTTTGTTGGAAAAAACTCACCCACGAGTTTTGTATAACGCAATGATTACCATGCAAGACTTAGATGGATCCAGAAAAAAAAATTCGCACATCTTCAAAAATGACGGAGGTGCAAAGAACTCTGAAAACATGCTTCTAGGTGAAGGTGGCTTAATCAAGGATTCTGGAATTATAAAGTCAATATGTTCAACCTCAATGATATCATCAATTTGTTTTTCTCGAACAAGGAAAACTTTCTCCACATGAGATTTTTCAACTTTATCAACATCAAGAACCACACTATTCTCGTGCTCTGCACAACTTGAAGAATGTGGTATGATCACATTATCGTTATCTGATTGATTTTTCACATGTGTATTTTCAACTTTAACAATATTCCTTTCAACTTCATCTCTCTTGACTACTTTATCTTATGTGTATTCCTTTTGACCAAAGCGATTATTCAATTGACTTTTCATCTCAGTCCAAGTAGTGATCCTAGGAGCCTCTTCCCTCATGAGCTTCAACTTCAGTTTGTCAAACCATATAGATGCATATCTTGTTAGCTTCATGTTTGAAATTTTATAAGACTTTTGATCATCGCAGCCTTTGTAATAAAAAAATTCCATATGATCCACCCATTCTAAGAAATCCTCGGAATCACCAACCACACTAAATTCCCGTACATACCACTTCAAACTTGTATCATCGTAATCATTATTAGTGGGGGGAGGTTTTCTTATAAAGCTACCGTGAAGAGGTGTATTTTCTATCGTAGTAACGACCCTCTTAATCCTCTCGTTTGTAGCTCGTAAATCCTTAATCCCATCGTTTGTAACTCGTAAACTTTCCATGATCTCTGCTTGTTGAGTGAGTTTTTCTAAATATTTTGCAATAAAATCAAATTGTTCTTTCAGATTTTTAAGAGTCAACTTCGAGAAATCTCCATCTGATCCTTCAAGTTTTAAATCTTCATCCCATGCCATTAACGTGCAAACATACCAACCCAAGAAGTAATATACCAAATTCGAAGACTTACCGTCGATTTCAATGAATTGTACAGTTGTAGAATAACTTTGATAACCAACAACCTTAGGCCTGATGCCGCTGAACAGTACCGTGAACAGTACCGATGAACAGTATGTGTGAACGGTACCAATGAACAGTACTCGTGAACAGTACCTTTTTTTTTTTGCGAAAACACTAGATCTCCTAACAACTAAGAAATCGATGGAGAAACCTTGGCTCTTGATAACAAATTGATACGGAACGTGATGTTCTTGTAATAATGATAAATATAAACACTACACCATAAAAGGCCTACGGCAACACCAAAAAAGTGTTGCCGTAGGCCCGAAATATGTTGCAGTAGGGCCAAAAAACCCCTAAGGCAACATTTTGCTGATGTTGCTATTTTTGCCGTTACCTTTGGTGTCAATGGAAACATTCTTATTCTCTATGGTAACATCAGTTTTAATGTTGGCATAGACTTGTTATAGCAACATTATTATTAGTCTTTAGCAACATAATATTATGTTGCCTTTGTGTAAAAATTTTTAAAAAAATATTGGGTCCCACCAGTGGACCCCACTTTTGGGACCCATTGTTGGGCCCACTTTTGGGACCCACAGTGGGGCCCACTATTGGGATCCATAGTGGGGCCCACTTTTGGGCCTACTGTGGGGACCACTTTAATGGCAACACAAATTTTTGCCTATAGCAACATTTTCTAGCAACATTTCTTCGCATTAATTTTTCTTTTTGCCAACACTTTATAGCATCAATGGCAACACTTTTCTATTTCCAACAAAAAATGATAAAAATGAAAATATGCATCCCTAGATAACCAAATACCACAATCAACTTGACAACCATAATTATCCATACCAGATTCAATACATAACAGCTGGTGCCATAGTACATACCAGATTCATTACATAACATCTGGTACCATAAGTACATAAACTACAATCCAAATTCAAAGCAAAAGCATAAGAGTTGGGCCATATGCAAAGGACATAAGATCTGGTGCACCATAAGTACATAATCTTACTAAGTATGTAATAAAACCAACATAACAAAAGACAGTCTAAAACATAAGCAGAGCTCCCCAAACAGTCACATAGACATAAACAGCAAATTAAAAGCTGGTGCCACCAGTAACTAGAGTACCATCTTCATGGTCACTCGAGATAGTCGCACAAAGCTCCCCAAGATCAACTATGATGTCTGGGTTCGCCTCGCCTAATTTTTTAAGCACCTATGTCATGTTTTCCTGTACCTTTTTGTTCACCTGAGCATCTATTTCTGCTTGCAGTTTCTTGTTCACTTTCGCCTCGACTTCTTCAACCAAAGTTTCCCTTATCTTGCATGTTAGGTCCTGTACGTAGGTCTCTTTTGGAGCTTGAGCAGGAATTTGGTCCAACATTTTTAACATTTTTAACATCTCCATTTGGTCCATTATTACGATGAAGCATCTCATCTAGGTTATCTCCAAAATTTATAACAGTTTCATAATCCATACGATCCTCATGACTATTTTTGTAGGACTCGAGTGAAACCTCATAAATCCAATTAACATATAATGGAGATGGACCATTGTAGATAAGATGGTCGTAGATCAGATCTGCACGGTGCCACTTGACATTTTTATAAAACTTGCAAGGGCAAGTTATTTCATCACCTATGGCAAATTTGGGAAATGCATTTTGCAAAAATGTCTCTACCCCACTAATGTATCCTTCACTGTACTTTGGTAGATTTATCCAAAGAACATTTTCCTCGTCATCCATCACTACAATTGAGAAGCATAAAATTATTATAATGAACGATCTTTATGTGTGTGTGTTTGCTAATTAAAACCTATGCAAGCCCAGACCACCTATATTATTAGATCACGCCAAAGTAGTGACTTATAGATAAACAAATTTAAACCTAGCAGTGTGTGTTTATAGCAGGGGTTTCAACTAAAAACCCCAATCTAGCTCCTTGGTCTAAAAAATGCTATCGGTTTGGACAAGAAAAGAACGACACACCAACGTAAGGTTAGTACGGAACTAAAAGTTAGCTTAGTGTATAACGTATAGTCATGTGTCGTATAGTATTATAATATCTTTATGAAAGGTAAAGGGAAGATGCTAATCCCTCATTAAACGATTAACTAGAAGAAAAATATTTTACACTTAATTTAAATCCAGGAATAACAAAGAAGAACCATATAATGTATTTGCTATTTCAGTTAAAAAGGAAGAACCACATACTTTGAGCAAAAATCCAGACAATGAATAAAAAATAATATCATAGATACAAATACAAGAACAGGATATACAAACAAGAACAGCATATGCCTTAGACAAAAACAAGAACAGGATATATCATGCTTTACAGGAAGATATAGTGCAGTTATAAGAGATAAAACAGCTATCTTCGACTTTAAGAACACGAACATAAACAAGTACTCACAAAACATAAACAAGTACTCACAAAACATACTAATAAATATCATATTACAACAAAAAAATAGAAATATATCACAATCCATAAAGAAAGTGTAAATACCTTAAAGTGGAAGCCCCAAATCGAACACAATGAAACCCTAATTTCAAGCACCAAATCGAACACACTGAAACCCTAATTTCAAAGCCCCGAAATTGACCGACCCGTTTCAAGCCCTAACTCCAAATTAATCCTGAGAAAGAGAAATAAAGCCCGGAATTAGTGAATTAAATCCCTAAACTAAACCAATTGAACCAATTGAGAGCTGCATTTGTGTGTACGAGTGTGAGTAACAAAGAATTAGACTACCAGAGAATGTGAGAGAGGAGACAAAGAAAGGAAAGAGAGAATCGAGTGTGAGTATCGAGTGCGTGTGTGAGTATCGAGTGCATGTGAGAGCGGAGAGAGTGGAGAGTAGAGAGATCGTGGAGAGAGTGTGAGTATCGAGTTGTGTCTGAAAATGAAAGTCTGAGTGTTTTTAGCGGTCTAAAATTTGGTTGGGCAGTATTTTTGCCGCTCACCAAATTTTATCCCGAAAACCTTTTTTTTTAATATTTTATTTAATTAATTTATTTCTTTATTAAATATTTATTTCCTTTTTTTTGCTAAATGATTTCTTTTACATAATTTAAATTAATATATTCAAAAAAATTTATATACGAAATTATTTTTTATCATTAATATATTAAAATATATTTAGAAAAAAAATTATTTTAAAAATTTTGTTTAATAATATTTAATAAATATAAAAATAAAATTACACATCTTAAAATGTTTTAACATTTTTAGTGAAATATTCAATCTCTAATGGAATATTCTAGATTTTTATAAAAATAATTTTATTATTTTTATCCAAAAAAAGTAATTTTCATGTGAAAAAAGGTTAAAATTTTTATTTGTAGTAGAAAATATAAAAGTTTGTTCATTGCAAAATTACGGCAACACAATTTCAGACCTACGGCAACACACAAACACTTTTATTCTATGTCAACATATTTTTGCTACCTTAGGCAACATGAAAATGATAATGTTGTATTAGCCAAAAACATGCATGGTAAAGGCAACATATCCAAAGGCAACATAGGCTCTAGATGTGATCATAGGCCTTTTATGGTGTAGTGAAAGTACTCTGAATTTCCAAAGATGGAGAAACAAAACACTAACTCTGAATCTCCGAATGGAGAAACAAAACTCAAACTCTGAATTCACTTCTGAATTCGATTCTCAAAGCTACCGAATAGCCAAAATTTTATTATCAATATCGTTTCCCCCAAAAGATTACAAGATGAGAGTATATATAGGCTAAATAAATAACCTTATCCTGGTTAGAATCCAAAAAGGAATTCAAGAGCAGCTAGAAATTTAGCTAATACCTGAACCCAACTAGGAAATCATTAAAATCCAGGTCTAACTTGAAAAGTAAAATCCTAAGTGCTTAAAACAAGAAAAACCCTTTCAAATGAAAGGTAAGAACTTGTAAGCCAACTATCTACTTTCTCAATAAGGTCCATAAATAGTTGGACTTATTATTAATAAACTAAATAACTAGAACTCGTTTAACTAATACCTATAATATATTTCCTGAATACTAGATATGAATAAAGTATATAGAAACTCTATATTACTTCCACTTCTATTCCTCATCACAAACTATCTATAAATTAAAATAGAGATATTATTTCAAGTCATGTTTGAACGGAAAATATACAATTATGCCCAAATATATTACTTAAGTCACAAAAGTAAACAAGTTTACGTCAATTTTAAAACATAACATGTGCCTTGCCCAAATTATTATGACAGTTATTTATAAAGAGTGAATTGAGAATATGTTCAAGATGTTATTACTAATTATAACAAGATGCTACTACCAATTATCACAAGATGCTACTACCAATTATCACAAATATAAATGCTGTGACAGCCCAGAAACCCGATGTCACAAAATAACGATATAAACAGAAAAAAAATAAACAACTCGCACAAGTTACGACCGTCTACAGGTTATGGCATCAAAACAAGATTAACATAATAAAGTTAATACAAACTACTATTGTTATTAGAATAACTACGATAAGAAGTTATTCAAATAGCCAAATGTTTGCACAAGTTTTAAAGACTAGATTTAGTTTTAGATACTAAAAGATATTACAACTACCAGGAACCATCAACCGCTAACCCAAAAACAACATACTACCTGTGTTGGCATTTGAAACCTAAAACGAGTAGTGGGGAAAACCACTCACTTACGCGCGGTGTGACGAACTCGGACCATCTGAAAAGTTAGAAGATAAAAACAAGGGTAAGCCAAAAATGCTCAGCAAGTGCGTAATAAGAATGAGAAGTTTAAACCAGTAACAATTGTGGTATCACTTTTGTCAATATGAACATAAAAGAATTTTCACTAACTTCAATAAATTTCAGTTCCTTTAATTTCATGTGGGACTATGACATGACGCTACAGACCATTACCTATGATCAGTCGGAAATAATCACAAAGAAAGTCATTACAAACCACTGATGATCTTAAAATAACTTCTATAGGAAGTTATGCCAATAACCAAATGTTTACACAAGTCTTAAAGACTACATTCAATTTTAGATACCAAAAGATATTACAACCAGGAACTATCTACTGTTAACCCAAAAACAACATACTGCCTGTGCTAGCATTTAAAACCTAAAATGAGCAGGGGGGATACCCAATCGGTTATTAGAAGATAATAACAAGGTTGAGCCAAAAATACTCAGCAAGTGCATAATAAGAATGAGAAGTTTAAATCAGTAAGAAGTATGGTATCACTTATGTCAATATGAACATAAAAGAATTTTCATTAACTTCAATAAATTTCAATTTCTTTATTTTGAAGTGGGACTGTGACATGATGCTATAGACCATAACTGAAGATCAGCCGAAAATAGTCACAGACAAAACACACAGCAATGTCCTCAATTTAATGGATCCTATGCACATTTTGCCCTATAATATATTAAAAGGGGGACCGACCTCTCGGTCAAAAGGTTTCGTCCCAAAGCATTTTATATCCATTTTCAAGCGATCAACATTTAAACAATTTCATTTCATCACAATGAGTTCATTTTCTAAATATGATCAAGGGTAAACGTATCAACAAATTATTTTCAAGATCGCAATTTCATTTAAACCATTTCCACAGAATCAGTATGGATGTAAACAGTGATATCAATTGATACAAGACACAATCAGGTATATGTAATAAAAAATATTGAGCTTGAGGAGAAATGATAATCAGGATGTATACTCGTGAATTTACGAGTTGGGATAGATCACTTGCCTGGTACGAAAATTTAATCTACTCATCTAATTCTAATGTACTCGTTTGTTAAACTTTGCTACACGTCTCGTCTACCACTTCTATACATAGAAAACAACATTTCAATTGATATGATAATAGAGCGATTTAATATTCTTAATAAATGTCCTTAGTCTTCTACCCTTCGTATATAATATCCACTGACTCGATTTATAATTAAATAAATCCTATAACACATATCGACATTTAAGTTGTTAAACAATCCACGTAGCATGTAACAGGAATTATAGTCATTTGGCAAAATACTTGGTCATCAATTGACAACACGCGTTAAAATTAAAAAAAAGTAGAGTCGTTGTATCTTTGAAAATATTCTCATTTCGATGTAAAAATAAATCGAATAATTTAATTTGAAAACAAAGGGTGGCCTACATCTATATCACATATATGTACAATTAAATATTTTAAATGATATCGTTTTTAAATGGGTGGTCAACTTGAGATATTTGAATGCAATGAGTAACCGCTTTGACATAAAACTCATTAATAAAATTAACCAATTAATAAATAATTGATTAATTAAATTTAGTACATTTTTAATCAAAATTAATTTCATTTTAATCGAATTTTGAAATTAAGTATATATAAATTAAATTCAATTAAAAATAATCAAAAATTTAATAATTGATTTATCGAATTAATGAATTAATAATTAAATTAATTGATTAATTAAATTAATTTAATTATCAAAAAAATCTAATTATAATTATTTAAATTTAATTCGTATTTTCTAAATAAATAAGTCAATTAATTAATTATTTATTTAATCAATCAAAATGATTAATTAATTAAATATTTTGATTTTTTTTAAAGATATTTAGGATTTTTAAAAGTAATTTTGAATTTCATAAAAAAATATTCAAAAACAATGTTAGGAATAATTTATGAGTTGTGATGTTAAGAATAGAATTTGCTAATACTTCTTGTATATCCTGATCTTATAAAGGATTTAGCACTTTGTATAGGATATATGTTTTAGACAGTAATCTGTAGAGTTTAGTCAGGAACAATGCGTCAAAGACTACATTTCAGGAACTAAGAGTAGATCCTGATACAGTAAGTCCGATCCTGATCAAATACTGATGGGATGATCAGATCCTGACGCAATGGGAAATCCTGATATCAGTCATGTTACTGATGATGTCATTATGGATACTACAGAAACTGGCAAGTGCTATAAAACAGGATCTTTGTTTTGGAGAACAAGCAAGAAGATATCGTGAAGGAAACGAATTCTCTATTGATGGAAACTATCAACTGGAGGGCAGAACATTGTCATAGAGAGATTATAATTCTGTTATTAGTTGATAGGTAGCATTATAAATACTCTCTCAATATCATTGTAAAAAGAGCGAATTGTGAATTTTAGAGTGCATATTATGTGAAGCTCTGTATAAGGTTTGTATTCGAGAGTTCGAAACAAACAGAGAGAGAGATTTGTATTGTCAGCAGCTGCTAAAGGTATTGTACACCTTTGGTAGACTTTGTATTTGATTTATTTAATACAAACAAAGTTTGTTTCATTCGTTTGTTCTTGTTCATATAATCAAGCAAAAATCAGACACGATTATATAACTTGTATTCAACCCCCCCTTCTACAAGTTATTCGAGTTAACAATTGGTATCAGGGCAGGTTGATTTCGAATAATCAAAAAGGTCTGCAATCATGTCTGGTTACAAGGATGGTAATACTAAGATCCCTATGCTCAAGAGAAACGAATATACTCTATGGGAAGTGAAGATGTTGCATCACTTGGAAGCAACAGATCCTGATTATCTTGACAGAATTAGAGATGGGCCTTTTGTTCCAACAAGGCTTGTTCCTCAAGCAATTGTCGAAGGAAAAGTTGTTCCAGAACATACAGCAGAGAAGCCTAAATCTGAATGGACAGATAAGGAAAATGAGAACGTTCTTAAGGATGCTAAAGTGAGAAACATACTATTCAACAGTCTTGATTCTGTTCTCACTAACTATGTTCTCTCTTGTAAAACTGCTAAGGAGATATGGGACAATCTAAAGGTTCACTGTGAAGGAACAAAACCTGTCAGGAAGAATATGAGGACACTTCTCATACAACAGTATGAGTACTTTGAATCCAAGTTGGTGAGTCACTTACTGACACATTTGATAGGTTTACTAAACTCATCAATGAGATGGCCATGCATGGTAAATATTATGACTTGGAGGATATGAATACTAAGTTCATGAAAGCTCTTCCTGATTTCTACAATGAGAAGATATCTGCAATTGAGGAAGCTAAAGATCTGGATGAAATATCATTAGAAGCAGTTTATGGAAAATTGAGAGCTTATGAACTTGACAGGCAGCAGAAAAAGAGCAGGAGTGAAGGAAAGATGAAAACTGTTGCACTCACTGCTCAATCTGAATCAAAGAAGCTTCCAGAAGAAAAGTCTGAATCTACTGAAAGAGACTTGAGGAAGAAGAAGAGCAAAGAAAGTTTTGAGTCAGAGACTACAGATATAGACTCTGAAGATAATGATTCTGAATCAGAGATGCAAGAACTCTTTGCTATGTTTGCTAAAGCTTTCAAGAAAGGAAGATTCAACAGGAGAAGATTTAGCAAAGGATCTTTTCAGAAGAAAGAGGAGAAGAATAGTGACAAAGGCAAGAGTACAATTATCAAGCTTGATAAAGCCAAGATCAAGTGCTTTAACTGCAGTGAGCTTGGACACTTTGTTAGTGAGTGCAAGAAGCCTAGGAATTCAGGGAAGGGTAATGCACTCATGGTCACACAGAAGGATTGGGCAGACTCCAGTGATTCTGAAGATGAATTGGATTATGACAACATTGCATTGATGGCAAGTGCTGCAGACAAGCCTGGATCTCCAAAAAAAACTTCTTCATCTTCTGTTAAGGTATCACTTCACTCTCTTGATTCATTTGATAGCTTAGATTATGATGATATTAGATCTATTCATGTTGAGTTTAAGAAATTTATGACTAATTTCAAAATTCTTGCTAGTGAAAAAGATGAACTTAAGGCTAAGAATGATGAATTAGTTAGTAGAAATAATTTTCTTGAATCTGAGTTAATTCAAATGGAAGAATATAGGTTAAGTTCTGATAAAGCTAAGCATGATTATGGTATGTTATTCTTGCGGCTTATGACTATGTCAGAAAAGAACTAAAGGAAGAGAGAGATGTGATTAAAACCATTAACAATTCTGGTAAAAAGACTCAAAAAATCATTAAAAATCAAATTCTTGGTAAAGTTAATGGTTTAGGTTTTGATAAGGCTAGGCAAGAAGATACTATAGCTATTGTCAATAATGATAGTAAACTTGAAGCTAGCACATCTAAGTCTGAAAGTAAGAAGATAGTTTCTGAACCTAAACATGTTAAATTTGTTGATTCTAAAGGTACCCCAGTTGTGCACAAAAGAATTAACAATAGCAATTCAGATGAAAGAGTGTTAGAAAAACCTAAGAATGTCAACATAGGTTTTCTGTCTAAGTGATAAGTGCATATTTTTATTACCTATTTATTGCTTGATCTCGTATTTTAATAAATTATTTTGTTGCATTTCAGGAAATTCGTAAATAAATAAAGAAATGGCAAAATAAATAAATAAAGAGCAAGGAAGGGAAGAAGAGGAAGAAAAAGGACCAAAAATGAAAGAAGGAAAAGAATTAGGAGCTTGGAGCAAAAGGAATATTTCAAGACAAGTGGAAGGTGGAGATCATCCCAACACACTACATTAGTGTATGGCCAAGATCAACTCTTCAAAGCTTAAAGGGGAACGAAACAAATAGATGGCTAGGATTTCACCACCACACACCACAAATGTATGGTGGGGATTTACCCAACACCCCCCCTTAACCCTAATTCCTATCCTATAAATACCCCCTCACCCCCCTTGTATTTAGTAACTTAGGTTTTTAGGGTAGTTTTAATTTCTTGTATTTTTCTTAGTTTCAAATCTTGTAAACACTCTTTTTAATTTTAATGCAATTTCATTTCCTTTAATTTCTTGTCTTGCTCTCTCGTTTATTTTACCTTCCTTTCGTTATTTTCGTAAATCCAAGTAGTGGACAAAGTAGCGAAAAGCTAACCACTATGGGTTGAAAGTAACGAAATTTTAATTTCTTGATCTTAGTTTTAATTCGTAATTTTTGCCCCTTGAAATTTCCATTTTATTGTGGGCCATTTAAATTCTAAATTATCATTTTTAGTGTAACTTTAATTTTGTAGTTAACTTCTTTATTCTCGTATTTAATTTTCAAAAGAAAAAAAAATAGTTTTATAAAAATTTCTTTACGAATTTTCTGTTTTTACAGTTATGTTTTAGTGTTTAAATCGAAGCATAGCTTCACTCCTTGTTTTCTTAAATAAATCCCAGCCTTCCTGTTTTTATTAGAATACAAACCCAACTCTTATTTTGTTTTCTTTTCTTCCTTTTACCTCTTGTTATTCTCCTCGACTCCCCTTCTCTTCATTCCTTTCTTTCTTAACCCAGCAGCCACAACTCCCCCATCCCCTTCTCCTTCTTCGCCAAACCAACGACTAACCCTTTCTTCCCCGTTTTAATTTTGTTTCACTGCGATTATAACTGCGAATCGTGACTAAGTTTGAGTTTAGGCAGTTTTGTTTTGATCTGTTTTTGATTGTAAGAAGCTGTTAATGCCGAGTGTCGACATTTGTAGTTCAGTTGCTATTAATTTTATTTTGTAATTGAGTTTTTGTTGAGTTCACTAATTTCCTGTTTATTGCTGTGTAGTCTTTCGTTTTAAGTTCTGAGTTTGTAATGTAATCGCTGAATTCTGAATTTCTTGTGCCGAGTTGAGTTGAGTCCGTTGCGTTATTGATTGTACTAAGTTTGCGATTTGTTTCCTTCGTTTTGTGGTGAGATTAATTCGTTTTGTTTTGTGGAATTGATGTATTTTGCGAGTTGTTTTATGATTTTCCAAGTTTGTAGCTGAGAAATTCCGGAGTAGTTTTGCTACGTTGTTGACTCGTGTATTTGCTGTTTGTGGATCGCGTTTCATTTCTGAGTTGTACTTGTTTTGTCTGCCGAGTGCTGTTCTTGCTGCTTGTTTTGGTGACGAGTTGTGTAGTCCTGATTTTGTAACTGAGTTTCATTTTTTTAATTGTTGTTTTTTGCTGAAGTGTTCGAATCCTTTTGCTTTGGTTTGCTGAGTTTATTTTAGCAGTTTGTAGTTGCGAGTTTTCAATTCGCTTGGCTACTGAGTTAAGTGTTTTTTTTTGGATTTTTGGCTAGCTAAATTTACAATTAGGACATGCCAAATTTTTATTAAAAATTCTCTGTAAATAATTCTTAAATTAAAAAAAAAGTTTTAGAATAAATCTAGTTTTAATTTTGAGATCAATTTTAGAATAATTTAGAATTTAGATTTAAATTCGAATTTAGAATTTTTAAATTTATAGAATAATTTTAGAATAATCTAGTTTTAGAATAATTTAAAATAAATTAGATTTTCATTTTAGTAAATTAATTAGTTTAAAATCCCAAAATTTTCCAAACCCAATTTGTTCTAATTCGATTAAGTTAAAAGTTAAGGTTTGCGAAAATAAAATAGTCTACGAGGAACGAATCATAAATTTTAAAACGAAACGAATTGTGCGCTTGCGATTCAAATGTCTTAATTATTTTTAGCACAACAAGTTTTTGGCGCCGCTGCCGGGGACTAATTATTTTTCGCGCCTTAATTTTTAATTTTTCGAGTTAGTTTTATTTCTTGTCTGATTTTTATTTCGTTCTTTTTAGGAAATTGTGAGATTTCGGAACTCTTCTTAAGAAGCGTGGAAAATTGGAAGTTATGGAAAGCTTGCTTCGGTAACCGTATCTCACTCTTTTCGCCCTTTTTATTTTTAGAAAAACACAAAAAAATTAAAAAAAATTGAAAATTGAAAAATCCAAAAAAATTAGTTGTAAATACATAATTGTTGCATCATGCATTCATCACGTAGGTGTACATCATGCTAGATTTTTTTTTTTTTTGTTTTTAAATTTTTCGTACCTATAATTGTGGTGATCGCTGGAGGACCTTAAGGTACGTTAAATTTCTTTCTTTTTTTAGATTAGAACACGTAGAATAAACATCCATAGTTGTTTATAATTTTTGTATATATCATTGTTTGTTGCATCATTTTGTAAATAAACTTTAAGGGCATAACCTCTCAAAAGATAAGGGAAGGGATTTCATCACTCTTTCCTTAGCCCAAAAACAATTAAGCCCTCATTTTGCATACCTAGCCTTTAATAAAATTAATTAGACGACTGCCCCTAGGAATCTCACGCTCAATTAGGAAGGTGCTTAAGAAACGAAGTAATCTTTAATTATTCCGACTTTTTGGTGTCTAGGAAAGCGAAAGCTGACCTGGCCAATTAAGGTTTTGGTGTCTAGGCTGGTGTTTAGCCTCTTGGCAATGCTTGCACCTACCTGGCCAAGCCGGTTCGAATAATTATTGATTTACCTAGTTTTTGGTAGCCCTTACGGTTAGGAGCAAGGTCTAGTTATTTTATTAAGGAACCCTAGGGTTAGAATAATTTTTTTTTTCTTTTAATTTTTCACCCTTTTCTTTTTGTGTGTTTATTTTATCGCACTTTCTAGCTACGTGTTTCCTTTTATGGTTTATGTGAACTATTTGGATTAGGGATAATTCTTCTAGACTAGTGAGATCATTTGAGATTTCTTCATCGTCTAATTCCGAGTCTTTAGATTATTCCGAACCCGTAGTTAACATGGCCATGTCTCTTAGGGACCGTTGCTATCCTACTCGTTCCGTCCAACCTTCGTGTATCACCCTTCCTCCCGTTAATGGTAATAATTTCGAAATTAAAGCTCACCACATCAGTATGTTACCTAAATTTAACGGGAGCGAGGGTGAGGACCCGTATCTCTTTCTTCATAAATTTGAGGAGGTTTGCGCATTGCAAAAACTCCAACATCTTTCCGAGGACTCCATTAGGCTAAGACTTATCAACTTCGCTTTAAAAGAAAATGCAAAAAAATGGTTGTATAGTCTACCCGTTAATTCTATTTCCACGTGGGAGGGATTTGTGGTTATTTTTCTAAAAAAATATTTTCCAAACCATAAGACTACGAGAATTATAAACGAAATAAATCAATTTCATAAAAAGGAAAACGAGTCTTTTTGGAAATATTTTGATCGTTTTAAAAATCTTCTATCACAATGCCCCCACCACGGAATAGAAAAATGGAGGCTTTGTAAGATCGTTTATGAGGCCTTAGATGGACCAACAACCGCGTTGTTGGAATCTATGTGCCAAGGAAATTTCATGGAGAAAGATGAGGACGAGGGGTGGGCTTTTTTCGAGGAATTAGCCGAGAAGACTATGTTGTGGGAGTCTACTAGGGAACATCACAAGTCCAACGAGTCATCTAGTTCTTCTAGGGGTATGCATTCAATTGGAAACAATATTGCTACTGATGCCAAGTTAGCCACCCTTACTAGAAGACTCGAAGCCTTAGAAACTAGTAACGCCCCCTCAAATATGTCTATGTGCTCTAATTTTAATCAAGGTTTTTCGAACTCTCCAGGCTATGATCAAATTAATGCGGTGTTTCAACCAACCCCTAGGAATGATCCGGTTGCACCTACTTATAATCCCGGTTGGAGGAATCACCCTAATTTCTCGTGGAACCAAGGCCAAAACTACCAATCTCCGCCACCTTCTTTTCAAACTCCTTGTTTTCAAAAGCCCAATCAAAACTCGTACTCGATTCAAAATCAAATTCATTATCCAAACTCGATTCAAGCCCCGAATCAAGCACCTGCCCACCCTCCCGGCTTTCACGAGTAGGATAAGAAAATTAATTCTTTGGAAAAGACTCTTGATGCACTTTTGAAATCAACAACTAATTTGGCTCAATCTCAACAAACCTTCATGCAAACCATGACTCAAGATAGGCAACTTTTGGATGCTAGTACTCAAGCCATATCTAAGTTAGAGGTTCAAGTGAGTCAATTAGCCAACGCCATGTGTGAGCGAGAGAAGAACAAGTTCCCGAGTCAAACTGAGGTCAACCCTAAATTTCCTCTCAACCAAAGACCACCTAAAAATGTTAATGCCATCATTTCTTTAAGGTCGGGAAACAAAGTTGATAATCAAGTTGGAGTCGAGTCCCCCGACGAAGAAGACGAGTCAAATGTTGAACAAAACCCTAAACTCAATCCTTCAAACCATCTTCCTAATCCTGAGTCTTTCGAATCATCTAGTCCCACACTTTCACAACTTGAACCCTCATCTTCAAAATCCACTCCCGAGTCATCAAAATCTCCTCTCAAATCATCATCACCTAGCGAGCCTTCATTGACTCATACACCACCTTCACCTAACAAGTCTTCGTTTGTTGTTCCACTTTCCAATTCCATTCTCGATGTGTCTAGCGAACGAGTCTTTAAACCTAAAGCTCCTTATCCTCAAAGACTCCTTTCAAACAAACAATCGCCTCAAGTAGAAAAGATTTTGGAAGTTTTCAAACAAGTCAAGATCAACATTCCTCTTTTAGACGTGATTCAACAAGTTCCCTCCTATGCGAAATGTCTTAAAGAGTTGTGTACTCATAAACGAACCACCCAAGTCCCTAAGAAAGCCTTCTTGACGTCCCAAGTGAGTCTCTTCTCAAAGAGGATTTCAAAGTCAACCATGAGTCTAACCAAGAGTATATTGATTCGTTAAGAGATATGACCTCGGAGGAGATGTTGAGGGAGTTGGACGACATTTGTTCCAAATGGGAGACTCCACCCGGGGATGTTAATGTGGAAGCCGTTGTCAAAAATCCCGTCGGTGAACCACCTACTTTCGATGAGTTGTTAGGGGATTTAAATCACATTTGTACTAAATGGGAAGCTGAATCTAATACTGACCATGTCAACCCTAGTACCATTGTTAGAACTCCCGTTGGTGAGCCACCTCCACTTGATTTACTAACACACCCCTCCACCTTCGATCACATTTTCTTGCAAAAAGACAAACTTCTCGCTGCTGTTATCAATAGTGATTTAAACTCGGACCAAGAAATCCAATTAATTAATCTGCTTAAACAACATAAAGAAGCCTTACTTTGGTCTGTGGAAAACACTAGTGGTTACAATGCTTTTACTTTGAAATAATATTTTTGTCTTCTTGCAAAAGTCACTAAGGTGTTAGAGCTTCAACGGCATCTTGAGCTCTTCTCAAAAATTCATTCCTTGCTTCCTACCGGCATCGGCTAATTCGGTTTTATTCCTTTTCCTCCCCTCGTGAAATTCAGGTGTGGGGGAGGATTTGTGTGCGTGTGTTAGTTATTTTCTTTCATAATTTTTAGAAGTTTTCAGTCTCCGTCATCCCTTGTCAGGTATTCCCTCATCTTTATCCTTTCTCATTTCTCTTTTCTTTTGCATTTGCATACATTGAGGACAATGCATGATTTAGGTATGTGGGGGTTTTTTAGTGTAAATAGTAAAAATTGAAAAATCCAAAAAAAATTAAAAATGAAAAAAAATCATAAAAAGAGTTCTTTTCGTATTCTAGTCTTGTTAATTGATTGCTAGTTGCTTGTTGCACCCTTGCATGCTATGATAATCTTATGATCCATTAGCTTTTGATTGAGAAGTGATTTGCTAAAGTTCTTGTTCACACACTTACACTAGCAAGGAAACTGGTAGACTTATTTGAATTGTGCATGAAATTAGAAGGGCATGATTAGGTGTAAGATGATTTGGTCTTCAGGCTTTGAGTACAAGTAGGTTCATTGAGGATACCTTTACTTGAGATTGATTATGTTTTACTACACCAAGTGAGATTCTGAGCCTATATGCACATCTTTTGCATTTATATTCTTTTTCTTGAGTGTCCACTTGTCATTTGCATCGCTAGCACTTGTTTGAGTTCCTTCTTGAAATACATGACATTAATTGATGATAAAATGATAAAGGCACTTAGGAATAACCTATATTTCCAAATTATCCACACCATTCTTATATGATCAATTAGTTAACCCTTTGAGCCTAATCATTTTCTTTCGGTGACACACCACATTACTCACCTAAGACCTTTTTCTTGTTTAGCCTTACGTATTCTTGATCCCATTTTGTCAAAGGCTAGTAGGAACTTAAGGGAGCAATAAGGTGTGTGAAATAGGGTTTACTTTTGTTCATAACTTTTGAGGAAATATTTGTTGTTACCTTGATAGTCGATTTTCAAAATTAAATCTAAAGGAGGATTATTGTTACATTTATCATTTTCCTTTATAAAAAAAAGAAAAAAAAATGAAAAAAGAAAAAAATGAAAAAAATATATACATATGATAGCATACTTATGTTCTTTGTAATCCTCCTTCCTTCGACTAGTCAAGTCTTTTTGTTGAAAAAATGAAAATAAATTGTGTGGGGAGGAAGTTTGGTGTTGTGCATGATATTCATGGTGACTACTAGCTTTTGACACTTCACCTTATTTTGGCCTTTCTTGACATACCTTGTCCCTAGCCCCATTACAACCCTAATAAAGACCTTTTGATTGTCATTATTAATGTATGTTGTGATTTAAGTTGGGATGATACCAAGTGTCAAGCATGCTTTTGATTTTGTTGGAATTGAGTGATACACTTACCCTTGTTCTTGAGTGAATATTCTTTTGTGAGTGAAAGATGAGGTATTGCTTATTTGTTTTTTGCATAAGAGATCTCAAGTTTGGACTCTGAGGTGTGCCCTTGTAGACTTAGCATGGTTACCAATAATTTTTACACTTGACATGAACTTATAATCACTCTTGCATGGTTCTTTAAGTAGACTATGTGAATCCTTGCACTTTCCACACCAAGACTTTGCAACTTCATTTTGATTCTTAAGTTGATGTATCATGAGAGGACATGTATGTGTGGTGTGCATTGCCATGTGATCTGTTATACAAACTAGATGGATTTTTTGGGTACATTCACTATAGGCCCTCACGAGACCTCACTCGTCCACTAGGGCTGCCTAGGGGTTTAAAGGGCTTGTTGCATATGCCAAATGCAACCGTCACACCTACGAGAAGGAGTATACGACTTTTTATCTAGATTTTCTTTTTTGTTTTTACTCGAGGACGAGCAAAAGATAGGTATGGGGGCATTTGATAAGTGCATATTTTTGCATATTTTTATTACCTATTTATTGCTTGATCTCGTATTTTAATAAATTATTTTGTTGCATTTCAGGAAATTCGTAAATAAATAAAGAAATGGCAAAATAAATAAATAAAGAGCAAGGAAGGGAAAAAGAGGAAGAAAAAGGACCAAAAATGAAAGAAGGAAAAGAATTAGGAGCTTGGAGCAAAAGGAATATTTCAAGACAAGTGGAAGGTGGAGATCATCCCAACACACTACATTAATGTATGGCCAAGATCAACTCTTCAAAGCTTAAGGGGGAAGGAAACAAATAGATGGCAAGGATTTCACCACCACACACCACAAATGTATGGTGGGGATTTACCCAACACCCCCCTTAACCCTAATTCCTATCCTATAAATACCCCCACACCCCGCTTGTATTTAGTAACTTAGATTTTTAGGGTAGTTTTAATTTCTTGTATTTTTCTTAGTTTCAAATCTTGTAAACACTCTTTTTAATTTTAATGCAATTTCATTTCCTTTAATTTCTTGTCTTACTCTCTCGTTTATTTTACCTTCCTTTCATTATTTTCGTAAATCCAAGTAGTGGACAAAGTAGCGCAAAGCTAACCACTATGGGTTGAAAGTAACGAAATTTTAATTTCTTTATCTTAGTTTTAATTCGTAATTTTTGCCCCTTGAAATTTCCATTTTATTGTGGGCCATTTAAATTCCAAATTATCATTTTTAATGTAACTTTAATTTTGTAGTTAACTTCTTTATTCTCGTATTTAATTTTCAAAATAAAAAAAATAGTTTTATAAAAATTTCTTTACGAATTTTCTATTTTTACAGCTCTGTTTTAGTGTTTAAATCGAAGCATAGCTTCACTCCTTGTTTTCTTAAATAAATCCCAGCCTTCCTGGTTTTATTAGAATACAAAACCAGCTCTTATTTTGTTTTCTTTTCTTCCTTTTACCTCTTGTTCTTCTCCTCGACTCCCCTACTCTTCATTCCTTTCTTTCTTAACCAAGCAGCCACAACTCCCCCATCCCCTTCTCCTTCTTCGCCAAACCAACAACTAACCCTTTCTTCCCCGTTTTAATTTTGTTTCACTGCGATTATTGTGACTAAGTTTGAGTTTAGGCAGTTTTGTTTTGATCTGTTTTTGATTGTAAGAAGCTGTTAATCCGAGTGTCGACATTTGTAGTTCGGTTGCTATTAATTTTATTTTGTAATTGAGTTTTTGTTGAGTTCACTAATTTCCTGTTTATTGCTGTGTAGTCCTGAGTTTTAAGTTCTGAGTTTGTAATGTAATCGCTGAATTCTGAATTTCTTGTGCCGAGTTGAGTTGAGTCCGTTGCGTTATTGATTGTACTGAGTTTGCGATTTGTTTCCTTCGTTTTGTGGTGAGATTAATTCGTTTTGTTTTGTGGAATTGATGTATTTTGCGAGTTGTTTTATGATTTTCCAAGTTTGTAGCTGAGAAATTCCGGAGTAGTTTTGCTGCGTTGTTGACTCGTGTATTTGCTGTTTGTGGATCGCGTTTCGTTTCTGAGTTGTACTAGTTATGTCTGCCTAGTGCTGTTCTTGCTTCTTGTTTTGATGACGAGTTGTGTAGTCCTGATTTTGTCACTGAGTTTCATTTTTTTAATTGTTGTTTTTTGCTGAAGTGTTCGAATCCTTTTGCTTTGGTTTGCTGAGTTTATTTTAGCAGTTTGTAGTTGCGAGTTTTCGATTCGCTTGGCTACCGAGTTAAGTGTTTTTTTTTTTGGATTTTTGGCTAGCTAAATTTACAATTAGGACATGCCAAATTTTTATTAAAAATTCTCTGTAAATAATTCTTAAATTAAAAAAAAAGTTTTAGAATAAATCTAGTTTTAATTTTGAGATCAATTTTAGAATAATTTAGAATTTAGATTTAAATTCGAATTTAGAATTTTTAAATTTATAGAATAATTTTAGAATAATTTAGAATAAATTATATTTTCGTTTTAATAAATTAATTAGTTTAAAATCCCAAAATTTTCCAAACCCAATTTGTTCTAATTCGATTAAGTTAAAAGTTAAGGCTTGCGAAAATAAAATAGTCTCCGAGGAACGAATCATAATTTTTATAACGAAACGAATTGTGCGCTTGCGATTCAAATGTCTTAATTATTTTTAGCACAACACTAAGTCTAAGGTGAAACAGAGACTAGAAAGTATTTCAGAGTCTAGCAAGATCAGAAGAAATAGGAATGGAAAAGAAGGTATTAACAAAGAGAATAATTACAAGAGTGTACCTGATGCACCTAGGAAGAAATGCTATAAATGTGGAAATCATAATCATTTGGCCCTAGACTGCAATCAAAAACCTTCTTGGAAAACTGAGTCCAGATTCCCCAAGACTCAGAGAATTCAATACCAACCACAAGAACCCTGTTATCATTGTGGTAGTTTACTTCATTCCATTTATATGTGTAAGGAATATCATGAACTGTATTATGACTATTATTCTCTGAAATCCGAAACTCCTAGTCACAAACAGTTTTTGAAATCAAAGTCTAAGGTTGACTCTGCAACAGGTAAATCAAAAGCAAAATCTTCAAAGCCTGTTGGTTCAAAAGTTAGTAAGAAAGGATCCAATCAAAGTGGGGGAAATTCTAACTAGCTACTTTTTGTTTGCAGGGCACTGGAAAGAAGCATTCAATTATCTTGGACAGTGGATGCTCTGGACATATGACTGGAAAGAAGTCCCTGCTTACAAAGTTTGAGAGGAAAGCTGACCGAGTAATATCCTTTGGAGATGGCAAGAAAGGAGAAACTCTGGGATATGGCTCAATTATTTTGGGGAATGTCATTATAGAAAACGTAGCACTGGTTGAAGGATTGAAACACACACTTTTAAGCATAAGTCAACTGGGTGATAAGGGTTACCAATCAATCTTTGACAGAAAAGGATACAAAATCTTGAATATGAAGAATGGAGACATTGTTCTGACTGGTCAGAGACATGGTAACATATATGAAGCTAGCTTGAGTGACACATCTAAAGGAACTGTCAGATGTCTTTACAGCAAGGCATCAAATGATGAAAGCTGGAACTGGCACAAGAAGCTCTCACATCTCAACTTCAAGAAGCTTAATCAACTTGTTAAGCACCATCTGGTGAGAGGCCTACCTCAGGAAAATTATGTGCAAGATGGACTTTGTGATGCTTGTCAGCTTGGAAAACAAAGAAGAACCACTTTCAAGAGCAAGACAAAAAATTCAATTACTGAACCATTTCACATGCTGCATCTTGATTTATTTGGTCCAGTAAACATTATGTCTATCAGCAAGAAAAGATATGCTCTAGTTATAGTGGATGATTACACAAGGTTCACATGGGTATTCTTTCTACACAACAAGGATGAAGCTCCTCAGCAAATCATTGAGCTTGTCAAGAATATTCAAAATAGCTCTAAGTACAAGGTCAAAGTGTTTAGAAGTGACAATGTACAGAATTTAAGAATTCTACAATGGAGGAGTATTGTGCAGACAATGGAATTACTCAACAGTTTTCTGCACCTGGAATACCTCAGCGGAATGGTGTAGTAGAAAGAAAGAACAGAACTCTCATTGAGGCAGCAAGAACCATGCTTGCAGATGCAAAGCTTCCAACCTATTTCTGGGCAGAAGCTATAAACACTTCATGTTTCACTCAAAACTGTACCTTGGTAAATGCTCATGGTAAGACTCCCTGTGAGATGATCAAAGGAAAGAAACCAAGTGTGAAATACTTTCATATCTTTGGATGTAAATGCTATGTCCTGAAAGTTCATCCAGAACAACTTGGAAAATATGAAGCCAAATCGGATGAAGCAATCTTTCTAGGATATTCAGCATCAAAGGCCTTCAAAGTATACAATCTCAGAACTCACATTGTTATGGAATCAATTCATGTTGCATTTGATGATAAGAAGTTTGAAATTTTGCAAACTGATGAAAGCCATGACAATCTGGAATTTGAAAATCTTAAGTATTCTGAGATTCTCTCCAGTGATGATGAAGGTTCTCCAGAAGAAATCTCTATTACTTCTCAAAGGAATGCTACTGTTGAGCGGGAGCAATTCAATCAAGGAGAACACATGACTGGTCAGGATCAGACTAGTCTTTCGGAGTCTACTTCATCAGGAACTGATCCTTCAGAGTCTAATGAAGGAAGATCAGAAACTAGTAGCAGTATTGAATCCACTGATTCTACTGATCAAGGGGGAGCTTTTGAAGGAAATGAACACTCTTCTACAAGAAATACCACTAACTTAGGGGGAGAGTCTAGCAGGAGCAATCTACCACCTGTTAGAAAATGGACAAGGGATCATACTGAAGATTTGAGTATTGGTGATCCAAATAGTGGTGTTCGAACTAGAAGATCAATTCAAAATGAATGCTTGTACAGTTGTTTTCTCTCAAAGAATGAACCTATGAAGGTTGAAGAAGCCATACAGGATCCTGATTGGGTAATAGCAATGCAGGAAGAATTGAATGAGTTTGAGAGGAACAAAGTTTGGAAACTGGTACCAAGACCTAAAGATAGATCTATTGTTGGTGCTAAATAATTTTTCAAAAACAAGCTAGATGAATCTGGTATGATTGTACGAAACAAAGCAAGACTGGTGGCCAAGGGTTATTCTCAGGAAGAAGGAATTGACTATGATGAAACCTTTGCACCTGTAGCAAGATTGGAAGCAATCAGAATGTTTCTTGCATTTGCAGCTCATTCAAAATTCAAGGTATATCAGATGGATGTAAAGAGTGCTTTTCTTAATGGCAAACTTGATGAGGAAGTGTATGTGGAACAACCGCCTGGTTTTGTTGATCCAAAGTTTCCAAATCATGTCTACAAACTTGACAAGGCACTCTATGGACTAAAGCAGGCACCAAGAGCATGGTATGAGACTTTGTCTAAATTTCTTCTTGAGAATGGCTTCACAAGAGGTACAATTGACAAAACTCTATTCTTTAGAAAGATAAAAGGTGATTTGCTCTTAGTTCAAGTTTATGTTGATGATATTATATTTGGTTCTACTAATGAAAAGTTATGTGCTAAGTTTAGCAAGCTCATGCAGTTTAAGTATCAGATGAGCATGATGGGTGAACTTAATTACTTTTTAGGCTTGCAGGTCAAACAGACTGAGACTGGTATTTTCATTAATCAGTTAAAGTATATCAAAGATCTTTTAAAAAGGTTTGACTTTCAAAATTGTGCAATTGCAAAGACACCCATGGCAACAGGCACTAAGCTAGACTCTGATCCTAAGGGAAAGAGTGTTGATAACACTGGCTAGAGAGGCATGATAGGTTCATTGTTATATCTTACTGCAAGTAGACCAGATATAATGTTCTCTACCTGTTTATGTGCTAGATTCCAAAGTGATCCTAAGAATCTCATTTAATTGTTGTGAAGAGAATTTTTATATATCTCAAGGGAACTCCAAATCTTGGTTTGTGGATCCAAGAGAATCTGATTTCTCCTTAATTGGCTATTCAGACTCTGATTATGCAGGGTGTAAAATATACAGGAAAAGCACTACAGGTACATGTCAATTCTTGGGAAACATATTGATTTCTTGGGCAAGCAAGAAACAGCAATCAGTTTCAACCTCAAGTGCAGAAGCTGAATACATTGCAGCTCGCAGTTGTTGTGCTAAACTCCTTTGGATAAGAAATCAGTTGATGGATTATGGTATGACACTTAGTAATATTCCTATGTTTTGTGATAATACTAGTGCTATCAAAATTGCAGAAAATCCAGTTCAACACTCAAGGACTAAGCACATTGATGTCAGGTATCATTTTATTAGAGAACATATTAAAAATGGTACTGTGGAACTTCATTTTGTTCCTACTGACAAATAGCTTGCAGATATTCTAACTAAACCACTTGATGAGGCTACATTCATTAGATTGGTTAGTGAGTTAGGAATGTTAAATTTTTAGATCTTTAACATCTACACAAGTAGCAAGGTATGTTGTTTCAGTTTATAGACTTGATATTTTGTCAGGATCTATACTTGATTGTTAAATGCTTAAGCTGTAACATTTTATCTTGATAAATTTCAGTATGATAGACTTATTAATAAAACATCAGGATCAGGATTGCTATCAGTATGCTGATGTCATCAGTATTGACATCAGGATTGTATCGTCAGTATCAGGATTGTGAAATTTGTGTGTCTTACTGTTTCAAATTCTGAAGTTCATGTTATTTAGTGGTTCAATTCTGAGTTTTGTTAAAGTCTATGTAAGCAAGTTTTATCACATGCATACTGATAATTTATATCATTATTCAGGTCAGTCAATAAACAACAATAGACAAGTAGATAATAAGAAAACTTGTATTTTCATTAATCAAAAGTATTATATACATGGAAATGAAATACAATTCTTCTTTTTGCCTAACTACTACTGATAATTCTCTTCTTGTCTAAAGTTTTTGCTGCTTCAATCCTCAACGATCGACTTCAGGACAAGGAGCATCTCAAGATTGGATTCCTTGTCTGGGCGACTTGAATGAAAGCAGCTGACTCATCTTCATGCTTATAGAAGAAGATGAATAGCATCTCCATCAAGATCAACCTCAGACTCTTCACCAAATTCTTCATCCTCAAGGTGTGAAGAGATTAGAGGAGGATTGTATCCAACTGGTAGATGTTTTAGAGGAGATTCGTGGAAATCATCAGAATTAAGACCAATCATATCTGACTCGATGAGAAAAGACATCTCTTCTAAGAGATAGTTTACTTGCTCCTGATCATCAAGAGTAAAGAACTTCTCAGTGGTAATGAACCAAAAGCTAGGGTTCATATGAAGATTTGGGTTGAAAGCCATGGTATAAAGAGAAAAGAATGAAAAGGTTTTGGAGAATGGCATAAGACGTCAGTTTCTTTTATAGAAAGACGTGGGAAGCTGAACAGTCATTTGAGGGATATCAATGCAGTCAGTCATCATTATGTGTGACTGTATTTATTGTATTTTCAAGAAATATTGAACGAATTTAACCAATTGATTTTATTCAAATTTTATTTATTTCTTTTACAGGTAAAAGAAAATGCCACGTGGAAACTCCATTTAGTCTCTGGAATCAGGATGATATTGATCAGGAATACAAGTGTGTTCACATCAGGATTAGTAATTCTTTCTATTCAGAAATTACATTGAATCGTGTGATTATCTTGATGAGAAGATCACATCAGGAAAAGGAAGCTGATCAGTATTGACTTTTATCTTGATTTTACCTTGATTTAATTTACTTGAAATTAATTTTGGATTTTATTTTCCAAAAGTCGTGGGTAACTATATTTTTCAGAGGCTGACACCTGTCAACCTACGTGTCAACGTGGGATAATGGGTCTGAAGGATTCTTGAAATATAATTATTTTGACACTCTAATCGTGTAATTGCTTTCTCTAATTTCATTCACTAAAGCAGAAACACTCTCGAGTTCTCAAAATCACTAATCAATTTCAAAGATATCATAAGTTTTTTTCAGATCAAAATGGCAACTCAAAGAAGACTACCCAAATCAGTAGCTTTCAAGTTTGGTGACTTTGATTTTATGATGAACAATCTTGTTGCAGCTATCACCAACAAGGAAGGGGTGTCAACTGATTTTCACCCAATTATGGACTCTATGGCGAAAGGACCATTAAGTTATGCCTTGATAGCATCTCCACAAATTAATCAATTAGCTGTTTCACAAGCTTGGGAGAATGCTGAGGTAATTGATTCTACTCAGAGTCAATCAGGTAAGATTGTTCTACACTTAGGACAAGACTCATTTGATATTACTGAATCTGTTGTTCATTCAGTACTTCACTTACCTGTTAGTACAAATTTTGAGAATGTACCATCTGATGATGATGATGTGAAAACTATGTTATCTGAATTAGGTTATAATGGACCTCTAGATAACATGAGCCAGTTAAATAGATCCTTTCTTAGGAAAGAATGGTCTTTCTTCTTTGACCAACTTGCTAAATGTTTTACTGGTAAATGTAGTTCTTTTCAACAAATTACTGCTGTTACATCACATATTGCATATGGCTTGCTTTATAACAGAGTAATTAATTTTGGTCACATTATCTTAAGTCAGATGTGTATTAAACTTGGGTCAAGAGATCATGACAGGAATATGGTTTATTATCATAGATTCATGCAACTGTTTATTAACCATTTCATTCCTGATGTTGAAGCTAGATTTGGTAGAGAATATTGTGTTTCTTCTTATGTATAGCAAAAGAGAATTTTCTCTGACATTACAAAGAAGGACAGTGAAAAGAATCTAGATGAAATACCTGCATTACACTATCCAAATCATATTCAGGTACTTCTAAAAACTAATTTTCCTACTATCTATAATTCTTCTTTCTTTGGTGGTGAAATGACTCAGGAATCTCAATTGGAGGAGAACCCCCCTGTGTCTACCCAAGTAGCCAAAAACATTACAGTCTCTGAAACAAGTCTAGAACCAAATTTTGATCCACAGCCTATTGTTTCAAAGAAGCCAACCTCTGGTGTTTCTCAAAAGACATCAGTTGTAAGGAAGAGAAGATTTGTCATTTCAAGTAGTAGTTCTAGTGAAGATGATGATAATATATCTCTTGCTGAGAGAGCAGAATTTAAGGCTGCAATTCAACTTTCTAAGCTAGGACAAAGAGATGGAACACCTAGTCACAGCCAGGCTGCAGTCTCCCAAAAGGCTGTAGTTCTTAAAAAGGGAAAACAGTTACTGGATACTGTCTCTCAAAAGACTGTGTCTATTGAAAAAGGATCTCATCCCAAGATCACTTCTGTGTCTACACCTCTTGAGTCTTCTCAAGATAAATCTGTTGCTTACTATACTAGGAGAACAAGGAGAAAGATTCATTTGTCACCTACACACACAATGTCAAGTCCAACTAACATTATGCAGGTCTCTACAAATAAGGCTATATCCATGTCAGTATCTGACAAGAGAGATCTGGATCTTGATTCTTCATGGGAAACTACATTGACATATAGACTGGCTATGGAACTTATTTCTCTAAAAGTGAAGCTTTTCAGGCCTGTTCTAGACTTTCTGATTGAAAGAGTTCCCAAACTTTCATTTCCTGAAGAATATGGACTGTTACATCAAAGACTTGATTTAATGAAGACGTACTTCTATGTATCAGTCAGAAAGGAATTGCACAAAAAATTTGGACTTCCTAAGCATGTTGCACTTCAATCACTTCATGCATATCTATTTGACAAGGATGTCATTGTTGAAGATGCTTCAGCTCAAGGTGAACAAGAGGAGGTAGTTGATAGAAGGAAGAAGTCAACAGAAGATACTATTGCACCAGTGGTGAACAGTAGAATAGATCATATCACAATCACTGCAACACAAGAACCATCTAGTCAGAGGTTGGATGACTCAGGAACTGTGATTGATGATGCTGAAAGGTCTTCTGTGATGACTGAAATTGCAAGTGAGAAACCCTATGATATGGGAGGAATGACTTTGATTGATTTTCCTGAAGATCAAACCAATATTGTTCTTTCAGAGTCTATCCACCTTGAGGGTGTGTCTCAGCAACCAACACTTAAAGACGGTGACATACTAGCTATGGTGTCTAATAAAGTATTACTGAAGACATCAGAGTCTAGTGTAAAACCTGAAAGTGGTAAATTGGAGCCTGTAGTTTCTGGAAAGAAAGTAGATGTTTGTAAGGGTTTAGAGACTATAGCAGCTCACTCCTTGGAGAAAACCTCAAGCTCCATGACATATGAGGAACCCTCTCTCCATGTGAGTTCAGGTATAAAAACTTCTTCTAACCCCTATTTTTCTGTAGGTCATGAGAGCGCTTATCCAAATTTGAGTGATACACTTGAAAAGATGGACATAGATCCACACACAGAGAGGCTGGCTCCTAACCAGGCAAAAGGAGAGGTAGAATGAGTGTTGACTTTAGATAGTCAAAGTGAGAATGAGGGTATGGATGATCAACTCCATAGTGAGGGAGAGAAAATTAAGAAATCACCATCGTTTGATTTCTGGGATCAGGTTTTTCCTGAATCTTAGTCTGAAAATCTTGGTATGGATGCTGGTACTTATTCTTTTATCAAGATGTATGAGAGGAATGACCTAGCACATCATAATGCAAAGCCAGAAGTTAAAGCTCAGAAACAGAAAGAAAGGCTTGCAGAAATCATCAACAGAAGAGGCGAAAGGCTAAGACAAACTTCTACTTAACCAGTACCAGAAGATATTTCTAATGATCCTAGTATTCCTTTGTATGTACTTCCAATATCAGCTAGAATTGAGACATCAACAGTATCTCATCAATCTAAGGAGCAGTCAGGTTATGTAGATGTTGGTACACAGAATACTGGTGAAGGACAGGATGATCATACTTCAGCTCCAGATCAGAAAGATGAAGATGGTTGTACTTCTACTCAAGTATTATTACTTGAATATCATTCTATACAGGCAACTTCTTCTACAAGACTTGAAGATAAGGTTCTTTCTGCATCTGAATCTGAAGATACAACAAGCACTTCCAACATTGAAGTCAATTCTGAAATTCTACAGGACATTCAGAAATCTCAAAGTGATATTCAATCGAGACTTCAAATTCTTGAAGATAACCAAGTCACTATTATGGACAATCAAGCAGTTCTGATGAATCTTATTTGTTCTGTTACTGAATCTCTTGGAATTAATGTTGCTAATGTCAAAAAGGGGGAGATAAAGACAATTCAGAGACAACAACAACAATAGACTGGGGAGGATAAACAGACTGGGAGCAGAACTAAGAGTAACAGAGTTGGTAAATTTCATCATGGAAGTGGTAAAGGAAAAGAAGCATCAAATAGTTGAATTCTTTCTTCTAAGTACTAGATACATGTCTATCTGAAGAAGGAGGTACTTAACTTCATGATCTTAAATTCATAAATTCTATTCTGGTTGTATTGTTATATGTTTTGACATCTACAACTTAGATTTATGCTTCAGATTCTAAATCATAAATATGTGAGATTGTTAGGAATAATTCATGAGTTGTGATGTTAAGAATAGAATTTGGTAATACTTCTTGTATATCCTGATCTTATAAAGGATTTAGCACTTTGTATAGGATATATGTGTTAGACAGTAATCTGTAGAGTTTAGTCAGGAACAATGCGTGAAAGACTACATTTCAGGAACTAAGAGCAGATCCTGATACAGCAAGTCAGATCCTCATCAAATACTGATGGGATGATCAGATCCTGATGCAATGGGAAATCCTGATATCAGTCATGTTACTGATGATGTCATTATGGATGCTACAGAAACTGGCAAGTGCTATAAAATAGGATCTTTGTTTTAGAGAACAAGCAAGAAGATATCGTGAAGGAAACGAATTCTCTATTGATGGAAATTATCAACTGGACGGCAGAACATTGTCATAGATAGATTATAATTCTGTTATTACTTGATAGGTAGCATTATAAATACTCTCTCAATATCATTGTAAAAAGAGCGAATTGTGAATTTTAGAATGCATATTGTGTGAAGCTCTGTATAAGGTTTGTATTCGAGAGTTCGAAACAAACAGAGAGAGAGATTTGTATTGTCAGCAGCTGCTAAAGGTATTGTACACCTTTGGTAGAGTTTGTATTTGATTTATTTAATACAAAAAAAGTTTGTTTCATTCGTTTGTTCTTGTTCATATAATTAAGCAAAAATCAGACACAATTATATAACTTGTATTCAACCCCCCCTTCTACAAGTTATTCGAGTTAACAAACAATTTTTAAAAAGATCAATTAGGGTTTGATGGATCAAAACTCCATCTGACATGAACCTGACCGGAAAATATGAACACGGCCACCGGAGTCTGAGGATTTCCAGATTCCCGCCACCGGAAAATATTTCCGATCAGTTCCCTCCCAACCAAAAACATGTCCAATCCCGTCTGTTCGATCATACGACAACCACAACAATATATACTATCAACAATGAGTTCAACTTGCAATAAAAAATAAACCAATCTTTAAGAATTTCGGCGACTACAATCAAAATTCAACAAAATCTATGATTCACAACATGCAAAGCAGAATAATCGATTACAACTAAAATTATATTATCATCTATTAATTAAAACGTGAATTCCAGTCGACGATTAACTCTGGCGAGAAACCCCAACTCCGATATTAAAAAAATCAACTAAAAAATTTCAGAAAATAAAGCAACATCTCTGTTCGAAGCGATTTAAATGTATATAGGCAATTAAGCATCAACTTGTATCAAAGTTACATAACCCATTTGAAACGGATTGAAAGTTACCCTTTTCGGCGATTAACAAATGAATTGAACGTGTGGGGTTCATTGCTCGATGCTGGGCCTTCGAAACGTGATGTCGTAGTGGTATGCGTGGTGATACAATGTGCATCACCTATGAAGCTGAGCTGGAAGGAAATGCTAAAGTGGATGTGGGACAGAGTGACATGGCCAGGAATATAGACACGATAGCAGAGAAGGGAAAGCAAGGTGGTCAGAGTTGTGGACCACCCCATGTGCCAATCATTTGTATTTCATTTGTCTGTCATTTCAATTTCCTAGGTAGATATATCCTCCACCTGTGGATTGGCTCATTATGCTGAGTAAAGACAATTTATTCCTTTCCTTGTTCTCTGAATATGTCACCATAACAGTAATATTCTTCAAGACTACCTTTCTTTTCTAGCTAGCTTTCTGGAATTTACTTGTTTACTCTCATCTTATTATTAGATCGAGTAAGCTTAGATTCGTTATCTTATCTTTAAAATATCAAGAGTGTATCACTGGTATCAGACCTAAACCTTCCTTGGAAGCATGGTACAAGGGCGAAGCAACAGATCTACAGATAATGTGGAAGGAGATGGAGGATCTTCGTCTACAGAGCTACAATGTCTAGAGGTAACTGTTAACACTCTGTTAGAAGAACAAAATCAAAAGATGATCCAATCTTGTAATGCGAATACTCAAAGTATTACTCAAAATGCTAAATCTATAGCTGCTTTGAATGATTTGATTATGGGTTTATCTATGCAAGTCAGTAAAGTAGATTCTAATGAAGGGAGAAATTCTAAAATGTTTAGATCTAATGCTGAAAATGACCAGGGCCCTAGACCTTTAGATAATCAATTTAGACACCATAATTTTGCCTCTAGAATGACAAAGGTGGAGTTCCCAAAATTTAATGGCACAGATTTGAGATCTTGGTTGTACAAGTGTAATCAGGTTTTTCAATTGGATGAAATTGATGATGCCCAAAAGATTAGATTGGCAGCCATACATTTGGAGGGTAAGGCGTTACTGTGGCATCAAAATTTATGAAAAAATGTCTAAATATTGTGCCCACATGGAGTAAGTATACTGAGGAAATCACAATGAGGTTCGGGGAATTGTACGATGAACCAATGACTGAGTTGAAGGCTATTTAAATATTATTAACCTATACAATATCTATTTTAGACAATTTTATAATTATAAAATTTAAAAATACATAATATATGGATACTATATATTATATATACTTATAATATTGTAAATATTATTGTTTTTTATCGAACGAACGCGAACTCGGACGAACTCAGACGAACTTTTAACGAACACGAACTTTTAACGAACCGAACCATCGAACTTATCGGAAAGATTTTCTTGTCCGTGTCCGTGTTGGTTAAGCCGTCGAACCGAGCTTAACGAACTAGAACATGAGCGAACACGAGCGAACTTACCAAACTGTTCGGTTCACTTACAGCTCTAGGAACAGGGAATCATTAGACCATGCAACAGTCCTTTCGCTGCTCCTATGGTGTTGGTTAAGAAAAAGGATGGGGGTTGGAGGATGTGTGTAGATTATCGAAGCCTCAATAAAGCTACAATCAAAGACAAATTCCCTATCCATATAATTGAGGAACTTCTTGATGAGTTACAAGGTACTCAATACTTTTCTAAGATAGATCTTAAATCAGGTTATCATCAAGTACGAATGCATCCTAGTGATGTATATAAAACTGCATTTAAGACACATTTTGGTCACTTTGAGTATTTGGTGATGCCTTTTGGTTTATCTAATGCACCATCGACATTTTAGGCACTTATGAACTCTGTTTTCAAACCACTGTTGAGGAAGGGAGTTTTGGTTTTCTTTGACGATGTGTTAATCCTGGACTGAGCATGGCACATTAAAGAGGTGTTATAGTTGATGCAAAAGCACACACTCTTTGCTAACAAGAAGAAATGCTCCTTCGGGGTGACTAAGATTCATTACTTAGGGCATATAATTTCCAACAAGGGGGTCAGCACTGAACCTGACAAGATACAAGCTGTTTTAGATTGGCCTATCCCTAAGACTGTAAAGCAACTTCGGGGTTTCTTAGGATTAACTGGTTACTACAGACGGTTTATACAGAATTATGGTCAGATTTGTAGACCATTGACTGATCTACAAAAGAAAGAGGCTTTTGGTTGGACTGAAACTGCAAACTCCTCCTTCCAGGAATTAAAGACCAAGAAGGTTAATCCTCCAGTCTTAGGACTTCCTAATTTTAATGAGCCATTTCTAATCAAAACTGATGCTTCTGGGTTGGGAATGGGAACCGTGTTGATGGAGAAAGGGTATCTAATTGCTTACATTAGTAAAGCATTCTCTAAGAAAAATGCCATGTTATTAGCATATGAAAGAGAGTTACTAGATGTAGTATTTGTAGTAAAGAAGTGGCAACATTACCTCCTACAGCAGCAATTCACTATTAGAACTGACCAGCATAGCTTAAAGTATATTTTGGACCACAAGTTGGCTACTCATTTTCAGCAGAAATGTTTATTAAAACTAGCTGGTTTTGACTTTATGATCGAATACAAGAAAGTCCCTGAAAATAAAGTGGCTGATGCCCTTTCGAGGATACCACAGGGACACTTATTTGCCTTAACTGTATCTTCGATTTAGTCTGATCTACTAGAACAGCTACAGCAGCATTGGAGAGAAGACACCAACCTCCAATAAACCATCACTGATCTACAAAGTGATGCCAACTCACATGCTTTGTTTAAATGGCATCAAGACCAATTAACTAAAAAATGGAGACTAGTAGTGGGGTATAATCCAGCACTGAGAAATTCTATTCTGGAATGGATGAATTCTTCACCCCAGGGGGGCCATTCTGGCATTGATGTCACTTATAGAAAGGTACAAACTTTATTCTATTGGCCCAACCTAAAGAAATCTGTGACAGAGTTTATCAAGCAGTGTAGTGTATGTCAGAAATGTAAGGCTGATCTACAAGCATACGCAGGGTTGATCCAACCATTACCAATCCCTAATAACATATGGGAGGAAGTTACTATGGATTTTATAGAGGGTTTGCCAAAATCATAAGGTAAAAATGTTATTATGGTAGTGATAGATCGACTGAGCAAGCAAGGCCATTTTATGGCATTGGCTCACCCCTTTTCTACAATCAAGGTAGCTCAAGTATACTTGGACCAAGTCTATAATCTGCATGGGATAAAGTCTTCATTAGTTCTTTCTGGTCTGAGTTAATAAAAATGCAGGGAGTGAAGCACAAGTTGTCAACTGCATACCACCCTCAAACGGATGGTTAGTCTAAAGTCCTCAACAGATGTGTAGAGGGATATCTAAGGTGTATATGTTACACGACACCTATGACGGGGCAAAGTGGTTACCCTTGGCTGAGTTTTGGTAAAATTTTAATTTTCACACAGCCACAAAACAAACACCTTTTGAAGTGGTTTATGGTATTCCACCCCCCTTGCATAGGCCTTACTTGTGGGGATCGACTGTTGTTGAAGCTGTGGAGAGGAGTTTACTACAGAGGGAACAAGCTATTGCCATGTGTTGTGACCAAAATCTTGCATGGATCAGATTTAGGCTCATGATGAGTTTTGGGTCCAATCCACAAGGAAAGAGGATGTTTTAGAGGGCTTCCAGGGTAGATGTGGTAACCCATAAAAACTGATAACAGGGCTTCCTGATAATAGGGCTCCCCAATAGCTGGGCTCCTTGATGACAAGGCTCCTGGATAGCAGGCTTCCAAGACAGCCTGCCAGCAGGGCTACCGGAGCCAAGCTACCGAGTGGTATCCCCAGCTTCCCCGGAAGCCTGATAGAAACACAAATTCAGACTAGGACAACCATCAGATAGGGCTTCCAGTATGGCTTCCATATTTGGGTTACCGGAGGGGCTACCGGAGCCAGGCTATCGGGCGGTACCCCCAGCTTCCACCGGAAGCCTGATTAGGCCGCCAATTTGGATAAGGCAAACCTCTTACTTTTTAGGAACACGTCTTTACAGTTGAAATACACCTCTAATCAGATAAATCTTCAGTTATTCGAGGATATATATATCATAAATACATGATATATCATTCGTTCTTGAGATAAACATCAGTGGATGGGCTTCCAACAGTCCTAATACAGCTTGGAAACCTGATAACTACATCACAATCAGTTGATATACGTAAATATCAATCATTATCTCATTAGAAACGAGATAACTCATCAAAAATAATCGATCATATCAATCAAGAACTACATATGGGCTTGATCCACTATAAAAGTGGTATGTAGGCAGTTTACGGGGTCTCTTCTGAAAACGCACGTTGATACTAAGAGCAAGTACACTCCGGTTCACGTTCACTATCATAATTAGGGTTCTTGGCAGGCCAACCTTCGGTCCTTGAGCTCTAATCCTGTAGATTTAGTCCAATCATCACCAAAACACCTTCCTGTGTTCTTCGGAAGCCTAGTTGTCAGCCTTTCTGGGCAGCTAGTCAACACCATATTTTACGGCGCTATTCCAGCAACGACCGCCATGTAGTTGTGCTAAAATCCTCCCACAACAATTGGGGCTAGAAGGAAGGGCATGAAATAATCATCTTTTGGAGGAAAAGGTGTCTAACAGCTCTGATAGCGATCGAACGACGTTAAAGCTTATGAAAAAGAAGACAATGATGATGGTCATAATGTCACTAATAAAGACATAATTAAACACATCAAGTTGGGGTGGATGATTTTGAGATCCCTCAAAAGAGAAGTCCAAACTATTCGATAATTGAGTTTGGGTTCTGATGAAGATAAAATGGTCGATCATGAACCATCAGTTGAGGAGATGAACTCCGAGGATTTTTAGGAAGAGGAAGCCCTGGATCTGGTAGCCATAGATCTGGAACCCTAGACCCGGAAGCCCTAGATCCGGAACCCTAGATCCGGTAGCCCTAGATCCGGAACCCTGGATCCGGGAGCCCTAGATCCGGTAGCCCTAGATCCGAAACCTTGGATCCGGTAGCCCTGGATCTGGTAGCCCAAAAATTTGGAATCCCTGGATCCGGCAGCCATAGATTCGGAAGCCCTGGTTCCGGAAGCCAAGACCCGGAAGCCCTAGATGCGGAAGCTTAACCTGCCAGAGGCCTTATTATTTTTTGATTGGGTAGAAAGCTAAATAACGAAGATTTCTCACTATAAATTAGATAAAGTTGTTTAAAGAAGCTTCCAGAAAAGATCTTCCTATAAAGGGTCTCCCAGTAAAGGCTTTTCGGAACTACAAGGAAGGAATCGGAACCCTAACTGACTTTTATTCCTGGGCGGAACCCCCAAAAAAATTATGGAAGAATTACTAACAAAGCTGTCTAAGGCTTCAAATCATGGAGGACAGGGGATCGGGAGTAGAAATAAAAGGAATCGGTCATATAGGCCAAGGGACCGGGGTAGCAGCAAGTGGGCTTCCGGTAGTGACACTGCAAGTGTGGCATCCCATAGCTATGATGATAAGACTGACCCAATCATAGTCAATATGACTAAGGACAAGGCTTCCACCAGAGAGAGAAGCTCCCAAGGGACAGGGTTCCAGAGAAATACGGAGCACACCCCCTTGACAATTCCGATTATCCATATTCTGGAGGTGAATGAGAAGAACAGACTAATCAGGAAGCCCTACCAGTCAGGTTCCCCAGGAGGCCAAGAAATATAAAGAAGAGTAGAGTAATCGAGAAAATGCCCCTGGGAACTAGGAGAGGAGTACCCGGGCTGATAGCATCCACACTATCTTTGGTGACCCTTATTTGGGTGGCTCCAGGAGGAATGACAGGGACAGATATGCCGGAAGGCCAAAGGGAAGCCCCTTACAAATGTCTTCCACCTTGTAGAAAGTCCCCCCAAGGTGTTCAAAGGGGAAACCGCAGATATCTCCTTTACCAAAGAGGATGCCAAATGGGTTTACCACCCTCACAATGATGCCTTGGCGGTAACCGTGATTATTGGTGGAATGAATATGCACAGAGTGCTGATTGGTAATGAAATCTCAATGAATATCTTGGCATGCACCACACTCCCTCAGAATGGCATTGGGTGTGTGAAGGGATGCCAGTATTGATCGAGAGAATGCTATAACAAAGTTGTACAAGCTTTCGAGAAGGTTGATAAATCTGTTTAGACTGACGAGAAGGCTGATAGGGAAGCCCTCATGAAAATCCATGGACTATAGCTAAAAAAATTTGAGAAAGCATTGTGCAATCCCATCATGATAGTAGAGCTACTAGAGGAACCTACTGAAGAGGTTCAAGTTTTTTGGGGGGTAGTACCACCACAAACCTTGTTGTTGGAAGCTGTCGAAAAAGATGAGGGAAACCAAAATTTCCCAATGAAAGGCATAGTAGATGATGCCTCTAATGATGATCAGGATGGAAAGATGCAGGAAAATGAAAATGGAATACTGTCCGGCATGCCCTATGGGTTACTGAATGCTGGGGTTACCTACAGCCTGGTATATGATGAATGGAAGGTTGCCTCGAAAGAATGGACACGAAACTCCATAAACCATAATGAGAGCCGGGAAGCCGCCAGTCAAAATTGATATTGATCCTTGGATGCCGGGTACCCTGGAAAAGGCTGGAGCTGCCGAAGATACCATCCCTATACTGGTGAATACCGCGAGTCCCATTAAGATTTTGAAAATTGGGAAGCAGCTGGATGAAGGAATGAGAGAAAGGCCAACCTCTTTCCTCAAAGGCAACCTAGATGTGTTTGCA
Source organism: Saposhnikovia divaricata (assembly GCA_036435485.1). Classification (NCBI taxonomy): domain Eukaryota; kingdom Viridiplantae; phylum Streptophyta; class Magnoliopsida; order Apiales; family Apiaceae; genus Saposhnikovia; species Saposhnikovia divaricata. The sequence goes on from CM071601.1 coordinate 104,572,741, forward strand.
TGGTGCCACTCGGATATGGTTGGCATTGACCCAAGAATAATGTGTCACTACCTGAATATTGATCCTAAAATAAGAGGCATCTGGCAGAAAATGAGACCAATCAGTAGGGAGAGGGCCACCACCCTCCAAGATGTGGTAGACCGGCTACTGAATGCTGGTTTAATTAAAAAATCCTTCTATCCAACATGGCTAGCAAACCCGGTGCTGGTCTAAAGCCCAATGGAAAATAGAGGACATGTGTGGACTTTACTGACTCGGATAAGGCTTGCCCTAAAGATAGCTTCCCGCTACCCAGAATTGATCAACTGGTGGATGCTACGGTAGGCCATGCATTGCTTAGTTTCATGGATACTGACTCTGGGTATAATCAAATTCGTATGTACAAGCCGGACCAGGAACATGCTAGCTTCATAATCAATAGTATGGCAGATCAACGGGAGCTTCCAGAGCAAGGGTCCCCGTATTGAACTCTACATGAGGAACACTGTCATGGTAACTGAGCTTCCAGTTGAGAACAAATGGACCATCCCAATACGGGAATACGTCACCAAGGCGCTGCTTCTGAAAGATAAGGATGAGGCCCGGAAACTCAAATACAAGGCTGCCAGGTACGTGATCTATGATGGCATCCTGTATAAAAGGGGTTTCAATCAACCCCTACTAAGGTGTATACCTGGGAATGAATGTGAGTACATTTTAAGATAAGTTCACGAAGGCATCTGCGGTAACCACTCAGGGTAGCTCCCTTACTCTTAAGGTGGTGCGGCAATGCTATCACTGGCCTATATTGAAAGCTGATGCTCATGATGCTAAGGCTTATGATCACTGCCAGAGATTTTCTAACTTTAAAATCAACCCCGATGTGGAGTTAAAGCCTATCGTAAGCCCCTAACCCTTTACAATCTAGGAATTGATCTTAGTTGGGAGCTCCCAAAGGGTAAAGGCGGTGTGAAGTATGTTGTGGAAGCCATTGATTAATTTACTAATTGGGCTGAAGAAGAACCCCTGGCTACCATAATCACAAGCAAGCTGAAAGAGTAGATGCCCGGGGGCTAATGGATGCACAATTCCCTCGATGCAGTTTGATGTAATCGCACTCCTTGATTTTCAGTAAAAGTAGAAGTCGACTGTTTCATTATACATTTGTTGACTTATGATTAATTGGAAAAGAAGGGCATGGAAGCCCCACAAACATAGTTCTACATGGCATCCAGGCTACCATCCAGAACTAGGGGTAGTGGATGTACATCCCTCCGCAACATGTTGAAATTGTTAGAATTTTAAACTTCATTACTTCAAGGGTACGTGTGGAACCTTAATTGGCACATGTAGCTTCCCTTCATTACTTCAAGGGTACGTGTGGAACCTTACTTGGCACACGTAGCTTCCCTTCATTACTTCAAGGTTACATGTGGAACCTTACTTGGCACAAATAGCTTCCCTTCATTACTTCATGGGTACGTGTGGAACCTTACTTGGCACACGTAGCTTCCCTTCATCACTTCAAGGGTACGTGTGGAACCTTACTTGGCACACGTAGCTTCCCTTCATCACTTTAAGGGTACGTGTGGAACCTTACTTGGTACACGTAGCTTCCCTTCATTACTTTAAGGGTACGTATGGAACCTTACTTGGCACACGTAGCTTCCCTTCATTACTCTAAGGGTATGTGTGGAACCTTACTTGGCACATGTAGCTTCCTTTCATGTTTATTTGGGCATATGTGGAACCCTGATTGGCACACATGGACCCCTTGATTATCAGTCATGTGTGGAACCCTGATTGGCATACATGGCTCTCTTGACTAATTGAGCTTGTGTGGAACCCTGATCGGTATACATGGATCCCTTTATTATTAGTTATATGTGGAACCCTGATCGGCACACATAGCTTTCATGATTATTAGGGCATGTATGGAACCCTGATCGGCATACATGGATCCCTTCATTGTTAGGGCAGGTGTGGAACCCTGATCGGCACACCTAGATCCCTTTGTTATTAGTTATGTATGGAACCCTGATCGGCACACATAGCTTTCATGATTATTATGGCATGTATGGAACCCTGATCGACATACATGGATCCCTTCATTGTTAGGGCAGGTGTGGAACCTTGATCGAACACCTAGATCCCTTTATCTTTAGTCATGTATGGAACCTTGATTAGCTCACATGACTTCTTTGATTATTAGGGCATGTATGGAACCCTGATCGGCATACATGGATCCCTTCAATGTTAGGGCAGGTGTGGAACCCTGATCGGCACACCTATATCCCTTTATCTTTAGTCATGTGTGGAACCTTGACTGGCTCACATGACTTCTTTGATTATTAGAGCATGTATGGAACCCTGATCGGCATACAAGAATCCCTTCATTATTAGGGCAGGTGTGGAACCCTGATCGAAACACCTGGATCACTTTATTTTTAGTCATGTGTGGAACCTTGACCGGCTCACATGAATTCTTTGATTATTAGGGCATGTATGGAACCCTGATCGGCATATATGGATCCCTTCATTGTTAGGGTAGGTGTGGAACCCTGATCGGCAAACCTAGATCCCTTTATCTTTAGTCATGTGTGGAACCTTGACTGGCTCACATGACTTCTTTGATTATTAGAGCATGTATGGAACCCTGATCGGCATACATGGATCCCTTCATTATTAGGGCAGGTGTGGAACCCTGATCGGCACACCTGGATCCCTTTATTTTTAGTCATGTGTGGAACCTTGACCGGCTCACATGAATTCTTTGATTATTAGGGCATGTATGGAACCCTGATCGACGTACAAGGATCCCTTCATTATTAGGGCAGGTGTGGAACCTTGATCGGCACATCTGGATCCCTTTATTTTTAGTCATGTGTGGAACCCTGGCCTGCACACATGGCTTCCTTGGTCATTTATCATGTATGGAACCCTGATTCGCATACATAGATCCTTTAACTCATAACCTACGAGTTTCCGTGAGACGGCTCGTGTGGCTTCCCAAATATATTACTAATACAGCCTTGTAGGAACGGCTCATGTGATATCACTCTACCTACCTTCTGAAATGTCTTATGAAAATAGAAGCTTACAGGACAGGGCTCCCAGAACAGACGCTTCCAGGTTGAGCTACCGGAATTAGGCTTCCACATATAAGGCTCCCAGAATCAGGCTTCCGGGTAACAAGCTTTCGCAACGGAAGCCCCTAAGATGGAAGTTGTAACCTCAAGAGATAAGGTACATGCAACCCCATATGCTTTTGAGCAACCTATACGGGTATGTGAAAACTAAACTCACCCCCTTGAATTATGGTAATGCTCATACATTTCATTACTCCTGCAAGCTTTCACTTAAAAGTTATAGCTTATTCACTGATGTTTAGTTAAAGAATTTATATACATACTTTATGGCTATAAAAGGGGAATAATTACGCATTTATGCATATGCCTAGGATGGCCCCTTAATAGTTCTGCAAACGCTACCTCCCTTGCGTGGAAGCCTGACACAATTTATGCTTGAGCTTAAAGAATATCATTTTCCTAATAACCAGTCACAAGATTAATACTTTTAATACCTCGTTTACCTATAGAACCATTCACCATGACACTAAGTAGATGGCTAGTCCTTGGTAATCAGATTCAGGCATAACTAGAATGCCTTAGTATGAATAAAACTGCCTAAGGATGTTGAAATTTAGATACGGACCTTATGACTAAATAGATTTTACTACTACTAATACGCTAGGTAGTAACCCCCATACCTTAGACGTTAAGTGATAGAAGGGAATTGCCTAAAGCCAAGTACAGATAAGATTAACATGTACCTAAACAAATAATAAGATATCCCTACTAAAGACATGCATAAGATACGATTAAGATATGCATTCATAAAACTAGATGATAATTAGTTCATAAACTGTAACAGCCCGAGATCCGGGGTCGGGGACCTGGTCGTTACGGTCTCATATTCCATAAACAATACTTGCACTTGAATCAAAATGAATAAATAGCATGCTATGATCCCACAATAATACTACATCACACACAACCAGTTATAGTCCCAGAGATGAAATTGAAATAATACTCTAATCATAGGATCCACAACTTATAAGTTTTTACAACCCAAAATGATTACAGAATAAATTTAATAGTTTCTTGCCATTGATTAACGTAAGTCATACATATAAATAAGTCTGATACATAAAAGCTACTAGTCTAGCTTACTGGCTACTCCTGCCTCAGCAATGGCTGCTATGACAATAGTGGTTAACCCTCTGATGGCTGTCACCTGCTTGCGTTGAGTACGCCTTGTGCAGGCCATCAGATCTAGCTGTTGTTGTGATATAATAAATAAATCAAGGGTGAGCAATAGCCCACCAAAAATAATATATAACTAAACAATAATATATAACGATTCAAATATACCTTTGAAACCATATGCCATGCATTAGCGAACATATTGCCAGTATAACATAAAAGATGAAGGTACAAGGTACCTCAAAATGTAACTTTTAGTTTTAACATTATTCAAACCCTGCCAACACTGATAATGTTGTAGAAAATTTCCAACTTTGAAAGATGATCTAATACCTGAGCATTGACGCGCAGAAGCCGTAACGTTTACGATGATCAGTCGTATGTTATGTATCTCATGATTCTTCTCTACATGTAGAAGGAAGAACAGACGGATTTACTTGTCCACCGCCCCCTGGAACTCCCCGGCCAACGGTTGAGCCATTGATGGACTAGCGCCACTCGGCCACTTACACGGCTCCTAGTTCGAGTAACATCCATGACTCTGAAACGTAAAGTTCGTCCCCCTTTCCCCAAGTATAATACTTGTTGATAGGACTCCACAAAGTAGTCGTATCTAATTGCAAAAGAAAATTCACCAATATTTCCTGAGCTGTTGCTTGTTAATGGATATCGACTTGTTCCATCAATCTTACCCCTCGAACGATGAGGAAGTAATACAAGACTCAATCTGATGAATAGCAACCAAGTTACGAATGAACAAAATAGTTTCAAAAGATTTATGACCGGGCAGTCAAACAAAATAAATAACATCTCTCAGGTAAGGTTCCTTTATATTTTGAAAGATAGCTTTAAATGAAGAAAATGGAGTTTTGGGAACCTCTCCTTGATAAAAATAATCATAATAAGGCTCAGAAATATTTTATATAATATTTGGAGGTTGAAGATAATATTTGAATAAAATGAATCATTTTTAAACTAGTTAAAAGAATTAAATAAATATTCGAAGAATATTTATTAATCCATAAATATTTCCAGAATGTTCTTAATATAAAATATTGATCATAATTAACCCTCGAATGAATATATAAAATATTCATGAAATAAATAATTCCTCGAATAAATAATCAAAATAATATCCGATAATTAAATCAACCTTAAATGAATATTCAAGATAATATTCATTATAGAATTAATGCTCAAATGAATATTCAAAATAATATTCATTATATAATGAGACTCAAATGAATATTCAAATAATATTCATCTAATAAATAATGAAAATAATATTTACTTAGATATTTTCCTTAGAAAGTAATCACAATGTATCAAGAAATACTAACTCCCTGTCTATATTCAAAGAATGAGACTCATATGCCCTTCACTAAGGGTCTTAGCAATATCCAGCTTATAACTAATATAACTCGTATCTAGCTTATAAGCCAACATCAATTCTCGAAACAAGTATCACAATATAATCTGAAAGCAGGCATGCATGCTATGGCATATGTATAACAACAATCAAATCATATATATATATATATATATATATATATATATATATATATATATATATATATATATATATATATATTATCACAACAACAGTTCCAAAGTGTTGGAAACTTGCCTGGTAATTTGGTGGGGGAGGGTGTCATGGGTCAGTCCGGTGATCTATAAACAATCAAATCATTCGAGATTAATCACTTAACGCTTTTTGAAAGGCTAAGTATATACTTTACTTAGGTTAAATCACGTTTTCAAGTTATCTCGTTATGCACCCTTTAGTGTACTCTTATTAACACCGTTATGATCCGACACTTGTTCGTTATTAAGGCATGTCATTACACGTACACTTGGTAGGTACTTAAGTCGTATAAGTTCTAAAGTCGGTCGTTTATTAGCAAAGTTTATACCTCGAGATTGATTGATCGTTTTCTGGGTTATAACCAAGTGTTCTTTAAGGGGTTCATTCGTACTTAACCTCGATTCGAACATTTTTATAAAATCGAAAAACGATCCATTTGACATGAGGTTTTCTCTCACACCTTCCTTGTGATCTATAATATTTAATTACCAAGATTCTCCACTGAATTAATCATGTTAAGGGGGTTCAATTCCAGTTACGAATTCGCACTTACGGTTTCGAACTACTTTCACTAAATCGACCATAACTTCTAAACCGTAAGTCCGTTTGCTTCGATTCTTGCGCCAAAACGATCTATGACTCGAGATCTACCTGGTCAGCCCATAATATCTTTAAGGTCAGAGATTTACTACTACTATCTTGCATGAATTTTAAGGTTTAACAAAATTTCGGCATTACGACGGCTATAAACCGAACATTTCTAAATTTGTTACATCACAACCAAGCCACACCGGGCATACCATACATCTTATACACATGATAATCATCTTAAAAAGTCCAAGAACATCTCACTACATCATCATATTCATCATATTACTTAAATTAACTAAACCACTACATAATCATGCTTATAATACACCATATTCATAACTAATCTCAAAACTACCAATAACATTCATAAACTCAAAATAAGTGAAGGGTTTCAAGTCAAAAAATGCAGCGGAAAACAACAATTAAAACAATAAAATCGAAACCCAATCACAGGATCCATACAAAACAAGACGTTTAATTCATAGTTATGAACGTTTACCTTAAACCGAAGCTTTAACAGTTGATGACAGATGGAGGTCCAAAGATGCAATCACCACGTAGCCCTTGTAGCAAGATCTGCGTCGCCAAAGAAGTCCACATGAACGTCGGTACTAGCCGAAGTCGTGCCTCTATCTATCTCTCTCTCTCTCTCTCTCTCTAGCCCCTCTAAAAGATTTAGAGCAGCTAGGGTTTTATGAAAAACGGAATTGCATTAACCAACCCTAAACAATACATCATTATGTATTTATAAGGTAGAGAGATTGGGCCAAAACCCTATTTAAAACCAAAACTGATTGGGTTAACATGATTAAATTCGAATTTTGTTTTAATTAATTAAGTCCAACTCAATTAATTAAATAACTAATTTTGAATTTATAATCATTTAATTTAAATTCAGAATTTAAATTAAAACTCCATTTAAACGTTCTTATTGTGTAACCCTTTAGGTTATTATTACGTTGGCAATAATTTTAATATCCAATAATAAAATTATAAACAATGAGTGTCATTTAGTAATACATCATAGCTACCCATTTAATAATAATAATTGGTGATCCAATTAAGCCTTTCGTGATTAATGTTTCCGTGTAATATAATCCCTTTAACCATATATTACAGATTAAACTCGAGGCATGTATTTAGTCATCCTCTTCAATGTTGATAAGTGGATTTTATATCCACTTGGATCGCTTAAATTCGGCTTAAATTGATTGTCTTGGCCTCAAGTTTATTGTAGTTTTGATGTGTTTTGCTTAGTTGTGCGGACTTACAAGAATGTCGATTATGGGTGATGCTTCTATCGTGTTTGGAGGATTAATTGATTAAAATTCGGATTTTCCGGGAAGGTTGCGCAGTCTACACTGTTTTGGCCATATCTGGAGTTCTAGAAGTCCGTTTTCAGCGATCTTATAGCTCACGCGAAGCTTGAGAGATTTTCTACAACCTGGGATAGATAGCAGGTGCAGGGGACGTGCTGAATAAAATTGCGCGCCTGTTCTATGAGAAGCAAAGCAGAAAAATTCCAGTTTGCTCTTTTTCTAATTCTAATTGTATTTTGGGCAGTTTTTGGTACCTTAATCGAATTCTAATTGTAATAGAAGGTAATTGCTTATTGGGCAAGACTTCTAGAGTCTATTTAAACACATCCTACCATGTAATTTGTATCAGCTTTTTATTATTGTAACGTAGAACTGCAAGAGAGAAAAGTGGAGAAGGATTCAAGCTCGGTGACAAGCAAAGATCTAGATCTACTTCATCTTTTGTATACTTTGGATTATAGATTTGTTCTCTCAACTCTTGTTTTTATTAATATTATTGCTTCTTTCTTTCATATCTTATTAATTATCATGTTTTCATCAATTCCCATGACAATGAACGGTTCAATTATGGGCTAATCGTTGTCATGGGATTCTAATGGATTTAATTATGGAACTTAGTATCTTGATGCTTTAAAGATCTGTGTGTGGTGTATAATTGATATCCTCGTATGGTTAATCTTAATGCTTATAGATGCGTAGCTAACATCTAAATTGAATTGTTAATCTCTTGTGAAGTGAAAGTGGATCTTGAGATTTAGAACTTGCCATGCTAGCATAGGTTCATAATTGTTTATCAATATGATTCGTGGTGTGAGATGAAAATACTTATACTACCCTATGTGATCTTAATGGATAACCTGTTCTTCAACCGTTATGTTTTCAAATTCTATAGACATATAGGGTCTAAGCATAATTGGTGTCTATTCATCTTCTATCTCTTTTGTGGATGTATGTTTAGTTTGGTATGCGTATGCTGACAGGTAGCGTAACCTTGTTTCGTGTTATCCGATCAGATATCAAAACCATTGCATATAGAGATTAAAGGCATCAGATCTAAGGGAAGTATTTAATGAAGTTAGGATCCAATGTTTATTCTCATATTAGTAATTCGATTTCAATCTCATTAGTTAATTTAATTCTTAGTTTATAATTGCATCCTAGTTAATTTAGATAATCAATCCCAAAATTATTATTTTTCTTAGCAATGAATTAAAACCATACATTGTTGCATAGGCATATTATCTGATTAAAACTTAACCAGATCTCTGTGGAATGAACTTAAATTATATTACTTGTGACTACGTGCGCTTGCGTAATTTTGTGATAACAAGTTTTTGGCGCCGCTGCCGGGGATCATCGGTGTTTTGTTTAGTTTATGTGCTTGTCATCAGTGGTCGTTAGCGTTCACTGACTCGGATTTCTTACTTAGTTGTTTGTTTCGGTGTGTTTTCAGGTACTTGAACGTGTATGCGAACACGTTTGCAGGCTCGTAAGGAAAAACTGGCAGAAAAAGAACTTGCAGCAGTAAAAGAGATGGCAGATTTACCAGCAGCAGTCAAGGCTTTGAAGGACTATTTGCAGCCGAAGATCAATGACATACAATCTAGTATTGTCAGGCCAGCTATTGCAGCGAACAACTTTGAGATCATGCCGAGCACAATTCAGATGGTGCAGAATTCAGTTCAGTTTGGGGGTGCTTCGACAGAGGATCCTAACATGCACATCCGGGACTTTATCGAGATCTGCGACACTTTCAAATTTAATGGTGTGTCGGATGATGCTATCAAGTTGAGGCTTTTCCCATTCTCCTTAAGGGATAAGGTTAAGGGCTGGTTATACTCTCTACCAGCTGGTTCCATTACTACATGGGAAGATCTTGCTCAGAAGTTTCTTACTAAATTCTTCCCTGTGGCGAAAACTGCAGCAATAAGGAACCAGTTAACTCAATTTCAACAGCAATCTGGCGAGTCTTTGTGTGAGGCTTGGGAACATTATAAGGAGATGCTACGAAAGTGTCCTCATCATGGCATGCCTGATTGGATGGTTATTAATGGTTTCTACAATGGGTTGGGAGCACAGTCTAGGCCTTTGCTAGATGCAGCATCAGGTGGAGCTCTGTGGGCGAAGAGCTATGAGGAAGCTTATGATCTTATTGAGATAATGGCTGCTAATGAATATCAGAATCCAACACAGAGGCTTTCTCAAGGTAAGGTAGCAGGTGTTCTTGAAGTTGACACAGCTTCAGCTATTGCAGCTCAGTTGAAGGCTCTCACGATGAAGGTGGATTCTCTTGCTAATTATGGAGTTCAGCAGGTTGCTAGTATTTGTGAGCTATGTGTGGGCACACATGGGACGAATCAGTGTGCTATCTCTTCTAAATCAGCACAACTTGTAAGTAATTTTCAGAGACCTGCTGCACCAGTTCCAGCCACCTATCATCCAAACAACAGGAATCATCCTAACTTCAGTTGGAGCAACAACCAAAGTGCTCAACAATCTCAGCAGCCCTATCAGCAGTTTCAGGGTCAGCAAGCAAGGCCATTCAATCAAGGTTATCAGCAGCAGTATGCTCCAAGGCAACCATATCAACCTCCTGGATTTCAGCAGCAACAGCCCCAGGCTCATGCGGGGCAATCATCTAATGAAAAATCAAAAAGGGATGATTTGTGGATGATGGTGAAGAACCTGCAAGCTTCTCAAAAGGTCTTGGAAACCCAGGTGGGATAGATTGCAAGTGCCTTACTTAGTAGGCAACAAGGAACTCTTCCTAGTGATACGGAAGCAAATCCAGGTAGGAGGGACAACAAGGAGCAGGTGAAGGCCGTGACTTTGAGATCGGGAAAGGTGACATCAGATCCTAAATCAGCCGCTAAAGAAGATGAAGAAGTGCAGAATCAGCAAGTTGAAAAATCTGCAGTGCCTGACAATGAGAAATCTAACTTAGTAGCTGAGGAGCTGGATGGTGAAATAGAGAAGAGCAAGGAACTTGTTAAAAATTCTGTGGAGAAGTCTACAAAGAACACTCAAATTTATCCTCCTCCTCCATATCCTAGAAGACTCCAGAAGCAGAATTTGGATACTAAGTTTGCTAAGTTTTTAGAGGTGTTCAAGAAGTTACAGATTAACATTCCTTTTGCGGAAGCTCTTGAACAGATGCCAAGTTATGCCAAGTTCATGAAAGGTATTCTCTCTCATAAGTTGAAGCTTGATGCATTAGAGACCGTTGCCTTAACGGAAGAGTGTAGTGTCGTTCTGCAACAGAAGTTGCCTCCGAAGCTAAAGGATCCGGGTAGTTTTACTATTCCATGCACTATTGGTAATCTATTCTTTGAAAAGTGCTTGTGTGACTTGGGAGCTAGCATCAATCTCATGCCCTTGTCAGTATTCTTGCAACTTGGTCTACCAGATCAAAAGCCAACCAACATCTCTTTGCAGTTGGCCGATCGTTCAATTACTTATCCTAGAGGCATAGTGGAGGATGTCTTGGTGAAAGTTGATAAGCTCATCTTCCCTGCTGATTTTGTTATCTTGGATTTCGAGGAAGATAAGAAGATTCCCATAATCTTGGGAAGGCCGTTCTTAGCTACGGGTAGTACCTTGATCGATGTGCAGAAAGGAGAGCTCACCATGAGGGTGCAAGACCAGAATGTCACTTTTAATGTGTTTAATGCAATGAAATTTCCCACTGATGAAGAAGAATGCTTGATGGTGGATTTGGTTAATTCTGCGGTTACTACAGAGATGGAGCAATTGCTTAATTCAGATTCTTTGGAGAGAGTGTTAGTTGGTGATTCTGATTTTGAAGATGAGGAAGTAGCCGAGCAATTACAACAATTGAAATCAGCTCCGTGGAAGAGGAAATTTGACTTACCATTTGAATCTTTGGAGTTAGGAGAGCTGAGAAATTCTGAGAGTCGTCTTAAACCATCTATTGAGGAAGCTCCTACACTTGAACTCAAACCATTGCCCGAACACTTGAGGTATGCGTTTCTTGGTGATGCATCTACATTACCGGTTATTATTGCTTCAAACTTGTCAGGTAGTGAGGAAGAAAAGCTCTTGCGAATTCTGAGAGAGTTCAAATCAGCCATTGGTTGGACTATAGCAGATATCAAGGGAATCAGCCCTTCTTATTGCATGCACAAAATTCTGCTAGAGGAGGGAGCTAAGCCTACTATTGAGCATCAGCGGAGACTTAATCCGATTATGAAAGAGGTGGTGAAGAAGGAAATTCTAAAGTGGCTTGATGCGGGTATTATATATCCTATCTCAGACAGTTCTTGGGTGAGTCCGGTTCAATGTGTGCCAAAGAAAGGAGGCATGACAGTTGTTGCGAATGATAAGAATGAACTCATTCCTACTCGAACAGTCACGGGGTGGAGAGTTTTCATGGACTATAGAAAGCTCAACAAAGCCACGAGAAAAGATCACTTTCCTCTACCATTCATTGATCAGATGCTAGACAGGTTGGCGGGACATGACTACTATTGCCTCGTTGATGGTTATTCAGGCTACAATCAGATTTGCATTGCTCCGGAAGATCAAGAGAAGACCACCTTCACATGTCCTTTTGGTACCTTTGCTTTCCGACGTGTTTCTTTTGGACTTTGTGGTGCTCCAGCCACTTTTCAAAGGTGCATGATGGCTATTTTCTCAGACATGATTGGCTCGAATGTGGAGGTTTTTATGGATGACTTCTCAGTTTTTGGTATTTCTTACGATGAGTGCTTGCATAATCTTTGTTTGGTTTTGAAGCGGTGTGTGGAGACGAATTTGGTGCTTAATTGGGAAAAGTGTCACTTCATGGTGCAAGAAGGAATCATTCTTGGGCACAAGGTATCTGGAAAGGGGCTTGAAGTGGATAAGGCTAAGGTGGAGACTATCGAAAATCTTCCTCCACCTATCTCTGTTAAAGGAATTCGCAGTTTTCTTGGGCATGCGGGATTCTATAGGCGTTTCATTCAAGACTTCTCAAAAATCTCTAAACCTCTATGCAATTTGTTGGAGAAAGATGTTCCTTTCAAGTTTGATTATGAGTGCCTTGCAGCTTTTGAGCTCTTGAAGAAGAAGTTGACTACTACTCCAGTCATTACCGCACCTAATTGGGAGCAACCGTTCGAACTTATGTGTGATGCTAGTGACTATGCTGTTGGAGCTGTGCTTGGTCAAAGGAAGGATAAAATTTTTCATGTGGTTTACTATGCTAGTAAAACCCTCAATGATGCACAGCTAAACTACACTACTACGGAGAAGGAGTTGCTAGTAGTTGTCTATGGTTTCGAGAAATTCAGGTCTTATTTACTTGGTACGAAGGTGATTGTTTACACGGATCATGCCACTATTCGATATCTCATGTCGAAGAAGGATTCAAAGCCTAGACTGATTCGTTGGGTGCTTCTTTTGCAAGAATTTGATGTGGAAATCAAGGATAGGAAAGGCACGGAAAATCAAGTAGCGGATCATCTCTCATGCTTAGAGGACCACGGGAAGGAATGGCATAACAAATCTCTTATTAATGAATCTTTTCCAGATGAGCAGCTGTTTGGAGTGCAAGATGAAGAGCCATGGTTTGAGGATTATGTGAACTATTTGGTTAGCAATGTTATTCCTCCAGATCTTTCGAGTGCTCAAAGGAAGAAGTTTCTACATGATGTGAAGTGGTACCGTTGGGATGAACCGTTTCTGTTTAGACAAGGAGCAGATCAGATGATCAGACGATGTATTCCGTATAGTGAGACCGAGGGTGTATTGCGAGATTGCCACTCAACTATTTATGGTGGTCATTATGGTGGAGAAAAGACAGCGGCTCGCGTGCTTCAAGCAGGTTTCTATTGGCCTACCTTGTTTAAGGATGCTCATCAGTTCGTGTTGAGATGTGATCGTTGTCAAAGGGTTGGCAATATTTCTAGAAGGAACGAGATGCCTCTTAACATGCTTCTTGAGGTGGAGATCTTTGATGTTTGGGGGATTGACTTCATGGGACCTTTTGTTTCTTCATGCAATAATCAGTACATCTTGCTAGCTGTGGATTACGTGTCTAAATGGGTCGAGGTTAAGGCGTTGCCGACTAATGATGCGAAGGTGGTATTGAATTTCTTGTATAAGCAAATTTTTACGCGTTTCGGAACTCCACGTGCTATAATAATTGATGAGGGAACTCACTTTTGCAATCGCCAGTTTACTATGTTGATGGCAAAATATAATGTGACGCATCGTGTTGCCACTGCTTATCACCCTCAAAAGAATGGCCAAGCTGAAGTTTCTAACAGGGAGATCAAGAGAATTCTGGAGAAAGTGGTGAATCCGTCTCGTAAGGATTGGTCATTGAAGTTGGATGAAGCTGTGTGGGCGTGCAGAACTGCCTACAAAACTCCTCTAGGTATGTCTCTGTTTCAGTTGGTTTATAGGAAAGCATGTCATTTGCCTGCAGAGTTGGAACATAAGGCATATTGGGCGTTGAAGAAATTGAATTTAGATATCACGGCTGCGGGTGCAAAACGGTTGGTTCAGTTGAATGAACTTGAGGAATTTCATGAGCAAGCTTACGAAAATAACAAGATGTATAAGGAGAAGGTCAAGAGGTGGCATGATAAAAGGTTGGTACCAAAATCATTTATGCCAGGTCAACTGGTGTTGCTATTTAATTCTCGCCTCAAGCTTTTTCTGGGAAAACTCAAGTCAAGGCGGTCGGGTCCATTTATTGTTAAGACGGTGTATCCACATGGAGCTATTGAAATTTATGAAACAACACCGGACCATGCTTTTAAAGTGAATGGACAGCGGTTGAAGCATTATTATGGAGGATCGTTTCAACGCGATAAGGTTTCCGCCGTTTTGGCATCTACTTGATTTGGAAGAAGAACGTCAAGCTAATGACGTAAAAGGAGTGCTATTTGGGAGGCAACCCAAGCATTGTGTAAGCCTTGTAGATGTTTGTTTCTTTCTCTCAAAAAAAAAAATAAAAAACAAAAATTTCAGGTTGCGCCTGCGCAAGCTGCACCAGCCGCGCAGACTGCGCCATGTAACGCAGGAGGAGAACGCGCAACATGCGCCAGCCGCGCAGACTGCACAGACTAACGCAGTACACACCCGCGCACTGTGCGCAAATCGCGCACTCAGTGCAGCCTGTGTCTGTCCAGTTCATTTTTTTGAGCTTAAACCACACATCTCTCTTCATATATCCTTCCTATATCACTAAAACCTCACAAAAAAACCCTATATCAAATCCCACTCCTATTCTAATTTGATTTTAAATCTTTAACAAACCCCAAATCCTTTATTCCTTCTACTTTCATCTCCAATTTTCACATCTCCTATATACATACACCTCTACATACACAAACCCATCTATATAAATCAAAATTTTCAACTTTCAACCATTATAAGATTCAAGGGAAGATTAAATTCGAATTATTGGAAGCTAATCGTGCAAGTTCACCTCTTCAATTCGTGGGTATTGTTCTAATCTCATATTTTTAATTGCTACGAATTTATGTTCTTGCCAATTAGGGTTTGGTTGTGTTCTTGAATTGGGGGTTTTGCTTAAACTCGAATTTTGGAGTTGTGTTGATTATTATTATTGTTGTTATGACTTCTAAGAGACAACGATTGGTGGGTAGTAGTAGTAGTACTTGTCCATCTTCGGATGAGACTGCTATTTTGGAAGGTGGGGTGGTGAAGTTTGTGAATGAGGAGGCCGAAGTGGAGTATGGTCGGTTAGTTTCTAGAGGAGTTATTCGGGAAAGGAGATTTGTGCCACGTAATAATGAGGAGATGGTAGCTATGGTTAGTGAGAGGGGTTGGTCTTTATTTTGTGAGTTTGCTAATGATGCCCCGTTGAATGTAGTTAGGGAGTTTTATGCTAATGCTAAGATAGCAAAGAATAACTCCACGATTGTTAGGGGCCGGAATTTGGATTATTCGCCTCGTGCCATTCGTACTTTGATTAGGTAGCAGCCTAAACCTAGGGGTGCTGCGGATTGGGGGAAAAAGACTAGGGATGACGTTGATCTTGAAACTATCATTGGTGAGCTATGTGTTCCGGGTACAGTTTGGAAGTGTAAGCCGGGTACCACCGAGAAGAGGACTTTTCTGGCTGCGTCATTGACTAGGTTCGCACGGGCTTGGTTCCTTTTCATAAGTTCTAATATCCTTCCGTCATCCCATGTGACCGATGTTACTGTTGAGAGGGCTATTCTGCTATGGGGCATTATCAAAGGTGAGTATGTTGACCTTGGTTATCTTATTAATCAAATTATTCTTCGGTATTTGGGAAGTAATTCGACGGTTAGTATTCCTTATGCTTCTATCATCACAGGATTGTGTGATGCTGCGAAAGTGAAATGGTACGTAGGTGAGCTGGTGCAGACAGCTATGACTTCTATTACTGATGCTACTATTGACCAGATGGTGGAGTGACCGGGCGGCATTCCTCATCCTCGGGGTCTAGGCTATGTTGTTGGTGGTGCTGGTGGTCAGGGAGCGGGCGCTCCGCCACATGTTCCTAGGGCACCGGGAGTTGTTATGGTAGGTCCTTATCGGTGTACGGTGGATATGCCGGTTTTTTATACCTATTTTCGTCGAATGACTAGGCGGATGGATGCTATGCATGTTAGCAGTCGCCAGTATTTCGAGGACATGGCCGTAGCTTTGGATGCAGCTTTTCAGTCACCAGGTACTGCGGTTCAGTGGCCTCTATTTGGAGCTCGGACTCCGTATCCTCCACCTGATTCATCCGACCAGGGTGAAGAGAGTGACGAGGGTGACGATGGCGATGAGGTATGCTTTCTGCTATCCCTCGTATTTACTTCTATTCAATGCGAACATTGAATATTTTAAGTTTGGGGGTGGTTTGAGGGATTAGTAGTTGTTGTTGTATTATGTGTGCATATAGATATCATGTTTTGCATGTTAGTAGTAATTCATGCATGTATGTTCGTATTAATTACGTTTGTTTCATATAGGACATTCTGTTTTTTATTTCGTATACCATGTGAGTTCATATTAGTTGCATTTCATGGCATGCATATTTCATGATCCCTTAGAACGAGCTAATTCTGATTGGTAGGTAGGTGTCTAATTGAGTGTGGTAATGATGAATAGAGGGTTGACTTATAGTTTCTATGAAATTGACTTATGTGTTTCGGAAACAAAACTAATTACACAGTCTCATTGGGTGCTTTTGGACTTGGTTGAGGTCATTCTTATTTGGATGTTTTGAGATTTAATTACTTGATTATAGTTAGAATTTTCTTTATTCCCTTGATGGCCTAGAACACTTAAGTCTATGTTTGGGGGAAAACAGGGATTTCATGCTTAAATTGTAAATATTTGTCAATAATTGCTAGATGTCAAATGGCTAGTAGCCGGCTCATATTTATATGAGTAGTGTAGGGTTGGAATTGAGAATTCTCATTCCAGATTGCATAGATAAAAAAACAGAAAAAAAAGAAGAAAAATAAAAAGAGAAGAAAAAAAAGAGTCAAAAGTCAATTTTTTATATGCAAAATTACCTAGGGTAAGCTCTTTAATACTCGAGCTATTAAGTTCGCGGGGACTTTGTGCCTAGTGACCTAAGGCTTTTATAGTCTAGGATCCACTCACCCAACGCTCGCTACATGGGTATTATTGTATAAGCCTTTTGGGGTCTCATCCATTGCACAGTTAAATAAGCATGTTTGTATATACTTGTCGTAGTAGTAGTAATAAAGCATGAATTTCTGTCTACCTTGGATAAGGATGGAGGTGTTCTTAGGTTATGAAGTGTCTACAGTCTATTCTATTTATAAACCTGTGATTGTCTTGACGAAGAGCATGTATGATTTTTGACCTAGTTTTGGGAGTATTTCTGATGAGCATTGCACACACGCATGTTTCTGTTCATGTATTGTTAGTATACGGGAACTTGGTCGAGCTCTATTTGGATTTAGTTGCATTCTCTAAGATATTTACTTGCTAGTTGGTTTTGGTTAGTTTGAAGGGGATCGTTGCATTTTCATTCTAGTTGCATTCATGCATTGCATTGCATTAGGTTAAATGGATTTTGTGGGTTCATTCAATATAGACCCTCACGAGACCTTACTCGTCCACTAGGGCTGCCTAGGGGTTTAAAGGGCTTGTTGCATATGCCAAATGCAACCGTGATCACCTACGGAAGTGGTACTAGTTAGTTAGTTAGTTGTAATTGTTTATGCTTGAGGACAAGCATCGGTTTAAGTTTGGGGGTGTGATAAGTGGATTTTATATCCACTTGGATCGCTTAAATTCGGCTTAAATTGATTGTCTTGGCCTCAAGTTTATTGTAGTTTTGATGTGTTTTGCTTAGTTGTGCAGACTTACAAGAATGTCGATTATGGGTGATGCTTCTATCGTGTTTGGAGGATTAATTGATTAAAATTCGGATTTTCCCGGAAGGTTGCGCAGTCTACACTGTTTTGGCCATATCTGGAGTTCTAGAAGTCCGTTTTCAGCGATCTTACAGCTCACGCAAAGCTTGAGAGATTTTCTACAACCTGGGATAGATAGCAGGTGCAGGGGACGTGCTGAATAAAATCGTGTGCGTGTTCTATGAGAAGCAAACCAGAAAAATTCCAGTTTTGCCCTTTTTCTAATTCTAATTGTATTTTTGGCAGTTTTTGGTACCTTAATCGAATTCTAATTGTAATAGAAGGTAATTGCTTATTGGGTAAGACTTCCAGAGTCTATTTAAACACATCCTACCATGTAATTTGTATCAGCTTTTTATTATTGTAACGTAGAACTGCAAGAGAGAAAAGTGGAGAAGGATTCAAGCTCGGTGACAAGCAAAGATCTAGATCTACTTAATCTTTTGTATACTTTGGATTATAGATTTGTTCTCTCAACTCTTGTTTTTATTAATATTATTGCTTCTTTCTTTCATATCTTATTAATTATCATGTTTTCATCAATTCCCATGACGATGAAAGGTTCAATTATGGGCTAATCGTTGTCATGGGATTCTAACGGATTTAATTATGGAACTTAGTATGTGACGCCCCCAGATCCGGGGTCAGAGATCTAGGCGCTCAAGGTCCATTTTCCATTAATAACACACCTGTTCTTGCACATAATATATAAAACGGCCATCGACCCCACAATAAAACTCACACCACACACACACACACAGGTTAGAGTCTCAGAAACGTCATACACTTGATTGAGCAAAAGTAAAAGTTTCAGAGTTATTACAGACCAAATTAAATAGCATTTATGCTACCAGCAACACTTCGATATGAAGCGGTGCTGGCGGCTTGAATGTTTGTTACGGTACACTGCTTTGCACAGGTCATACTTATAAATAAAACGTACTAACAAAAGTTACCAACCAATCCGACTAATGGGGCCTACCGGTGGAATCTCAACTGCTGCCTCGGGCCTAGTCACCTGCTTTCGGGCAGTCTGTCTGGGTCTTGCTATTTCTCTTAACTGTTGTGTTTGTAAATTTGAAAACAAGCAAGAGTGAGCAACTATAGCTCAGCAAGAAATATATGTATAAGGTAAGCAATATGACATTACATGTGTTTAGCAGTTATTAAACTCGTTTATAACAATCGGTTATAAAATCATTTGTCATCGTTGATAAATTTCAAAGGTGCACCAATATGTGCCCTTGCTTTCAAAGTAAACTTGCAGTTCTAGATACGGCATGAAGTCAACATCTTTCTCATTAAAAATAGAACACTATCGGCAACTTGGCACATAGGCCTAAGAAGCAGTGTCAGAGCATTTTTTTCCAAAGTGGAGGAATGGGACTTAAAGAAAACATAAAACCTAACAGGGATTGACGATGATCAGTCGCCACATCCAAGTCCAATAATCCGCGGGTCTTCTCTACCGGTAGAGGGATAGAAACTACATCCGTAACTATCCCCGGGTGAAAACTACATCCGTAATCACCCTCGATGAAAACTACATCCGTAATCATCCTTCGGCAACACCTGGGCCGGAATAATAATTGATGGACCGCCTGGCTCACGGCCGCTTACACATCCCGGGAATCGTTCGTCAACGGTTCCCACACCTGCCAGAGTCCCTTTTTCTTTTTCTTTTAAAAATTGATTTTGAATGAAAACTGAGTAGTTGCGGTCCGACATCAGTCGACCGATAATTCTTGAAATCGTACAAGAAGCAAAACCTAACCGGGGGTTTACGAAAATGTTTTGAGTTCGAAAGAGTTCGAGTTTGAAAGTGCTAAAGGTATCTTGGATTAGCTTTGTCTTTAAAATAATGAACAATAATTAATAAATGGTATTTTAAGATTTAATATTAATAATTAATAAAATAATTATTTAATTAAATGAGCTTCTAATCCAAGGTAGGTATTCTTGAGTATTTATGATAATATAAAAATAACTACTTAAGTATACGATACATCCCGAATGACCCTTCGGGTTTTCGCAATTTACTCACGATATAATAATACACTGCTCCCCGGTCAATGGTATATTTGGACCGCTACGACCTCTATTGCTAGAGTCGTTGTCCGAAGAAAACATTTCATTCTAAGTTCAAGGGGTACAAGCATATATGTGCATATATCTCAAATTTCATCATTACCTCAATAAGTATAAACATATAATACGATTGAAAACTACAAACACAACAGTGAAAGTCCTTATATATGTAAGTTTTGAAAAGTAAACTTGCCTTGGTGAGGTTGGGGTGGTCGAGCTTGCGGAGTGGAATGATGATCTATACATAACCAATAGTCGTTCGTTAGTACCTTAACAATATCTTTTTAATTACGAGGTTTTAGGGGGTATAATTAACTTAATGACTTCGTCTTATGACTCTCTAGCCCCACTATAGGTTCATGTCATCACTCGATTACGCTCGTCACTTATTCGACTTAATTTGGTTACCATATTCGAAGCGTATTAATCCCCCCTTAAATCATACTCCACTTACGACTTTTTCACTTGCGCGAATTTTACTCTAACATTTTTATAAAATTGAAAAATATATATTTTAATCCAATTCTTTTTGGGTAGCCTTCACCACTGCAATTACTAGCTTCCCTAATTTTTCCATGATCCTACATAAATTTTAGGGGTTTAAAGGGGGTTCACAAGGGGACCATTTAGTGCAGTTTGGATTCCAGAACCACTCTTCACTTCTCAGGCCATAACTCAAAATCTATACATCACCTAGTCATGAACCTTATATTTCTGGAAACTACATTCAAATACCTTTCCAACCATATGAATTAAGACCTCAGGGGACAAGATTTAGGGGTTCAAAACCCTCCTACAAGACAGTACATGTTCCCAGAAAATTTTCACAGCTTGCTTTCTTACTTAAACATTCAAGAATCCTATATAAAATCACAACCATCATCTAAACCACCAAGATCATACTCTATAGCACACATGGAGTTATGTACACTAACCACAAGCTTAAAAATCACAACAACAACATTTAAACTCAAGATCTACATCATCCATAACTCATATGACCAAGATTCACACTAACATCCATGGATCTAACATTATACACCATAAATAATTCATGGCTAAGAGGGGTTAGAGTCTTATACCTTCTTGAGTATCTAGGAGCCTTGGGTAAGCTTTACAAGCCTCAAGAAACCTTGGATGAGTCCCTACAATCCTTATAATCCAAGATCTAAAAGAAAACTAAACATGGTTACTATTCACCCAAACTTCAACAATTATTATCTCAAGATTGGATGGTTAGAATGGCTTGAAATTCATAGCATACCTTCTTTATGGAGTGTAGAGAACCTAGGATATTTGTCTTGAATTGTGAGTGATGAAAAGTTGAAGAAAAGAAATTTCTTCTCCTTCCTTTGTGCTTGGGCCGAGAGTTTGTAATGGGGAGAGAGAGAGAGTGGTTTGCTTGGGTGATTTTGAATAAAGTGATATGTAATTGTGATGTGTATTTGTTATGTGTATTATTGTATCACATGTTGGCAAGCCTAGTAGTAGACTAGACACACCATACCTCCTTGTCCCCTAGAATAATGCACTAACTAGTTACTATTCCTCTATTTACTTTTGCATTTCTTGTTTGCTTTTCTAACAATCTAGTTGCATGGGACTTGCATGTAATATCTTTCCTTCTATCATTATTCCTCCACCAATGCTTGTCACTTAATCTTTAATTCATATCGTATCTTAATTAACTCCTCGTAATAATATTTTGTCGCGTAGAGATTTCCCTTGTAATTCCTTAAGTACTTAATTGTATAAATTCCTTGAATACCCATAACTCCTTGTCATCATCCCCTAAGAATCTTTTAATACTCTAATAACTCTCAAATTCCAAGTTTTATAAATCTTACTAGCAATAAGACTCTTGCCTTCAGCAATCTTCCCTTTTTCTTACATAGTGAATGTAACAACATAATTTCTCAGATAATCAATTCCATTAAACAACATGGGTGACCCAAAAGGTTCCAAATTCACAATGTCATATGATATTATAAAAAAAAGAATATTACAAAAATTAGGGTTCTTACAGCCTCCCCTCCTTAAAAGGATTCCGTCCCGGAATCAGGTTGAAAACAGTTGGGGGTACTTTTCACGCATCGTGCTCTCTAGTTCCCATGTTGATTCTTCGACATTCTGGTTCCTCCACAAAACTCTTACTAGTTTGAAAACCTTGTTCCTCAGCACTTGTTCTTTTCTATCCATGATTTCCACTGGTTTCTCCACATAAGTCAAGTCTGGCTGTAGGTCTATCTGGTCGTATTCTATCACATGCCGAAAGTCCGTGTGGTAGGGTCGTAGCATGGACACATGAAACACATTATGCACTTGCTGCATGCTCGGGGGCAGGGCTAGTTCATAGGCTAACTTTCCAACACGCCTCAAGATCTCAAAAGGTCCTATAAACCTCGGACTTAGCTTCCCTTTCTTTCCAAATCTCATCAATCCCTTCCACGACGATACTTTTAGCATCACGAACTCTCCTACCTCATATTCTTTGTCCTTGCGGTTCTGGTCTGCATATTTCTTCTGTCTATCCTGGGCTGCTACCAGCCGTCCTTGTATAAGTTCGATGGTTTCTCTCGTCTGTTGGACCAGTTCGGGCCCTAAAATCTTCCGCTCTCCAACCTCTTCCCAACACAAGGGAGATCGACATCTTCGTCCGTATAAAGCTTCATATGGGGGCATTCCTATACTCGCATGGTAACTGTTGTTGTAGGAAAATTCGATCAACGGCAAGTGGTCATCCCAACTTCCTTTAAAATCTATGGCACATACTCTCAACATGTCCTCTATGGTCTGGATGGTTCTCTCACTCTGTCCGTCTGATTGGGGGCGGTATGCAGTACTCATGTTTAACTTGGTCCCCACACAATCCTGAAAACTCCTCCAGAACCTGGAGTTGAACCTTGGGTCTCTATCAGATACAATGCTCACAGGAACCCCATGCCTTACCACGATCTCCTTTAAGTAAATATCCACCAGCCTGTCGACAGTGTATCTCTCGTTGATCGGAAGAAAATGTGCTGACTTGGTCAATCTATCGATAATTACCCAAATGGCATCATGATTAGTCTTGGTCCTTGGTAGTCCGACCACAAAGTCCATCGCAATATGTTCCCACTTCCACTCGGGTATCTCTAGGGGTTGCAACAATCCACTGGGCCTCTGGTGTTCGGCCTTCACCCTTTGACATGTCAAGAATTTACTTACCCACTCTGCCACGTCCTTCTTCATATTTGGCCGCCAATAGTACTCTCTCAGATCTCTATACATCTTAGTGCCTCCAGGGTGAATTGAGTACCTTGAACTATGAGCCTCTTGCAAAATCTCGTCTTTTAATTCCTGAACGTTCGGGATCCATATCCTAGATGCGTACCTCGTAACTCCATTCCCGTCCTTTTCACACTTAATTTCTTCGCCAATCAAAATTTTCTCCATCGAATTCTTTTCTTCTTCTATCTTCTTTTCCTGGCTTAACTTAATCTTTTCCAATAGCGGTGGTTGGACTCTTATTTCCCTTAGACTCTCTTGTCCAGTTCCTGGTAACCTTACTTCAATCTCCAGTTTCTCAAAATCCTTGATCAACTCGTCCGCTGACGTTATCATTTTGAGTTTCTCCTTTCGGCTAAGTGCATCGGCCACCACGTTTGCCTTCCCTGGGTGATAATGAATCTCACAATCATAATCCTTGATTAGCCCTAGCCATCTCCTCTGCCTCATGTTTAACTCTTTTTGAGTGAATATGTACTTTAAGCTCTTGTGATCCGTGTAGATTTCACACTTTTCTCCGTAAAGATAATGTCTCCAGATCTTCAAAGCGAAAACTATCGCCGCTAATTCCAAATCATGGGTGGGGTATCTTATCTCGTACTCCTTAAGTTGTCTGGACGCATACGCAATCACTTTACCGTGCTGCATAAGCACAAACCCTAAACCTTTATGGGATGCGTCACTATAAATCACAAAATCTCCCTTATCATCGGGTAGGGCTAGTACTGGTGCTGTCACCAACCTCTTTTTCAACTCTTGAGAGCTCTCTTCGCATTTTTCAGTCCACACAAACTTCTCGGTCTTGCGAGTTAGTCGGGTCAAAGGGGCTGCTATCTTGGTAAAGTCTTGGACAAATCTCCTATAGTAGCCAGCCAATCCTATAAAACTTCTCACCTCTGTCGGAGTGGTTGGTCTCTCCCAATTTGACACAGCCTCTATTTTGGCTGGGTCTACTAGGATACCTTGATCGCTAATCACATGCCATAAAAACTGAACTTCCCTCAACCAAAATTCGCACTTCGAGAACTTAGCGTACAACTTTTCTTCTCTCAATGCCCCCAATACAATCCTCAAGTGCTCTGCATGTTCCTCCTTTGTCTTGGAATAAATTAAGATGTCAGCGATGAAGACTATAACACACTTGTCCAAGTACCTCTTGAAGACTCGATTCATTAAGTCCATGAAAGCTGTGGGGGCATTCGTTAGCCTAAACGACATCACTAGAAACTCATAGTGTCCGTACCGGGTGCGAAAGGCCGTCTTTGGTATATCTTCTAGTTTAATTCTTAACTGGTGGTACCCGGTCCTCAAATCAACTTTAGAAAAATAAACTGCGTCCTTTAGTTGATCAAACAGGTCATCTATCCTGGGCAAGGGATATTTATTCTTTATAGTCACCTTATTCAACTCTCTGTAGTCTATACATAATCTCATACTACCATCCTTCTTTTTCACGAATAACACCGGGGCTCCCCACGGTGACACACTAGGTCTTATCATCCCTTTATCCAACAACTCCTGTAACTGAGTGGCCAGCTCTTTCATCTCCACTGGGGCTAGCCTATATGGGGCTTTCGAAATTTGGGCCGTACCAGGAACTAAGTCTATAGCGAACTCAATGTCTCTATCAGGGGGTAGTCCTGGAAGATCATCCGGAAATACGTCTGCGAACTAATTAACGGCAGGTATTTCCAGTAGGTTTGGTGCCTCCTTCTTGGTATCCTTCACATAGGCTAAATAAGCTTCACATCCTTTACGTAACAGCTTCTTAGTTTGAATCACAGTCAGGAACTTTTGGTTTTGCCATTTTCCGCTAAACACTACTTCCTCGTCCCCTGGTAGTCTCAAACTTACTTTCTTCTTTACACAATCAATCTGGGCTCCGTGGGTTGTCATCCAATCCATACCTACTATTACGTCAAACTCTCCTAGTTTAAAAGGTATTAAATCTACCCGAAAGTGTCGCCCTCCTATTTCTAGGTCACAACCTGGATATACTTGACTAACAGGGATAATTTCATGATTAGCTATCTCTACTTGCAGTCCGTCTTTCAATGGTTCAGCCTTAAGGCCTAACTGACATACAAAATCTAGGGATATGAAAGACTTGGTGGCTCCCGAATCAAATAAAACATTTGCCTTAACTGAGTTGAGTAGTAGGGTACCTGCAATCACATCAGTGTTCCTCACGGCATCTTGCACTGTCATGTTAAAAGTTCTTGCAGTAGGGGCCTTATTAGAAGCAGTTCCACTCACTCTTGACGCAGCTGGCCCAGAGGACAAACATTCCCTCATTCGGTGTCCTGGTTTCCCACACTTGAAGCAATTACCTCCAGCATTGGTGTTGTTACTAGTTCCTCGACAGGCGTTAGCATAATGTCCTGTCAGCCCACACTTGAAGCACTTCACATCCTGTAGGTTACACACGCCCGCATGTTTCCTTCCACACTTATTGCAATCTGGGGGTAGGGCTCGGGATGGGGTAGAGTAAGACGATCCCTGTGGTCGGCCGCTCTGGCCCACACTCCAACTTTCAGCTCTCTTGGTTCCAAAGATTCCGCTGGGTTGGGACATCGCCCCTCGCTTAAATTTTCTCGAAAAGCTCCCACCCGCAGAGTTTCCCTTTTGACTATCAAACTTCCTCCTCTTTCATTCCCTCTCTTTCTGTATCTGTTCACTCCCAGCCTCAACAATTGATGCTTTCTGTACCAGGGTGGCATAGTCTGTCAGCTCAAGAACCGCCACACGATTCTGAATCCATTGCTTTAGCCCCAGTTGAAACCTTCGGGCCTTCTTTGCCTCAGAGTTCACATATTCCGGCACAAACCTCGACAACTCAGTAAATTTGGCCTCATACTCGGCCACCGTCATGTTACCTTGCTTTAGTTCCAAAAACTTCAGCTCCATTTGAGTCTCCATGAACCTAGGGAAGTACTTTTCCAAGAATAGCTCGCTAAACCTCTCCCAGGTCACCACACCTCTTCCTTCCAAATTCCTCTTAGCTTCCCACCAATAGTTTGCCTCACCCTTCAGGAGGTAGGTGGCGAAAATAGTCTTCTGCCCCTCCGCAACACCTAGTATCTCGAAAGATTTTTCCATTTCCTTCAGCCAGGCTCTTGCCTCAACCGGATCTGCAGTTCCTTTAAATTCTGGGGGTTTCAGGGATTTGAAGTTCCGGAAAGTGTTTGCATTAGCATTGTTGGATGGTTGTTGAACCGGGGGATGGTCCAAGTTCTGCCTAAGTAGCTCCATGAATTGTTCCATAGGGCCTCCCCTTGGATGTTTTACCTCTCGGGTGTCATCACCAGCTTCTTCTTCGTCATACTCAGAGTTATCAAACATGTTATGATCGTTGCCCTCATCCTCACTCAGGTTCACGTTCTCCCCCTCATGGTTCTGGTGGCCTCCGGTCCCATGGTGGCTACCCTGGACTTCAGAACTGACCATGTGAGCTCGAGTGTTCATTCTTCTAGGTGGCATGATTCTGATAATGAAACAAGAAATGGGTTACGGTTTTCCAATTACCTGACAGCGTTTACACGGGTCAGGAACGTATCGTTCCTCCGTATAAGGGTGGAAGTTGCAAAAGTTTTAATAACCTGATGCTGGTGATAAAACGTCAAAACATTTTTGGGGAAAAATCGCTATGGGGTGTGAAAACATTAGCAGGAGTTTTCGAGATTTCAGAAATTCAAAATAATTTTTTATTATTTTTTTGAAAAATTTATTTTAAAAAATTTTATAGGAACAATTTTGAAATTTGTAGAGAACAATTTGAAATCGTATGTCGTAAATTTAAAACAGTATGGTTGTAGTTGCGGCTTGTAGAAATTATATATTCACAGTTGTATATCAAAACAGTAAAGCATGGCATCGGAAAGTAAGGCAGTTGAGACAATATCAAGGAAACTGAAACTAGATAAATACGGTACAAGAGTTATCACAAAGTTTGGATGTTAGAGCCTAATACATAGTTCCAATGTCCGAGTCTAGCAAAAGTGGAACAATAACAAGTACATCATCTGAATAGTCAAGGCTACACAAAAGTAGGGCTACATCCGTACATACTATCTGAAGTCACATCTACATATCTGTAGGTCAATCTACTCATCCATTGGTCAGAAAGGATACCACTGCACAAGTCAACTATCCCGCAAAATCGACACACTAATGTCATCTGAACCTAGAGGACTGAGCTATCCGTAACACATCATGGTGCCGCTCCGCGATGGAGCAAGGCCCTCACTCGGGAAAATGCACGACGCACAACACGCCTAACATCCCTAGCCTGGACCAATCCACCCCCGTGGACTCCTAAACCGATAATCCTCGCGCGACTCCTCCTCTCAATCCTATGGAGTCGCAACAGCAGTCCTCATCTCAGTCGCGCCTCGCGCTCCTCCACTAGTGCCCGCCTCGCCTCATTAAGTCTGGCCTCTGCAGAAAGTAGGTCTCGGGTCAGGAACTGCACCACGTAAGCATGCTCAGTGCCCGACACCGGGGGTAGGTCCATCGGCGGGGGTGGTATGACAGGGATAGGAGCAGGTGCAAGAGCAGGAGCAGGAGCAGGAGCAGGGGTAGGGTCAAGCTCCTCCTCGCCAGAAGTATCATCCTCGGAGTCACCATCCGATGAAACAGGGCTCGATGACTGCGGAGAGGGTGGGGGTGACACAACACGGCCCTCACCAGATCGCACACTCTCCTCGTCAGAAGCTATAGGAGAGGGGGTAACAGGCTCAGGCTCAGGCTCAAAGGGCTCCTCATCGGGATCCTCATCATCAGTATCTCCTATCAGCGTAATCCAGGGGCCAAGCTCAGGGTCAGCACCCATGTCTGCCTCAGGATCCTCGGTATCTCGCATCAGTGCCTCATCATGCTCTCTCTCATAAGCCTCAGGGTCTGGTATCTCCGCCATCTACACAAGGGAAATAAGGTGGGTCACTAACCATAAAGAAAGGTTTAAGGAGTAGTTCCCTCATGGGCCTTAAAGTCAGGGCTATATCCAATAACTCGACTGCAAACTCGATGAGAGTTCTAGGAATTATTATGGTTGTTATTAGGGTTATTATTATTGTTATTATTATTAGGGTTACTTTCTTAATTTACTATCGTTTCTGAGAACTGTAACCTCGCTCTGATACCATTTCTATGACGCCCCCAGATCCGGGGTCGGAGATCTAGGCGCTCACGGTCCATTTTCCATTAATAACACACCTGTTCTTGCACATAATATATAAAATGGCCATCGACCCCACAATAAAACTCACACCACACACACACACAGGTTAGAGTCTCAGAAACGTCATACACTTGATTGAGCAAAAGTAAAAGTTTCAGAGTTATTACAGACCGAATTAAATAGCATTTATGCTACCAGCAACACTTCGATATGAAGCGGTGTTGGCGGCTTGAATGTTTGTGACGGTACACTGCTTTGCACAGGTCATACTTATAAATAAAACGTACTAACAAAAGTTGCCAACCAATCCGGTTAATGGGGCCTACCGGTGGAATCTCAACTGCTGCCTCGGGCCTAGTCACCTGCTTTCGGGCAGTCTGTCTAGGTCTTGCCATTTCTCTTAACTGTTGTGTTTGTAAATTTGAAAACAAGCAAGAGTGAGCAACTATAGCTCAGCAAGAAATATATGTATAAGGTAAGCAATATAACATTACATGTGTTTAGCAGTTATTAAACTCGTTTATAACAATCGGTTATAAAATCATTTGTCATCGTTGATAAATTTCAAAGGTGCACCAATACGTGCCCTTGCTTTCAAAGTAAACTTGCAGTTCTAGATACTGCATGAAGTCAACATCTTTCTCATCAAAAATAGAACACTATCGGCAACTTGGCACATAGGCCTAAGAAGCAGTGTCAGAGCATTTTTTTCCAAAGTGGAGGAATGGGACTTAAAGAAAACATAAAACCTGACAAGGATTGACGATGATCAGTCGCCACATCCAAGTCCAATAATCCGCGGGTCTTCTCTACCGGTAGAAGGATAGAAACTACATCCGTAACTATCCCCAGGTGAAAACTACATCCATAATCACCCTCGATGAAAACTACATCCGTAATCATCCTTCGGCAACACCTGGGCCGGAATAATAATTGATGGACCGCCTGGCTCACGGCCGCTTACACATCCCGGGAATCGTTCGTCAACGGTTCCCACACCTGCCAGAGTCCCTTTTTCTTTTTCTTTTAAAACTTGATTTTGAATGAAAACTGAGTAGTTGCGGTCCGATAGCAGTCGACCGATAATTCTTGAAATCGTACTAGAAGCAAAACCTAACCGGGGGTTTTCGAAAATGTTTTGAGTTCGAAAGAGTTCGAGTTTGAAAGTGCTAAAGGTATCTTGGATTAGCTTTGTCTTTAAAATAATGAACAATAATTAATAAATGGTATTTTAAGATTTAATATTAATAATTAATAAAATAATTATTTAATTAAATGAGCTTCTAATCCTAGGTAGGTATTTTTGAGTATTTATGATAATATAAAAATAACTACTTAAGTATACGATACATCCCGAATGACCCTTCGGGTTTTCGCAATTTACTCACGATATAATAATACACTGCTCCCCGGTCAATGGTATATTTGGACCGCTACGACCTCTATTGCTAGAGTCATTGTCCGAAGAAAACATTTCATTCTAAGTTCAAGGGGTACAAGCATATATGTGCATATATCTCAAATTTCATCATTACCTCAATAAGCATAAACATATAATACGATTGAAAACTACAAACACAACAGTGAAAGTCCTTATATATATAAGTTTTGAAAAGTAAACTTGCCTTGGTGAGGTTGGGGTGGTCGAGCTTGCGGAGTGGAATGATGATCTATACATAACCAATAGTCGTTCGTTAGTACCTTAACAATATCTTTTTAATTACGAGGTTTTAGGGGGTACAAAATTAACTTAATGACTTCGTCTTATGACTCTCTAGCCCCACTATAGGTTCATGTCATCACTCGATTAGGCTCGTCACTTATTCGACTTAATTTGGTTACCATATTCGAAGCGTATTAATCCTCCCTTAAATCATACTCCACTTACGACTTTTTCACTTGCGCAAATTTTACTCTAACATTTTTATAAAATTGAAAAATATATATTTTAATCTAATTCTTTTTGGGTAGCCTTCACCACTGAAATTACTAGCTCCCCTAATTTTTCCATGATCCTACATAAATTTTTAGGGGTTTAAAGAGGTTTCACAAGGGGGACATTTAGTGCAGTTAGGATTCCAGAACCACTCTTCACTTCTCAGGCCATAACTCAAAATCTATACATCACCTAGTCATGAACCTTATATTTCTGGAAACTACATTCAAATACCTTTCTAACCATATGCATTAGGACCTCAGGGGACAAGATTAAGGGTTCAAAACCCTCCTACAAGACAGTACATGTTCCCAGAAAATTTTCACAGCTTGCTTTCTTACTTAACCATTCAAGAATCCTATATAAACATCACAACCATCATCTAAACCACCAAGATCATACTCTATAGCACACATGGAGTTATATACACTAACCACAAGCTTAAAAATCACAACAACAACATTTAAACTCAAGATCTACATCATCCATAACTCATATGACCAAGATTCACACTAACATCCATGGATCTAACATTATACACCATAAATAATTCATGGCTAAGAGGGGTTAGAGTCTTATACCTTCTTGAGTATCTAGGAGCCTTGGGTAAGCTTTACAAGCCTCAAGAACACCTTGGATGAGTCCCTACAATCCTTATAATCCAAGATCTAAAAGAAAACTAAACATGGTTACTATTCACCCAAACTTCAACAATTATTATCTCAAGATTGGATGGTTAGAATGGCTTGAAATTCATAGCATACCTTCTTTATGGAGTGTAGAGGACCTAGGATTTTTGTCTTGAATTGTGAGTGATGACATGTTGGCAAGCCTAGTAGTAGACTAGACACACCATACCTCCTTGTCCCCTAGAATAATGCACTAACTAGATACTATTCCTCTAGTTACTTTTGCATTTCTTGTTTGCTTTTCTAACAATCTAGTTGCATGGGACTTTCATGCAATATCTTCCCTTGTATCATTATTCCTCCACCAATGCTTGTCACTTAATCTTTAATTCATATCGTATCTTAATTAACTCCTCGTAATAATATTTTTTCGCGTAGAGATTTCCCTTGTAATTCCTTAAGTACTTAATTGTATAAATTCCTCGAATACCCATAACTCCTTGTCATCATCCCCTAAGAATCTTTTAATACTCTAATAACGCTCAAATTCCAAGTTTTATAAATCTTACTAGCAATAAGACTCTTGCCTTCAGCAATCTTCCTTTTTTCTTACATAGTGAATGTAACAACATAATTTCTCAGATAATCAATTCCATTAAACAACATGGGTGACCCAAAAGGTTCCAAATTCACAATGTCATATGATATTATAAAAAAAATATATTACAAAAATTAGGGTTCTTACATAGTATCTTGATGCTTTAAAGATCTGTGTGTGGTGTATAATTGATATCCTCGTATGCTTAATCTTAATGCTTTTAGATGCGTAGCAAACATCTAAATTGAATTGTTAATCTCTTGTGAAGTGAAAGTGGATCTTGAGATTTAGAACTTGTCATGCTAGCATAGGTTCATAATTGTTTATCAATATGATTCGTGGTGTGAGATGAAAATACTTATACTACCCTATGTGATCTTAATGGATAACCTGTTCTTCAACCGTTATGTTTTCAAATTCTATAGACATATAGGGTCTAAGCATAATTGTTGTCTATTCATCTTCTATCTCTTTTGTGGATGTATGTTTAGTTTGGTATGCGTATGCTGACAGGTAGCGTATACTTGTTTCGTGTTATCCGATCAGATATCAAAACCATTGCATATAGAGATTAAAGGCGTCAGATCTAAGGGAAGTATTTAATGAAGTTAGGATCCCATGTTTATTCTCATATTAGTAATTCGATTTCAATCTCATTAGTTAATTTAATTCTTAGTTTATAATTCCATCCTAGTTAATTTAGATAATCAATCCCAAAATTATTATTTTTCTTAGCAGTGAATTAAAACCATACATTGTTGCATAGGCATATTATCTGATTAAAACTTAACCAGATCTCTGCGGAATGAACTTAAATTATATTACTTGTGACTACGTGCGCTTGCGTAATTTTGTGATAACAAATGTTTAATCCGGGTTTCCTTGATCAATGAGTAGACTATTAAAAACAAATCAATATTTGAGCATGGCCATGCATTTTCATAGTCTCACTCAATCAAGAGGCCAATAATATCTCTCCTATTAATAGGAGGGTTAAATCCTTTATCTATCATTCATATTTCTCATACGTCTCATAATATACCCGACATCCACTTTTATCATCACCCGATCAAAGGTAACTTTTAATGAAGTCAAAATATATTAATCCTCGTATAAAAAAATAATGATCTCAAGTCTAAGGATCATTACACCATTATCACTGTGAGTCTTTCTAATGACAGTATCAACATGTAGAATCTCACTGTGGGTCAATCCAGTGCCATGTAGAATATTACATGCACCTATATTCTTGACTTTAGTATCACTATACCTATGACCAATGAGATGTGGTCATCAGTCAACAAACATACTAATCTTTATGCATTATAATTGTCCCATATTAATAATGCTCGATTAGGGATATTTAGGAATATAAACACTATTCATATAATCTCATTTTTAAGTCATATACTTAAAGGTATAGAATACATGTTACATATTCCAACGACATTTATTATTCTAACATTTATTTCGCAGTAAATAAAGACATAATAAATCAATATAGAAATAATCGTTGGAACATAACAAAATAGTCTTTCCTAGAACCACAACTACATTGTCTCTAGGGCACTAACACTATCAATCTCCCACTTGCACTAGAGCCAATCACTCATGGAACTAGTGTGACCTTCGTACTTCTACTGCGACAAAGCCTTGGTCAGTGGTTCCGCAACATTATCATTAATATGCACTTTACATATATGTATATCTCCTTGATAATTAATCTCATTAATAAGGTGATATCGCCTAAGTAAATTCTCAACCAACCTTCTTGGTTGCTTTGCAAGCATCAATATACTCAGCCTCCATGGTAGAATCATTTATTGTCTTTACTATGAACTATTCCAGCTTACAGCACCTCCATTTATATAGAACACGAATCCAGACTGGGACACAGAATTGTCCCTATCTGTCTAGAAACTAGCATCAGTGTAACCTCTTACAACTAGCTTCTCATCTCCTCCGTATATCAAGAACGAATCTTTAGTCCGTTTAAGGTACTTAAGAATATTCCTGACAGCTGTCCAGTGACCCTCACCTGGATTAGACTGGTATCTGCTCGTCATGCTTAAAGCATACAAGACATCAGGATGAGTACATATCATTGCATACATAATATAACCAATTACCGAAGCATATGGTACTTTACTCATATGGTCATTATCATCTAATGATTTTAGGACAGTTTTCCTTTGAGATCGCTATCCCATGAGACACCGGGACATAGCACCTCTTTGCCTCTTGCATTCCAAAATGATGCAATACTTTGTCAATATATGTACTCTAATTTAAGCCGATTAATCTTTTGGATCTATCTTTATAGATCCTGATCCCTAAGATATAGGTAGCATCGCCTAAGTCTTTCATCGAGAAATTTTTTCCCAACCAAGTCTTCACAGCCTATAGAGAAAGAATGTCATTCCATATTAGTAATATGTCATCTACATATAATAATAGGAATGACACATGGCTCCCACTAACCTTCTTGTAAATACACGGCTCATCCTTATTTTGTATGAAGCAAAACTCTTTGACTGTTTCATCAAAACGGATGTTCCATCTCCTTGAGGCCTGCTTCAATCCATAAATGGATCGTCGCAACTTACAATCCATTCTAGCAAATCTTGAATCGACAAAACCCTCAGGTTGTGTCATGTACACATCCTCTTCTAAGCTCCCATTTAAGAAAGCGGTCTTGACATCCATTTGCCAAATCTCATAGTCATAATAAGCTGCTATCGCAAGCAAAATCCTGATGGATTTGACCATAGCTACCGGTGAGAAAGTTTCATCATAGTCAATACCATGAATTTTCTTGAAACCTTTCGTCACTAGTTTTGCTTTGTAGGTCTGTAAATTTCCATCCATGTCAGTTTTCTTCTTGAAAAACCAATTGCACTCTATGGGTTTTACCCCATCAGGTGGTTTAACCAAAGTCCATACTTGGTTTTCATACATGGAATCCATCTCAGATTTCATGGCCTCCAACCATCTCTCAGAATCTTGGACTATTCATAGCATCCTTGTAGGTGAGAGGCTCATCATTATCTACAAGAATCATATCGCCACCTTGAGTCAGGAGAAATCCATAATATCTCTCTGGCTCATGGCGAATCCTACTAGATCTACGAACGACCTGTGTTTCTTGAGCAGTATTGTTCTCAACATCTTGAGTCTTATTCTGCTCATGTTCCAACTCTGGTTCAACATTATCTTGTAGTTCTCGATCCTCATCGAGATCTATTGTCCTCCCACTGTTTTTCTTAGAAAGAAGTTCTTTCTCTAGAAGCACAGCCGTTCGAGCAACAAACACATTGTTCTCGGAAGGTTTATAGAAATAATACCCTTTAGTTTCTAATGGGTATCCTGCAAAATTACATTTATCTGATTTCGGTCCTAGCTTATCAGAGACCAAGGGTTTCATAAACGCTTCACAACCCCAAAATTTCATAAATGAAACGCTATTACGTTTATCAGTCCATATCTCATATGGTGTCTTTTGAACCGATTTTGAAGGAACTCGGTTTAGCGTTTGTGCAACCGTCTTTAGGACATAACCCCAGAAACTAATTGGAAGATCCGCATGACTCATCATCGATCGCACCATGTCCAACTAGGTACAATTTCTCCTTTTGGACACCCCATTCCATTGTGGTGTTCCAGGAGGAGTGAGTTGTGATACGATACCACACTCCTTTAAGAAATTCTTAAATTCCAAGCTTAAGTATTCCCCCCCCACGATCAGATCGTAGAGTGTTAATACTTTCACCTAATTACTTTTCAACTTCAGCCTTATACTCTTTGAATTTTTCAAACGATTCGGATTTGTTCTTCAAAAGATACATATATCCGAATCTACTAAAATCATCAGTAAAGATTATGAAATAATAAAAACCACCTCTTGCCATCGTACGCATTTGACCACATACATCACTATGTATCAGTTCCAATCTTTTAGTGGCCCTCTCACCTTGTCTGGTAAAAGGAGCTTTAGTCATTTTATGAATTAGACATGGTTCAAATCCCTCGTATGATTCGAAATCAAATTTATCCAAGTATCCATCCTTATGTAACTTAGAAATGCGATTCTCATTTATATGGCCTAAATGACAGTGCGAGAGGTATGTTTGATTTGAGTCATTTGTCTTAAGATGTTTGTTATTTATATTATAGACAGGAGTATCAAGATCAAGAACATATAAACCGTGCAACCCCATAGGTAACATTATTTAATGAAAACGAACAACCATTGTTCTAAATCAAAAATGAAAAACCAATCTTGTCCAAACAAGAAATGGAAATAATGTTTCCACAAATCGCAGGCACATAAAACAGTTCTCAAGTTCTAAAATAAGCTCAGTGGGAATGATAAATAATAAGTCCCTACAGCTAAGGCAGCAACCTTTGCTCCATTGCCAACACGTAGGTCGACTTCTCCTTTCGTCAAAGTTCTACTCCTTCGGAGTTCGTGCACATTTATACAAATGTGGGAACCACATCCAGTATCTAATACCCATGATGTAGAAGTAAACAAATTGACTTCTATAACATAAATACCTGAATCAGAAATCTGAACAGCATTCAGTTTCTTTTGATCCTCCAAATAATCTTGACAGTTTCTCTTCCTTTCACCCTGTTTACACGCATACAAGCCTTGCTTGTATCAAATCTCTCTTGATGAGCCTGTCCTTCAAACATACGTTTAAGGTTCTCGATCATGATATAAGAATCAAAATTCTCATGCTATTTTTGCAACTCAGGATTCATAGTCGCAAGCATCAAACAGGTGACATCGGTGTCATCATCCAAATGCTTCAGATAAGCATTTCATTGAACCTCCGTTGCACCTTCAGGGAGAGGTCCAGGGTGTGGAATGACATAGAGCTTTCGCTCTTGCCTTAGGACAATCCTCAAATTCCTTTGCCAATCCAGGAAGTTAGTTCCTGTCAACTTGTCCTTCTTAATGACTGATCGTACAAAGAAGTTATTTGAGTTGTTTGTCATTTCGAATTTCTACAATGTTAAAATGCATAAAATAATTAGTCTACGGAATTATTAAATTATGTTTAAGTGATTATTTATATATATTCAAAATATATATGTCCCACTATTTTTATCAAATTAATAGCCCTACCTATCAATTCGGAAAAGTGTCTCTAAACCTTTCTAGTGAGCCAAGATCCATATTTCATCCCTTTTAAGGTCAGCTTTGGCTTTTCTCCTTAAAATGATTATTTAGGTAGACAACATTTGTCAATTATATCATATATAACTCTTGGATAGTTTATGTAAGAACCCTAATTTTTGGTAATATTTCCTTTTATCTAATATCTTGTGACATTATCATTATGGAACCTTTCTAGTCATCCCTGTTGATTAATAGAATTGATTGTCTGAGAAACTGCGTTGTTGCATTTATTATGTAAGATATACAGAGAGATTGTGAAGGCAAGAGTCTTATTGTTAGTAATATTTATAAAACTTGGGATTTGAGAATGGTTAGAGTATTAAAGGATTTATTAAGAATTATGACGAGGAATTATGAACATTCGAGGAATTTACACAATAAGTACTTAAGGGATTATAGGGGAAATCTCTACGCGACGAAATATTATTACGAGAGAATAATTAAGATACGATACGAAGTAAAGATTAAGTAACAAGCATTGGTGGGAGAATAATATTACAAGGAAAGAAATTACATGCAAGTGCCATGTAACTAGCTAGTTAGGAAAAGAAACTAGAAAGCATAAAGTAGAAGTGAATAGTGACATGTGTGATTGATGTTGTACCTAGGGGACAATAGGGCATGGGGAGACAACCTAGACTCTAGCTTGGCAACATGTGAACCACACCTAATACCCACAATAATACATATCCTACTTATCATTTCATTACCTTTCAAAAACAAAACACAAGAAAACACTCTCCCCCCCCCTTTAGAGCTCTCGGCCGAACTACAAGAGGAGAGAGAGAGAGAGAGAGAGAGAGAGAGATTTTCTCTCCAACATTTGCTCACCTACAACCTCAAGCAAAAATCCTAGGGCTTCCTTGCATTATAAGAGAGGCATGGTATCAATTTCATAGCATTCCATCCATTGATTCTTGAGATAAAAATTGTTGAAAGTTTAGAGGGGTGTTAACATAAGTTGTTATCTTTTAGATCTTGAAGGATTAAGGTTTGTGAGGGCTCATCCAAGTGTTCTTAGTTGTTGTAAAGCTCATCAAAGGTCTTTAGCTACTCAAGAAGGTATACAAATCTCAAACCCCCTTGGTTATGTAGTGTTTATATAGTATGGTAGTAGATCCATGTGTTCTAGGACTAATCTTGAATATATATGTATTGGATAGCATGGATCTTGAGTTTTGATGTTGAGATTGTGATTTTTATGACTATGGTTAATATATATATCTCCATGAGTGTTTTGAATCATGATCTAAATGTATTAAGTGGTGATTATGTTATGGAAGTATGAATAATGGTTGATCTAAGTAGTTTGAGCTTGCTGAGTTTGTACAGGAACTTTGATCTGTGTTGTAGCACGATTTTGAACCCCCAAATGATGTCCCCTGATGTCCTACCTTATATTGTTGGAAAGATAATTGAATGTAGTTTCTGGAAATGTAAGGTTCATAGCTAGGTGATGTGTGGATTTTTAGTTATGGCCGGAGGAGTGAATTTTGTTTCTGGACTATGGACTGCATTAAGTGACCCCCTTGTGAACCTTGTTTAAACACCTCAAAATATATGTGGGATCATGGAAAAATTTGAGAATGTAGGGAATGCAGTGGTGAAGACCACCCAAAAGGAATTGGATTAAAATATGAATTTTTGGATTTTATAAAAATGCTAGAGTAAAATTCGCGCAATGGAAAAAAAAAAATCGATTAGTGGAACATTATTCTAGGGTTAGTGGTTATGATTCGAACGTGGTAACTAAATTAAGTCGAGTAAGTGACGAGCGTAATCGAGTGATGACATGGACCTATAGTGGGGCTAGGGAGTCATAAGACGAAGTCGTTAAGTTAATTTCGTACCCCCTTAAAACCCCGTAATTAAAGAGAAATTGTTAAGGTACTAACGAACGATTATTGTTTATGTATAGATCGTTCGAATCCGCACGCTCGACCACCCCAACCAAACCAAGGCAAGTTTACTTTTCAAAACTTATCCATATACAAGGACTTTTACTATTGTGTTTGTAGTTTTCAAATGATATCAAATGCTATGCTTTTACCCCTTGAACTTAGATTGAAATGTTTTCTTCGGACAACGACTCTAGCAATAGAGGTCGTAGCGGTCCATATATACTATTGACCGGGGAGCGGTATATTATTATATCGTATCTAGATTGCGAAAACCCGAATGGTCATTCGGGTGGTATCGTATATTCAAATAACTATTGTTATATCTTCGTAAATACTCGAAACCCTATCTTGGATTAAAAGTTTATTTTATCGAATAATTATTTTATTAATTATTAATATTAAATCTTAAAACATTATTTACTAATTACTGTTCATTATTTAAAGACAATTTAATCCAAGATACTTTTTAATACTTCAAACTCGAACTCATTTGAACTCAAAACATTTTCGAAAACCCCCGGTCAGATTCTGCTTCTTGTATGATTTCAAGAATCATCGGTCGACTGATGTCGGACCTCAATTACTCTGTTTTCAATCAAAATCAAGTTTTCAAAAGAAAAGAAAAAGGGACTCTGGCAGGTGTGGGAACCGTTGACGAACGATTCCCGGGATGTGTAAGCGGCCGTGAGCCAGGCGGTCCATCACTTATTATTCCGGCCCAGGTGTTGCCGAAGGATGATTACGGATGTAGTTTTCATCGAGGGTGATTACGGATGTAGTTTTCACCCGAGGGATAGTTACGGATGTAGTTTCTATCCTTCTACCGGTAGAGAAGACCCGCGGATTATTGGACTTGGATGTGGCGACTGATCATCGTCAATCCTTGTCAGGTTTTGTGTTTTCTTTAAGTCCCATTCCTCCATTTTGGAAAAATGCTTTGACACTGCTTCTTAGGCTTTTATGCCAAGTTGCTGATAGTGTTCTATTTTGATGAGAAAGATGTTGATTCAATGCAGTATCTAGAACTGCAAGTTTATTTTGAAAACAAGGGCACATATTGTTGCACCTTCGAGATTTATCAACTATGACAAGTGATTTTTTAACCGATTGAAACAAACAAGTATATCAACTGCCAATCATATGAAATGTTATATTGCTTACCTTATACATATATTCTTGCTGAGCTATAGTTGCTCACTCTTGCTTCTTTTCAAATTTTACAAAAACAACAGCTAAGCGAAATGGCAAGACCCAGGCAGACTGTTCGAAAGCAGGTGACTAGACCCGAGCCACCTCTTGAGATTCCACCGGTAGGCCCCATTAGCCGGATTGGTTGGCAACTTTTGTTAGTTCGTTTTATTTATCAGTATGACCTGTGCAAGGCAGTGTATCGTAACAAACTTTCAAGCCGCCAATTCATATCGAAGTGTTGCTGGTAGCATAAATACTATTTAATTCGGTTTGTAATAACTCTGATAATTTTAATTCTGCTTAATCAACATTGTGACGTTTCTGAGGCTCTAACCTGTGTGTGTGAGTGTGGTGTGAGTTTATTGTGGGGTCGATGGCTGTGTTATTTATATTATGTGTAAGAACAGGTATGTTACTAATGGAAAATGGACCGTGAGCGCCTAGATCTCCGACCCCGGATCTGGGGGCGTCACAGTTTAGTAGAACAACATTTGTTCACATAACAACGTTTGTTCCTATTTATCCAATAAATCTTACCAAACTCTATGCCTCTAAGTTCACAATCCTATTGTGGTCACTTAGTTAAGTGAAACCCAATGGTCTAACAGTTGAGTATCACTAACTTACTCGATCGCGCCTTACCACGATAAACGAGGGTACTCCGCTTTGGCACACCTACCCTTTGTCGATCTTGGTCTTGACGAGTGTTTCCCATTGGAAGACATCTTAAACTTATATTTTTCTTAGGGGTTTTAGTTAAAACGACCATGATCCCATCATAAAGAGATTCCTAATTTTTCCTTGAATTAAATACTTCAAATCGTTATTCATCAATGGTTTGATTTCCAGGTTGTCGGAGAAGACTCAATGGTCTCACTTAATACCCGACTTCCTTACAGGCATGGCCCGTTGTTGACAAAATCTCCCCATATCAAAATCATTGAAAATTCGTATTTAATTCCGTGTTTCATAAACACAGAAATCTCATGATCGTTATGTTTAATTATAAAATCTCGAGTCATTACATATTTTATCTTGTTCAAGCAGGCATGGCATGGGTGATGTATCTAATACATTCAATCATACATGATTAATCTAATTAAAGCATGCATCATAATGTATCCTACACATACATTCATACATCAATATGTAAAGTGCAGTATGTAAACGTGGTTGGTTATGACCTTTATCCTATAAGATCCTTTCAAGCTAATGAAAAGATCAAGGTCAATCTATGGTGGAATAAAATACTATACTATTACATGTCTTCTTATTTGCTGCTACAATGCCTCCTTGGATCGCCCCCTTGCTTGCTTGTCTTCATGTACATTACATTAACAAAAAAACTATACTAATGTACTTACAAGGAGAACTCGAGTTACATTCGAGATTTAATCATTACAAGGAATGACGACATGCAAGTCGTATTTAGAAACCAAACCGTAAACAAAAACCTCTATCCTTTGGGCCTCAAGGCCATAACCATCCACCATGATCAAGTACCAATTAAAGAACATGTCATATTATCTAATCATGTTAAACCATATCATATTTCAGATTTATGATCCAATCAAAGAAATCATATAACGCAAAAATCAGAATCAAATTCTAAAAACAATAAATCACCATTTTCAGGCATTAAACGGTATCTAACGCCTTACAGACGAGTCGCTGATAACATAGCTATCAATTTTGTTCAGACGCTCGTTTCCAGTCGGAAAACATATATCGTTTGTGAAAATCGGACACTGGATACAGATTTCACCAAATCTTAACAGCGTATACAGAAATCGTATCATATACAATCCCCATATCAAGAACAAACATAAATCATATATATATATATATATATATATATATCAATATATATACAGATTATATGATCATCATTAACATATCATAACCAATATGATCTAATAAGTTATAACTCAAAAATAATTTTTAGAAAATTCGAATTTAAATCAGAAAACCATAAATCGATGTTTACAGGCAGTAAACTACGTCAAACGGCTTACAGATGCGAACCTGACGTTGTCAGTCTTGTTCAATGGCCCGATTCCAGTCAGAAAACATATCTCGTTTGCGTAAATCGGACACAGTACACAAATTTCACTAAATTTGCATGGTTTTCCGGAAATCGTATCGTATACAATCTCCAAAATAAGAACAAGCATGTATCAACACTCAGCAATTTATACAATCATCCCATGATTATACAATCCACTAATATATCATATGTTCAAAACATATACATACATATCTCGTATAATCACAAAAACATGGCAAATCACAAACATGCTTATATACACCAAAACTGTTAAACACATAACCGAATTAAAAGCATTTTGCAAGTAGCTCTGATGCCATTGAAGGGTTTTGGGTCAATAAATGCAGCGGAAAACAATAATTAAAACAATAAAATCGAAACCCAATCGCAGGATCCATGCAAAACAAGACATTTAATTC
The DNA here is from genome assembly GCA_036435485.1 of Saposhnikovia divaricata. Classification (NCBI taxonomy): domain Eukaryota; kingdom Viridiplantae; phylum Streptophyta; class Magnoliopsida; order Apiales; family Apiaceae; genus Saposhnikovia; species Saposhnikovia divaricata. Next base: position 104,615,308 of record CM071601.1, read on the forward strand.
GTAGTTATGAACGTTTACCTTAAACCGAAGCTTTAACAGTTGATGACAGATGGAGGTCCAACGATGCAATCACCACGCAGCCCTTGTAGCAAGATCTGTGTCGCTAAAGAAGTCCACACGAACGTTCGATCGTCCAACGATCAAGGGAGCCGGTACTAGCCGAAGTCTAGCCGAAGTTGTGCCTCTATCTCTCTCTCTCTCTAGCCTCTCTGAAAGATTTAGAGCAGCTAGGGTTTTATGAAAAATGAAATTGCATTAACCAACCCTAAACAATACATCATTATGTATTTATAAGGTAGAGAGATTGGGCCAAAACCCTATTTCGTTTTGGGCTTATAATAAAACCAAAATTGATTGGGTTAACATGATTAAATTCAAATTTTGTTTTAATTAAATAAGTCCAACTGAATTAATTAAATAACTAATTTCGAATTTATAATCATTTAATTTAAATTCGGAATTTAAATTAAAACTCCATTTAAACGTTCTTATTGTGTAACCCTTTAGGTTATTATTACGTTGGCAATAATTTTAATATCCAATAATAAAATTATAAACAATGAGCGGCATCTAGTAATACATCATTGCTATTAAAGTAATAATAATAATTGGTGATCCATTTAAACCTTTCGTGATTAATGTTTCCGTGTAATATAATCCCTTTAACCATATATTATAGATTAAACTCGAGGCATGTATTTAGTCATCCTCTTCAATGTTTAATCCGGGTTTCCTTGATCAATGAGTAGACTATTAAAAACAAATCAATATTTGAGCATGGCCATGCATTTTCATAGTCTCACTCAATCAAGAGGCCAATAATATCTCTCCTATTAATAGGAGGGTTAAGTCCTTTATCTATCATTCATATTTCTCATACGTCTTGTAATAACCCGAATTTTGGGTAGAATTAAAACTTTTCTTATTGTGGTTAAAGAGCACTAATGAATGGTGGTTTCAAAGAACAATGATTGTAATGAATGGATATTGCTTTGGACAATGATCCTGATGCATTGGTATATTGTCAGAATAGAGTAATTCGATGGTTGAGGACCTAGATAAGAATAATCTACCATCCAGGAAGGAGCTAATGGATCCTTGAAGGGAAATGAGTACGTGCATAGTGTTTCCCATACGTGCATAGTGTTTTCCGTACGTGCATAGTGTTTCCCATACGTGCATAGTATTTCCCGTACGTGCATAGTGTTTCCTGTACGTGCATAGTAATTTGGTGGATGAATAGTGATTTTGTAAGTTGGAAAACTTTTCACGCCACCCTATGTACGGGACGTGATATGGATGTTTCGAAGTCATATTAGTAATACGCGGAGGAAATAAGTGAATGCAGAGACAATCGGAATTCAGAAATTCCAAATTCTTTTTCGGTATAATATTTGACCGGACAGTGGATTAAATATTATTATAATCCAAGAATTGAGATATTAACTTTGAGGATTTGATATTTTGGGATGTTATTATATTTGATTTAAGAATGAAGGTAGGAAACCACTGAGGCAGTGAAACAAGCGTTCTAGAAACCGTTAAAACGTTATAACGAGATTAATCAATAAAGCGAACGAATCCTAGATTACGGATTAAGTTCGTATCGAGATTAAATATCCTATATGATCATCAAGAGAATTATATCAAGTGGATTAAATTATTTAATCAAGGATTAAATCAAAACAATTTAGGAGTTAAGTGATTTAAATCACTTAAATCAAACAAGAAACAAAACAAATATCTATCAAAACTTATCCAAGGCTCTTGGCTCTTACCCAAATGCTATCAATCTCATCCTACCAGCTGATAATATCTAGTTATATAAGCAAAAAGTAGATGATCAAGTGGAAGAAAAGAGAGAAAAGCAAAAGAAAACATGGAACATACAAACTGTCCAGCAGAAACATAACAAAAAGAAAAATTCATATCTCCATTTCTATCCATGATAAAATCACCAAATTTTAACCATAGCTTCTCTACTCCATGGTCAAGGTTCGTTCCAAATTTCATGGAAATCCAAGTACTATAGCCTGGTCAAATCCATGCTTAAAGTTGGAGGACAAAAACTGTCCAGGTTCTGATCAGCAGAAAGATGGGGCTCAAAACCCTAGCTCCCATGGTTGGATTCTTGTGTTCTATAGCTCAAAAGAAAGCCCTTGAAGAGTAGAAGGTGTGGTAAAAATTTTAGAACCAAAATCTTAGTTTTTGATTTTATATGATTTTTACAAGATTGATGATGAATAGTGGATCTTAGAAACTAACTTTGTTTTCATGATTTCTTTGGATGATCTAAGGTTTGATTAAGCTAGAAAAGTACCATACCAAGCTTATTAAGGTTATATCATACTCCAAGGAAGGTAGATCTCTTGAAACCCTAGCATTTGATTTGAGATTTATGAATGTTTTTGATGGATTTAGCTTGGTATGATTATAGTGATAATTATAAGCATGATTATGTAATTAGTTATATGATTTAAGATGCATGATTATTTTGATGCTAAGATCAGTAGCTTCTGGACTTGTGAGATGATTATTATGTGTATAAGTTGTATTGATGCCCGGTGTGGCTTGGGTTGTTGATTGCGATTTTTGGAACGTTCGTATTATAGCCGTTATAATGCCGAAATTTCGTTAATCATTGAAAACTGTGCATCACAGTAGGTCTAATGGCTAAAACTGGACAAGTATCTAACATGCCCTTGTAGATCTTGAGTCGTAGATCATTGTGGAAAAAGAATCGAATCAAACAGACTTACGGTTTAGGATTTATGACTGATTTACTAAAAGTAGTTCGAATCCGTAAACGAAAGTTCGTAACTGAAATTGAACCCTCGTAAAATATGTAAAGTCATGACGAATCTTGGTAAATAAATACTAGAGGTAAAAAGAAAGGTGTGAAAGAAAACCGTATGTCAAAAGGATCGTTTTTCGATTTATTAAAAATATTCGAGTCGAGGTTAAACGCGAACGAACCCCTAAAAGACGACTCTATTATAACTTCGGTAAAACACTTAGAAAACGGGCGATAAAACTCGGAGTATAATATTGGTTCGTAACGATCGACTTTAGAACTTGTATGACTTAAGTATGTCCCAAGTGTAAGTACAGTGACATGTCGTATTAACGAACGAATGTCGGGTCGGATCAATGATAAAAGGAATCCACAAAAAGGGGTATAACGAGATAACTCGAGAACGTGTTTTGATTTAAGTATAACTTAACTTTTAAGATGTTAAGTGATTAATCCCGAATGCCTTGGCTATTTATAGATCACCAAGCTGACCCAGGACCCGCTACCACTACCCCTTACCGTACAAGACTACCAGGCAAGTTTCAATTCCCTTCTTTTAGGCTGTTGTTGTGATTGAATATATATATATATATATATATATGTTTTCTGTTATACATATGCCATAGCATGCATGCCTACTTTCAAGTTATATCGTTATGCTTGTTCCCTGATTATTTATTGGCTTATAAATTAGATAACTAACGTATCAATTATAAGCCGGTTATTGTAAGACCCTCATAGAAGGGCGTATACATCTTATTCGTCAAATATAGACCGGGAGTCAATATTTCTTGATATATCGAGACTACCTCGGAGGAAAATATTTAAGTAAATATTTTCCATTATTTGGGCGACGAATATTATTTGAATATTCGTTCGAGATTATTTATTTAACGACCCTTACTTCAAATAATTATTTGAACGTAACCATTCGACGAATAATATTTTTCAATATTCATTCAAAGTCGAATAGATTATCGATTATTATTCCGAATATTCTTCTAAAGAGTGGACTACTAAATGAATATTATTTGAATATCCATTTAGAATATTATTTTATTAAATGAATATTACTTTTGAATATTCATTTAAGATATTACTTACCTGATGAATATTATTCTAATATTCATCTGAAGCTTGATTTATTTATCGAATATTATCTCGAATATTCATTTAAAGCTCGGATTACTAAATGAATATTACTTGATATTCATTTTGAATATTATTCATTAAATGAATATTACTTTTTGAATATTCATTTAAATTCCTTATTAATTAATGAATATTATTTTGAATATTCGTGTAAGTATTTATTTATTCAATAAATATTCTCCTTATATTTCTTCAAGGATTATTTTGAGAAATACTCTGATTAAAGATATTCTTTCATATTCCTAAATATCCTTTAAATATTTTTAATTCAATAAATATTCTCTGAATATTTATTCCATACTTAGAATAACCTCAATAAGGTTTATCTTCTTCGATTATTACGGAAAATATCTCGGAGTCATATTATTATTAATCTTGTACCAAGAAAGGTTCTCAGACATCATTCTTCTTGAGTCTATCTCCCTAAAAATAAGGGAACCTTACTTGGAAAATGTTATTTATCTTGTCGACTTCCCGGTCCTAAAGTATTCTCTTCGCTCGCAACTCGTGTGCTATGGACTTATTAAGTCGTTGTTTACCTTCTCATTTTTCGAGGGGTAAGATTGTTGGAACAAGTTGATATTCGTTACCAAGCAATAGCTTGGAAGTTATTGGTGAATTTTCCTTTCCAACTAGATACGACTACTTTGTAGAGTCTTATCAACAAGTATTATACTTGGGGAAAGGGGGACGAACGTTACATTCAGAATCATGAATTCTATTTGAACTAGGAGTCGTGTAAGAGGCCGAGTAGCGCCGGTCCATCCCCTTTGGCCCAACCGTTGGCCAGGGAGAGCTAGTAAGGCGGTAGACAAGTAAAGCCGTCAGTTCTTCCTTCTACCGGTAGTAAATTTAATTTGAGATGTACGATCTCGACTGATCATCAAGATTGGAACAGCGGGCGCGGTGAATACTCCATCATTTGTTCATCATCCAAACTTATTTATTTCCTGCAACATGATTACTGTTGGCAGAGCTGGAAAAGTGTTCATAACTGGAATTGCAATCTTTTCATGCAAGTTCCTCTTTTTTTAATGACAATGAGAATATCACGCTTACTTTTGATGTATCAGATAATTCTACAAACAAATACTTTAAGTTACCTTGTAACTTCATCGTTCATATTTTACTGGCATCATTTCCGTAAATGCATGGCATATGGTTTGAAAGATACTTTTGAACTGTTATATATTATCGTTCAGTTATATATTATTGTTGGTGGGCTATTGCTCACCCTTGCTTTATTATTATATCACAACAACAACTAGACCAGATGACTCGCACAAGGCGCACTCGACGCGGGCGAGGACGTTGAGACTACCAGAGCTGAAGAAGAAGCTATTGGTAGGATATATTTATTCTTTCAGTACCAAGTATATGGTCTAGTATGACTTATGTAAATGGATGGCAAAGAGTATGTATTTATATTGAAATTCTTTTGGATTGTAAGAACTCATAATGTGATTAATAAAATTTGATTGTTACTCTGATTTCATCTTTGGGACTATAACGGGTGTGTTTTACATTGTTGTGTTGGGTCATGGAGATGTAATTTATTTTATGTTAAGGAAAGTTCAAGTGTTGTGGATAGAATTGGAAACCGTAACGACCGGATCCCGGACCCCGGATCTGGGGGTGTTACAGAAGTGGTATCAGAGCGTACGTTATAAACCCCAGAGATGATGCGACGTTAAAACAATAAACTCACTAAGATAATAAGAACTCTTGCCAAGTTCATAGTCGGACTACTTCAAGTAGTATTGACATATAAAACCCTTATGGGAACTCTTAAGTATCATGATAGTAACTTAGCTCGTTCTCGTATCGACTAGTAAGGCGACAGACCTTGAGGCGTACGAGCAGCAGAATGATGATGTTTTATTATATGCTGACGATCGGATTGTGAATTCGATAGAGTACCCTATTGAGGACTCGAAAGAGGTTCCAGCAGAGGAGAATCCTATTGAGGATGAGGAGTTTACTCCAAGGAAATGAGGGCTGTAGCCAGAGGGATAGCGAGAGTTAAGATTATAGTGCTCAGAGAAGTGAGCACAAAGAACTGAGATATTATTAAGAGAATTGAACTTTTATGTTGGATTTATAGCCGGACTACGAGAGGTAGTACCAGCAATTAAGACAGATTAGAAGGATTACTTGAGGTCTTATATGGGGATAGATAAAGATCCTTAGAGACTTTCAGATTAATGAGAAAGGAGTTAGAATGATGCATGATTATCAAAGACGTCGATGTAGGACGGGGAGCACCCAGGAGCAGTTGAGATAGAGGCAACAAGTGCCATATTATCGGATAAATGGATTAGTGTGAATATTGTCAATGGTAAGTCGCCATGAGAAGGCGGATTTCATGGGTTATATTTTATGAAACCAAATTGAGATTGTTGATGTGGTTTTATTCAGCGAAATGTCCATATTATGAATGAACCAGCTTCGAAAGTAAAGATAGTGGAAAGTGATGGCATGATTGGATAAAGTTATATAAAGTAGTAAGCGAGACGATGATCTCAGAAACTACCAGAGGAAAAGACCAGTGGGTCTATGATAAACTCGTAATATGACTACTATCAGGTACTAAGTATAAGTTTATTTTAACTCAGTAAAATGGTGAATCAGGAACGTTAGATGCATATGATTCAGAAGAATATTAAATTCTTTCTTTTCCCCGAATAGATTATAGTAGTTACCTTAAGTTTATTCTGACACTGAATTGCAAATGGATCAAGTAATGCGATTAGTGGTTAAGAGGTAATAGAGAATGTTTTAAGATGAAATTGGTAACGACCTGGCGTTGGTGTTGCCTAACGGGAGAAGGAAGACTTTATGATACACTATGATGCATCTCATACAGGTTTAGGTGGTGTGCTTATGCAGCACGGCAGAGTAATTGCGGATGCATTTGAACAACATGGTACACCAGACTAGGATGGCCCTAGTAGTGCCAATTTATATGAAACGACTAACTCCGACGGTAGTGTTCCTTCTAAAACCTGTGGTTAGGAAGACTGACATTTGATATTATCGACAATTAAGATGTATATGTATCAGGAAGAGGTGGCATGTTTCAGTTTGAAACTTTTGATTTCCCTTCTATGGCATATATATATATATATATATATATATATATATATATATATATATATATATATATATATATTTGGTTCCTTTCTAGTAGTTAAACTTCCAACTTTGTGTCAATAATTCCGTTATTATAAATGCTTATGATTCTACCTGCTTGGGTGCTCATAGAACTATTCTCTAGGTTTCGAAATTGATCCTCATAGTGTTACCGGTGGTTGGATAGATTGACCAAAATTTCCTTGATTCTGGAAAGAAATTCAACGAATTTTGGCAAACCTTGTCTTTCTGATTATCAGAGAACATCATGGAAGAGAGTAGAAACTGGGGCGAACCCCGTGAATTGGGTAAAGTAGCCGCTATATGGGTTGGTGGATAGACCCCGGTTATCGCGATTGATTGTAGAAATACAATGATGAAGTGAGATTGGACGAAAACAGGAAATGTAAGTAAGAAACCAGTCGGACTGAGAAACTCCGGGATTGACTTAAGTGAAAAGGCTGTTATACCATGAATGGTAAGCTTGCATGGCACGTGGGATTGATAAGAATAGTTGAAAAGATAAAAGTGGAGGAAAGGTAACCGGAGACGGTGCCGAGAAGTCGATTAAGACCTATATGGAGTAAAGTTTTGGAAAGGTAGAAAGGTATCAAAGTAGAAGGCACTATGCCAGCAATTGCTTGAAAAGTAATGCTAATTAGCCAACCCCAAAAACCATATATTTTTATTTTAGTGTGGTCAGTTGAGGCCAAGTCACAAAGGATTATCAAGTGACTAGACCAGCAATGAAAGGACAAAGCAGGGTTGCTTCTAAGTAAGCGCCGACTGCAAGGGCTTTTGATATAAAGGAAATATTAATGAGATCGTAGGAATCTTCTACTGAACCCTTTGCAACCCATGTTTGGATTGGGAATTTACTAGACTTTTTGGAATGGGGTCACCCGTACTAAAGTGATTCATGTGTATATGATTGCCCGAGATTACGAGTAAAAATGGAAGTATAATGACTTGAGATGTATGATGTTAGGGTATTATAAATACCATGAATATATTATGACCAAGGAAGTAAACAATGAAGGTTTGTGAAGAGAGTATAGAAATGGTCAGAGATGGATCAGTATGCTGTAGAAAATTTGTCTAAGGCAAGTACCTTTGAGAAAAACGATAAGTACTAAGAGATTCACGTTGAACTCGATCAATATCTTCCAGAACATCCTTGCTACCATTACCAAGTTCTGTAAGAGAGCAGATAGACATACGTTGTCTTTTGGAAGGTCAAATAGGCTGACAACTATCTGAAAGAAGAGGTTAGCATTAAGCCACCGATCGATTATCAAATGAGAATGATTGAAAAGAGACCCTTATTAAGGATACATGATTTAATTGCCAAGTATAGGATGCAAGAATTCCTTGGCAGTTGAATTAAGGATAGGATATCAATAAATTAAGACAAACCCTGGGGAATGCACAAGGGATGGCATTAACCCTAATAACGACATTATGAATTCAGATGATATGAGTTGGACTTGCTAAGGCAACAATGACCGGTAAGGATTATTAAAAAGAGTTCTGGAAAGAACATAGATAGAATTATTAGAGTATTGATCAATGACATTTTGATATACCCTGTACCCAGAAAATACAGGAGGAATGATGAGGATGACCTATGAAACCTTACAAGGAAAAAAAAAGTAATATTCCGAACTTCAAAATGGAAGTTTGGTAAGGAATGTATGACATAGTAACAATAATGCCAGATGAGGCATGTATGAAACCCTGAGGAAGTATGGATTGAACCTATAAAGGTTGAGATTATCCTAAGATAAGAAAAGAAGTATCCTAAGTAGGATTGGGAATAAACGTGATAAAGTTCCCACGGGTAGGTGGAAGCAATGACTTATGGAAAAAGACTGATAAATATATTTTTCTCCATCAGCAGAGCTTAAGGGAGAATGCTTTCACCCAACAGTGATGGGAATGAGGTAGAAAAGTTTGAATTGGAATATATCCAGAGAACAAGGATTACCAGAAATTATTATTATCAGGAAGGGCCAATGAGGTGGCCGACAGTCTAAGTATAAAGGAATAATTACAAATGTTCATACCGAAGAAACAAAATGATATTTGGAAAGACCTTGAAGGTCATATCGGAGTGGAGGAAGTTACATTCCTTTTGATGATTGTGCAAGAATCGAAGGTAATAATAGTTTAAGTAAAGATTTGATTCGTGATGGAGTCTTAAGCATATTACGTACCTTAGAAGGTCCCGTTTTGAGGCAAACCAGGACCATGATACAAAATTGACGAAGTAAACCGTTAAGTTTCCAGTCTTTTATGGAAGCTGCATGAGTGATAGTTTCATCAACCTGACATAGCTGCGATGCTTGAAACTCTTCTGCAATTTTATCTACTTCATGTAATATCTACATCAAGTTCAGGAAGTGTTCCTTATGGATAAGGAATAGTGATTTCCAGAGAACCTACCCAGGGTACCACTCGATCGAGAGATTTGATTCTTTTCGAATTAGGGAGAAATTGATATTATAATAATGATGGATTAGTTGATACCCAATGGAGCCAAATTGATTATGAGGCAAATAATTCAAGGATAAAGACGGAGTCAGAGATTTTGGAATCTAGTTCAGACTAAGAGATTATGACGCCAGAGATATGAGGCTTGATTAGCTCATATGGTTGACCCCGAGGAAAGAGACACCAAGTATAATTATAATGATTTTGGGAGGTTGTACAAGGTTTTAATAAGCTACCAGATAACGATTTGGATGACATAATAATGAATATCGAGTGTTCAGAGCCTAGTGCTGCATCTCCCGTTAGCCCAGTAGGAATAAAAGAATTATCAACTCAGATGCGAGGATTGTTGAATAAGGGTGCGATGAGACTCAGTGTGCCACCGTGAGGAACCGGTGTGTTGTAAGAAAGAAATATGTTAGCACAAGATTGTGCATCGAACCTCGAGAGTTGAATGAGTCAACATTGAGTATAGGTACTGTTCTAGAAGATTGTCTGAGCAGCACAGGGACGCTGTGTATTTTCCAAACTTATTAGGAAATGGGACATCACCGGTTGGAAGTTAAAAAAAAAAATCGAGGATATACCCAAGATTGTGAATCGCACTAGGTATAGACACTATGAAATTGTAAGTGATGTCATTTTGGGTTGACTATTGCACCCACAACTTTTTGGAATTTAATAAATTGGCTGTGAGTTATCTGAGATAGTTTTCGCCCTAAGTATATCGAAACATTGTATATATGAAGGAAAGGTGCGAAATCAAAAAGGATCAAACATGATCGACTTTCATACCTATCAGATCTGAAAATATGTGTGCTTGTGTGTATATGAAGATTATGATTTATGATAAAAGGATTAAGAGTCCTCGAACCAGACAACATTCCCCGCAAACAAATTCCCCCCAAGAGATTCGCCTTTCTTTCAGAAAGGAGAAGAGATGAGATAATAGAGAATGACTGAATGAACAAAGGAGGTAGATTGGCATTCTGTGAGATGATTAAAGAAGAGGTTGGAACACCGGGGGTGATAGTAGTTAACAATGACATAGCGAGGCCAAAACAGTGATGGCCGACGAGCTCGTTGCTACATCAAGAGTTACTCGAATCGGTTGTTAGAATACTCGAACTAGTTTCAATACGGAGTACCCCGTCGACAATAGAGTTGACATTTATACAATGGAATTGGGAAATATCTAGAATTAATAGAGGATTCTGACAAGCAAGTTTTTGTTGATGTATTTCTGTGCAAACAAGATAGAGAATATAAGGTTCGAGATTTGTAATAAGAAAAGGTATCCTCGTGGAAGGAATTAACAAGATTAGAATGAAAGGAAGTTTAGCCCAAGATTCATTGGGCCATCTGAGAGTTTAAACGCGTCAGGAAGGTGGCCCATGAGCCAGCCTCACTCAAACCGGTAAAATGGTCATAACATGGTTCATGCGTATGTGCCTCATCAGTATACTATATATGCCCGGCATATGACAGAGTACGAGCAGATAGATATACATAATCGATCCTGAACTACGAAGGACAACCTGTGGAAATTATGAATAGAAAAGAGCAAGCGCTAAGAGATAAGGTTGTCAAGCTAGTGAGAGATTTGAAGAAAATCAAGAAGTGGAAGAATCCACCTGAGAAATAGAAAGTGCAATGGGATAGAAGTAACCCCAGTTATTCCTAAACTGATTCCGAGGACGGAATCCTTTTAAGGAGGGGAGACTGTAATAACCCGAATTTTGGGTAGAATTAAAACTTTTCTTATTGTGGTTAAAGAGCACTAATGAATGGTGGTTTCAAAGAACAATGATTGTAATGAATGGATATTGCTTTGGACAATGATCCTGATGCATTGGTATATTGTCAGAATAGAGTAATTCGATGGTTGAGGACCTAGATAAGAATAATCTACCATCCAGGAAGGAGCTAATGGATCCTTGAAGGGAAATGAGTACGTGCATAGTGTTTCCCATACGTGCATAGTGTTTTCCGTACGTGCATAGTGTTTCCCATACGTGCATAGTATTTCCCATACGTGCATAGTGTTTCCCGTACGTGCATAGTGTTTCCTGTACGTGCACAGTAATTTGGTGGATGAATAGTGATTTTGTAAGTTGGAAAACTTTTCACGCCACCCTATGTACGGGACGTGATATGGATGTTTCGAAGTCATATTAGTAATACGCGGAGGAAATAAGTGAATGCAGAGACGATCGGATTTCAGAAATTCCAAATTCTTTTTCGGTATAATATTTGACCGGACAGAGGATTAAATATTATTATAATCCAAGAATTGAGATATTAACCTTGAGGATTTGATATTTTGGGATGTTATTATATTTGATTTAAGAATGAAGGTAGGAAACCACTGAGGCAGTGAAACAAGCGTTCTAGAAACCGCTAAAACGCTATAACGAGATTAATCAATAAAGCGAACGAATCCTAGATTACGGATTAAGTTCGTATCGAGATTAAATATCCTATATGATCATCAAGAGAATTATATCAAGTGGATTAAATTATTTAATCAAGGATTAAATCAAAACAATTTAGGAGTTAAGTGATTTAAATCACTTAAATCAAACAAGAAACAAAACAAATATCTATCAAAACTTATCCAAGACTTTTGGCTCTTACCCCAATGCTATCAATCTCATCCTACCAGCTGATAATATCTAGTTATATGAGCAAAAAGTAGATGATCAAGTGGGAGAAAAGAGAGAAAAGCAAAAGAAAACATAGAACATACAAACTGTCCAGCAGAAACATAACACAAAGAAAAATTCATATCTCCATTTCTATCCATGATAAAATCTCCAAATTTTAACCATAGCTTCTCTACTCCATGGGCAAGGTTCGTTCCAAATTTCATGGAAATCCAAGTACTATAGCCTAGTCAAATCCATGCTTAAAGTTGGAGGACAAAAACTGTCCAGGTTCTGATCAGAACAAAGATGGGGCTCAAAACCCTAGCTCCCATGATTGGATTCTTGTGTTCTATAGCTCAAAAGAAATACCTTGAAGAGAAGAAGGTGTGGTAAAAATTTTAGAACCAAACTCTTAGTTTTTGATTTTATATGATTTTTACAAGATTGACGATGAATAGTGGATCTTAGAAACTAACTTTGTTTTCATGATTTCTTTGGATGATCTAAGGTTTGATTAAGCTAGACAAGGACCATACCAAGCTTATTAAGGTTATATCATACTCCAAGGAAGGTAGATCTCTTGAAACCCTAGCATTTGATTTGAGATTTATGAATGTTTTTTATGGATTTAGCTTGGTATGATTATAGTGATAATTATAAGCATGATTATGTAATTAGTTATATGATTTAAGATGCATGATGATTTTGATGCTAAGATCAGTAGCTTCTGGACTTGTGAGATGATTATTATGTGTATAAGTTGTATTGATGCCCGGTGTGGCTTGGGTTGTTGATTGCGATTTTTGGAATGTTCGTATTATAGCCGTTATAATGCCGAAATTTCGTTAATCATTGAAAACCGTGCATCACAGTAGGTCTAATGGTTGAAACTGGACAAGTATCTAACATGCTCTTGTAGATCTTGAGTCGTAGATCATTTTGGAAAAAGAATCGAATCAAACAGACTTACGGTTTAGGATTTATGACCGATTTACTAAAAGTAGTTCGAATTCGTAAACGAAAGTTCGTAACTGAAATTGAACCCTCGTAAAATATGTAAAGTCATGACGAATCTTGGTAAATAAATACTAGAGGTAAAAAGAAAGGTGTGAAAGAAAACCGTATGTCAAAAGGATCGTTTTTCGATTTATTAAAAATATTCGAGTCGAGGTTAAACGCGAACGAACCCCTAAAAGACGACTCTATTATAACTTCGGTAAAACACTTAGAAAACGGGCGATAAAACTCGGAGTATAATATTGGTTCGTAACGATCGACTTTAGAACTTGTATGACTTAAGTATGTCCCAAGTGTAAGTACAGTGACATGTCGTATTAACGAACGAATGTCGGGTCGGATCAATGATAAAAGGAATCCACAAAAAGGGGTATAACGAGATAACTCGAGAACGTGTTTTGATTTAAGTATAACTTAACTTTTAAGATGTTAAGTGATTAATCCCGAATGCATTGGCTATTTATAGATCACCAAGCTGACCCGGGACCCGCTACCACTACCCCTTACGGTACTCGACTACCAGGCAAGTTTCAATTCCCTTCTTTTAGGCTGTTGTTGTGATTGAATATATATATATATATATATGTTTTCTGTTATACATATGCCATAGCATGCATGCCTACTTTCAAGTTATATCGTTATGCTTGTTCCCTGATTGTTTATTGGCTTATAAATTAGATAACTAACGTATCAATTATAAGCCGGTTATTGTAAGACCCTCATAGAAGGGCGTATACATCTTATTCGTCAAATATAGACCGGGAGTCAATATTTCTTGATATATCGAGACTACCTCGGAGGAAAATATTTAAGTAAATATTTTCCATTATTTGGGCGACGAATATTATTTGAATATTTGTTCGAGATTATTTATTTAACGACCCTTACTTCAAATAATTATTTGAACGTAACCATTCGACGAATAATATTTTTCAATATTCATTCAAAGTCGAATAGATTATCGATTATTATTCCGAATATTCTTCTAAAGATTTGACTACTAAATGAATATTATTTGAATATCCATTTAGAATATTATTTTATTAAATGAATATTACTTTTGAATATTCATTTAAGTTATTACTTACCTGATGAATATTATTCTAATATTCATCTGAAGCTTGATTTATTTATCGAATATTATGTCGAATATTCATTTAAAGCTCGGATTACTAAATGAATATTACTTGATATTCATTTTGAATATTATTCATTAAATGAATATTACTTTTTGAATATTCATTTAAATTCCTTATTAATTAATGAATATTATTTTGAATATTCGTGTGAATGTTTATTTATTCAATAAATATTCTCCTGATATTTCTTCAAGGATTATTTTGAGAAATACTCTGATTAAAGATATTCTTTCATATTCCTAAATATCCTTTAAATATTTTTAATTCAATAAATATTCTCTGAATATTTATTCCATACTTAGAATAACCTCAATAAGGTTTATCTTCTTCGATTAGTACGGAAAATATCTCTGAGTCATATTATTATTAATCTTATACCAAGAAAGGTTCTCAGACATCATTCTTCTTGAGTCTATCTCCCTAAAAATAAGGGAACGTTACTTGGAAAATGTTATTTATCTTGTCGACTTCCCGGTCCTAAAGTATTCTCTTCACTCGCAACTCGGGTGCTATGGACTTATTAAGTTGTTGTTTACCTTCTCATTTTTCGAGGGGTAAGATTGTTGGAACAAGTTGATATTCGTTACCAAGCAATAGCTTGGAAGTTATTGGTGAATTTTCCTTTCCAACTAGATACGACTACTTTGTAGAGTCTTATCAACAAGTATTATACTTGGGGAAAGGGGAACGAACGTTACATTCAGAATCATGAATTCTATTTGAACTAGGAGTCGTGTAAGAGGCCGAGTAGCGCCGGTCCATCCCCTTTGGCCCAACCGTTGGCCGGGGAGAGCTAGTAAGGCGGTAGACAAGTAAAGCCTTCAGTTCTTCCTTCTACCGGTAGTAAATCTAATTTGAGCTGTACGATCTCGACTGATCATCAAGATTGGAACAGCGGGCGCGGTGAATACTCCATCATTGGTTCATCATCCAAACTTATTTATTTCCTACAACATGATTACTGTTGGCAGAGCTGGAAAAGTGTTCATAACTGGAATTGCAATCTTTTCATGCAAGTTCCTCTTTTTTTAATGACAATGAGAATATCACGCTTACTTTTGATGTAGCAGATAATTCTACAAACAAATACTTTAAGTTACCTTGTAACTTCATCGTTCATATTATACTGGCATCATTTCCGTAAATGCATGGCATATGGTTTGAAAGATACTTTTGAACTATTATATATTATCGTTCAGTTATATATTATTGTTGGTGGGCTATTGTCCACCCTTGCTTTATTATTATATCACAACAACAACTAGACCAGATGACTCGCACAAGGCGCACTCGACGCGGGCGAGGACGTTGAGACTACCAGAGCTGAAGAAGAAGCTATTGGTAGGATATATTTATTCTTTCAGTACCAAGTATATGGTCTAGTATGACTTATGTAAATGGATGGCAAAGAGTATGTATTTATGTTGAAATTCTTTTGGATTGTAAGAACTCATAATGTGATTAATAAAATTTGATTGTTACTCTGATTTCATCTCTGGGACTATAACGGGTATGTTTTACATTGTTGTGTTGGGTCATAGAGATGTAATTTATTTTATGTTAAGGAAAGTTCAAGTGTTGTGGATAGAATTGGAAACCGTAACGACCGGATCCCGGATCCCGGACCCCGGATCTGGGGGTGTTACAGAAGTGGTATCAGAGCGTACGTTATAAACCCCAGAGATGATGCGACGTTAAAATAATAAACTCACTAAGATAATAAGAACTCTTGCCAAGTTCATAGTCGGACTACTTCAAGTAGTATTTCATATAGTTTAATTTTCGGCAAAATTCTATTTCGGTTGAAGATTTTAAGGAAATTTCTTGGAGGGCTCTTTCATTTTAGTGGCAACTATTTCGGGAGGATAAACGATTCAAGTTGTACTTTCTTTACTCTAAACTCTTTTACTTATGATTTTACCATTTATTATCTGTTTATTTTATTTATCTAGCATGAGTAACTAATTTTATAATCCGAGAATTAGGTAGTATTCATTGGTTTCACCCCCAAACTTAAATTGATGCTTGTCCTCAAGCGAAAACAGACTCGACTACCTCTAAATGCATGAATACAAACGACGCAAATATCCCATAGGCAAAGCAATAACCAAATTAGCAGAGTGTCTCAGAGAATGTGAAAATTCCAAATAGAGATCGACTAAATATCAGCATATTAACATTTACAAGTACAGAAACGTGCGGGTGTGCAATACTCATCAGAATTACTCTTAGCACTAGATCAAAACCATACATATTCTTCGTCATAATAATCACAAGTTTATAAATAGAATGGACGCTAGACACTTCATAACCTAGAAACACCTCTATCATCATTTGAGTTAGACAGGAATTCATGCTTTATTAACAACTATGACGCATAATACTATACACAACACACATGCTTATTTGACCGTGCAATGGATGAGACCCCAAAAGGCTTATACAATAATACCCATGTAGCGAGCGTTAAGTTAGTGGATCCCAGACCGGAAAAGTCTTAGGTCACTAGGCTTGAGTCCCCTAGAACTTAATTGCTCGAGTATTAAAGAGCTCACCCTGATCAATTTTGCACACATACTCACAAACACTCCTTTTTTTATTTTTATTTTTATTTTTAATTTTTTGCTTTATATATTTTTTTAATATTTTTTTTATATGCAATCTGGAATGAGAATTCTCATTTCCAACCCTAGACTACTCATATAAATATGAGCTGGCTACTAGCCAATTGACACCTATCAATTATTAACAATTTCACACAAACTAGCATGAACCCTGGTTTCCCCCAAAC
The DNA here is from genome assembly GCA_036435485.1 of Saposhnikovia divaricata. Taxonomy (NCBI): domain Eukaryota; kingdom Viridiplantae; phylum Streptophyta; class Magnoliopsida; order Apiales; family Apiaceae; genus Saposhnikovia; species Saposhnikovia divaricata. The sequence goes on from CM071601.1 coordinate 104,632,474, forward strand.
TTATATTTAGTGATTCTACGCTATCAAGGGAATAAAGAAAATTCCAAATATAATCAGGTGATTAAATTTCAACCAAACAAGCATGACCTTAACCTAGCCCCAAAAGCAATTTATGAGTTGTGTAAGATTGTGTTTCTGCAACATGCACGTCAATTCATAAGTATTTAAATCAGCCCTCTATCCATCATTATCACACTCAAATTCATCATTGACTACTAAACGGAATCGCCAAGCGCTACGGGATCAAGGAAAATATGATATGCAACTAATCATGAATATGCAATTTTTTTTTCTTTTTTCCTTTTTTTTTTACACAATATGAATTAAATGAAATAAAACTAGCATGGTATATTATGAACTACATGAATGAGTATGACTCGATTAATTAATTATTCTAAATCACCCCCAAACTTAAAATATTCAATGTCCTCATTGAAGGTATAGATAAAGGATAAAAGAGAACTCCCCTAACTGTCGGCATCGTCACCCTCCTCGGGTGGTGAATCAAGTGGTGGAAATGAGCTCCAACCTGAGGCTAATCTACCTCGAAAGAAAATTTTATCTTTTGCAAAGCCTGCTCCTGTAACTCGTCAACGACCTGCACTCTCGACACAATACTAAACAAAATCACACCAAATCAAACAAAATCAAACCACACATAAAAAACACCAAACCTATGGGTTGCCTCCCATGAAGCGCTTGTTTATTGTCGCTAGCTTGACGATTATACTGAGAATCATGCGGTGGCCAACTTGGTGGTATCAGCCTCACGGTTCACCGTGTCACCAAAATAGGGTTTCAATCTCTGCCCATTTACTTTGAACGATTGATCGGGTGATTTCTCAAAGATTTCCACCGCTCCGTGTGGAAACACAGTTTTGACAACAAATGGCCCTGACCATCTCGACTTGAGCTTCCCTGGAAACAATCGAAGACGAGAGTTATATAATAAGACCGACTGGCCAGGAACAAATACCTTTTGAATAAGACGACGATCATGCCATCGTTTCACTTTCTCCTTATAGAGCTTATTGTTCTCATATGCCTGCAATCGAAACTCGTCCATCTCGTTGAGTTGCACCATCCTTTTCTCACCTGCGCCCTTAAGATCGAAATTTAGCTTCTTCAAAGCCCAATAAGCTTTGTGTTCCAATTCTGCCGGTAAATTGCAGGCTTTCCCATAGACCAGCTGATATGGTGACATGCCCAAGGGTGTTTTATATGCTGTACGATAAGCCCATGCGGCTTCATCGAGTTTTAAAGACCAGTCCTTTCTTGAAGGACTCACCACTTTTTCCAAAATGCGTTTAATCTCGCGATTAGATACCTCGGCTTGGCCATTGGTTTGTGGGTGGTATGCCGTAGCTACCCGGTGGTTGATGTTGTACCTTGCCATGAGATTAGTAAACTTGCGATTGCAAAAGTGAGTACCTTCATCGCTTATGATTACTCGAGGAGTGCCGAATCTTGTGAAGATGTTCTTGTGAAGGAAGTTGAGCACGACATTGGCATTATTGGTCGGAAGTGCCTTGACTTCAACCCATTTGGAAACATAATCAACGGCTAGCAAGATGTATTGGTTGTTACATGAGGAAATGAATGGTCCCATGAAATCGATGCCCCAAACATCGAAGATTTCCACTTCTAGCATTATATTGAGGGGCATCTCATCCCTCCTAGATATGTTACCAACACGCTGACAACGATCACACTTCAGCACAAACTGATGGGCATCCTTAAAAAGGGATGGCCAATAAAATCCCGCTCGAAGAATTCGAGTTGCGGTCTTTTCACTTCAATAATGGCCACCATATGTCGTGGCGTGATAATCCCTTAGAATAGCCTCTGTTTCAGTGTATGGCACACATCTCCTAATCAACTGATCGGCTCCTTGTTTAAACAGATATGGTTCGTCCCAACGATACCATTTGACTTCATGCAAGAATTTCTTTCTTTGAGCAAAAGAGAGCTCGGGAGGAATCACCCGACTCACCAGAAAGTTCACAATGTCTGCAAACCAAGGCTCTTCTTCTTGTATCCCAAATAACTGTTCATCAGGAAAGGATTCATTAATGACGGTTTTGTCTTGGGATGACTTCCCAAGGTCATCCAATCGTGAGAGATGGTCGGCTACTTGGTTTTCTGTCCCTTTTCTATCCTTGATCTCCACATCGAATTCTTGCAGCAGGAGAATCCATCAAATCAACCTAGGTTTGGAGTCCTTTTTAGAGAGCAGATATCTGATAGCCGCGTGATCAGTGTACACAGTCACCTTCGTGCCAAGCAAGTATGAACGGAATTTTTCAAAACCATAAACTATGGCTAACAGCTCCTTCTCAGTGGTGGTGTAGTTTAATTGAGCATCGCTGAGGGTTTTGCTTGCATAATAGATGACATGAAACATTTTATTTTTCTTTTGGCCAAGAACGGCCCCAACTGCGTAATCGCTAGCATCACACATCATAGCGAAAGGCTCACTCCAATCTGGAGCAATGATCATGGGTGCTGAAATCAATTTCTTCTTCAGAGTCTCGAAAGCTGTGAGACATTCTTCGTTAAATTTGAAATGAATATCTTTTTCCAGCAGCTGACACAAAGGTTTGGAAATTTTTGCGAAGTCCTTGATGAAACGCCTGTAGAAACCTGTGTGCCCAAGGAAACTGCGAATCCCTTTCACTGAATTAGGCGGAGGCAGCTTTTCAATAGCTTCTATCTTTGCTCTGTCCACTTCTAGACCTTTCCTTGACACCTTGTGCCCGAGAATAGTTCCTTCTTGTACCATGAAGTGGCACTTCTCCCAATAGAGCACTAGGTTAGTTTCCACGCATCTTTTCAACACCGAGCCAAGATTTTGCAAGCATTCATCAAAAGATAGACCGTATACAGAGAAGTCATCCATGAAGACTTCTACGGTCTTGCCAATCATGTCCGAGAAGATGGCTATCATGCACCTTTGAAAAGTACCAGGTGCTCCACACAAGCCAAAAGAAACCCACCGAAAGGCGAAAGTGCCGAACGGGCATGTAAATGTTGTTTTCTCCTGATCCTCAGGAGCAATGCAGATTTGGTTATATCCAGAATACCCATCCAGGAGGCAGTAATAATCATGGCCGGCTAGTCTATCTAGCATCTGATCAATGAAAGGAAGGGGAAAATGATCCTTCCTTGTGGCTTTATTCAACTTCCGGTAGTCCATGCAGATTCGCCAACCGGTGACTGTGCAAGTAGAGATGAGTTCATTCTTTTCATTGGTAATCACCGTCATGCCTCCTTTCTTCGGCACACATTGCACTGGACTCACCCATGCACTGTCAGAAATGGGATAGATAATCCCTGCATCCAGCCACTTGATGATTTCTTTCTTCACTACCTCTTTCATAAGAGGATTTAGCCGCCTTTGATGCTCCACTGTTGGTTTACTACCTTCTTCCAATGGAATTTTATGTTGACAATAAGCTGGGCTGATGCCTTTGATATCCGCTAGGGTCCAACCAATGGCTGTTTTGAATTCCCTCAGGACTCTTAAAAGCTTGTCTTCCTCAGAGTCTGAAAGGTTAGCAGATATAATCACAGGTAAGGTAGATGATTCACCAAGAGAAGCATACTTTAAGTGATTAGGAAGTGGTTTGAGCTCTAGAGTTGGAGCTTCCTCGATAGATGGTTTCATTTGCTGATGCGGCCCCTTTAGTTCTGGCAGATCCAATGATTCAACTGGTCTTTCAAATTTTCTTTGCCACGGAAAAGCATCCAGATATAGCAATTGTTCATCTATGTCATCTTCATCTAATGAATACCTTCCACTGAGGGCCTTTTCCAAAGTGTCATTCATGAACATGTAATCCAACTATTCTTGTACCGTAGACTCAATCAAGTCTACCTTCAGACACTGTTCTTCTTATGTTGGAAACTTCATGGCTTTAAAAACGTTGAAAGTGACATTTTGATCATGCACCCTCATTGTAAGTTCCCCCTTTTGGACGTCAATCAATGTTTGTCCTGTCGCCAAGAATGGTCTACCAAGAATGATCGGAATCTTCTTGTCCTCTTCGAAATCAAGTATGACAAAATCAGCTGGGAAGATAAGTTTGTCTACCTTCACTAGGACATCTTCAACAACTCCCCGAGGATAAGTGATAGAGCGATCAGCCAATGAAGTGACTTGTTCGTCGGGGTTGGCTCAGGAAGGCCAAGTTGTAAGAAAACTGAGTATGGCATGAGGTTGATGCTAGCTCCTAAATCACATAAACATTTGTCAAAAGACAAATTCCCAATGGTGCATGGTATGGTGAAACTTCCAGGATCTTTCAGCTTAGGCGGTAACTTTTGTTGCAATACCGCGCTACACTCCTCTGTCAAAGCAACAGTTTCTAAGTCCTCAAGTTTTACTTTCCTCGATAGAATGCCCTTCATAAACTTGGCATAACTCGGCATTTGTTCCAGGGCTTCAGCAAATGGAATGTTGATATGTAATTTCTTAAAGACTTCAAGAAATTTGCCAAACTGCTTGTCCAGTTTTTGTTTTTGCAAACGCCGAGGAAATGGCGGAGGTGGATAGACATGCTCTTCTGCTTCTTTCTGTGCAGGGACTGATTGTTTAGGAGGTGGTACACTTTCTTCTACCTCCGTGCTTGAATTTGGAGCTTTACCCTTGTCCTCGGTATCTCCCAAGTTCACTGTTTCTTCATCGGGCAGAATTCTTTTTGCTCTTTCCAATTCAGTGCCTTCTGTGACTTTTCCCGATCTTAAGGTGATGGCTTTAATGTGCTCTTGGTTGTTCTTTCTCCCTGGATTAGCTTCAGTATCACTGGGGAGTGTTCCTTGTGGTCGGCTCATCATGAAACTAGCGAGTTGTCCCAATTGAGTTTCCAGATTTTTAATAGAAGCCGCTTGGCTTTTGGACACCAACCTCAACTCCTCCAATTCTGCCTTTTCACTAGAAGATGATTGCCCAGAATTCCCATAGGATTGTTGTTGAAATCCTGGGGGTTGAAATTGTCGTGGGGCATATTGTTGCTGATATTGGTGCCCCTGCTGTTGCTGGAATCCAGATGGATTATATGGCCTAGCTCCAAACTGCTGATTTTGAAATTGTTGGTAGGGCTTATTTGATTGTTGTGCTCCTCCTTGATTATTGCTCCAACTGAAATTTGGATGATTTCGGTTGTTCGGATGGTAGGAATTTGGAGCTGGCTGTTGCTGTCTTTGGAAATTGCTTACGAATTGAACCGACTCGTTTGAGATGGCACATTGGTTCGATTCATGTGCGCCCGCACACAACTCACAAACACTAGCAATTTGATGAAATCCTTGTGCTGTCAAAGAGTCTATTTTCAAGTTCAAAGCCTCTATCTGAGCTGCTAAAGAAGTGGCTTTGTCGACATTAAGAATTCCTGCTACCTTCTGTTGTGGCATCCTCTGAGTTGGATTTTGATATTCATTAGCTACCATCATCTCGATAAGATCGTAGGCCTCCTCATAACTTTTAGCCCAAAATGCTCCTCCTGAAGCTGCATCTACCATTGGCCTTGATTGCATTCCTAGTCCATTATAGAAGCAATTTATGACCATCCAATTTGGCATGCCATGATGAGGGCATTGTCGAAGCATTTCCTTGTATCTTTCCTACGCTTCACATAAAGATTCACCAGACTGTTGAGAAAATTGCGTGATAGCATTCCTTATAGCTGCAGTCTTTGCCATGGGGAAGAATTTGCTAAGAAACTTTTGAGCTAGATCAGCCCAAGTGGTGATAGACCCTGGTGGCAGAGAGTGTAACCAACTTTTGGCCTTGTCTCTTAAGGAAAACGGGAAGAGTCTCAACTTCACAGCATCATCTGACACATTGTTGAATCTAAATGTGTCGCATATTTCTATGAAGTTCCTAATGTGTAAGTTAGGATCTTCCGTTGCAGTTCCTCCGTACTTTACTTGATTCTGCACCATCTGAATAGTGCTGGATTTAATTTCGAATGTAGGAGCCGCAATTGCTGGACGAATGATACTTGACTGAATGTCATCAATCTTCGGTTGCGAGTAGTCCATTAAAGCCCTTGCTGCTGCAGGTGCAACTACTTCGGATTCTCCGTCCATCTTGTGAGTATTTGCTTGGCTTTTAATGCTTTCGCACGCGTTAGCATAAAAATCCAAGTATCTGAACACAAATAATCACTTCGAAATATAAGATCAAATGTTCAAGTCAAACAAATTAACTTCTATTGTAGTAAAACACATAAACAAAATAACACCGAGTCCCCGGCAGCGGCGCCAAAAACTTGTTCGCTATTTTCTCTACGCAAGTATACGCAGTCCAAAAGCAATATAGGGAAATAAGGATCATTCCCACGAAGACTTGGTGTATTTAAGTAAATATGTTTATTCAACAACGTTCGGTTAATTATAGAAGCCTGAACAACGAAATGGTTGGATTGTTCAAATCACAATTAATTAATGAAATAACGACTAAAAATAATATGATAAAGATTATATATATGAGATAAACATGGGATTCTAATTTCATTATTTATTTCATTTAGAATTGATGCCTTAATTTAAAGTGATTCTGATAATTATGAAAGCTAGCCGGGAACACGAAACTAATATAAGCACCTTTCAGCCTTAACTTATTTCAAACCATACAAACATCCACTTAAAAAGATAGAAGTTGTGTGGACACCATTTATGTCTAGACCCTATATGTCTATAAGATTTGAAAACATAACTGGTTTACGAATAAATTCCTTATTTTTGGCTACACAGGGCGATGTGATCCAAAACCCTACCACTAATAGTAATTATATATGAAAATTACAAACCTGTGCTAACATGGCAAATTCTAAATTCTCAAATCCACTTTCGCATTCATTAAGAATTAATAATTTAGATGATAGCTACGCATCTAATAAATTAAGCACAACCACGTTAGGCAATCGGAAATTTTTATCATAACACAATTTATTAAGGCATCGAATTACTAAATTACGTAAATAAATCCATTAGAATCCCATGACGGCGATTAGTTCATAATTAAACGAATCGTCATCATGGGATTAATTGAAATCATAATAATAATAATAATAATAATAATAATAATAATAATAATAATAATAATAATAATAACAATAATAATAATAATAATAATAATAATAATAATAATAATAATAATAATAATAATAACAATAATAATAATAATAATAATACTATTAACAACAATAATAAAACTAAATTAAAAATTACGATAAATTAAATATGAAAATTATAAGAGTTTAGAAACTAAAACCGAAATAATTTCCACTTGCAAGAAACGAGCACTCCGATAATTCCCTGTAAAATAAGAAATTAGAAAATAAAACCGAAATAGCTTCCACCGAAAGAGAAGAGCACTCCAAATAATTCCCATAATTTCTTCAACCAAAATAACACTTATACTAAATTTGCTAAAAATTAAAGTGTTTAAAAACAAAGCTTAAAATTACAAGAACAAGAGAGAATACAAGAGAGAAAATTGCTCTCCAAATTGTTGTGTGAAAATAAGCTCAAGAACTAGGCCTATTTATAGGAAAAATTAGCACACCACAAAATTAAAAAAAAATAAAATGAAAAAGGAAAAGAAAATAAAAAAATGAAAAGAAATGAACAAAAAATTAAATACAGCCGAAAGTATGGAGCACCAGCCAAAAGCAAATTACCAACCACAGCACTACAATTCTGCACTCAGCCTCTCAAATTTTTCCAACCGCACGCCATGCGTGTGTGGCACACGCGCCAAACCTGAACTGCTTTGCTGGAGAGTGCAATTCACGCGGGAGAGGGAGAGTGGCCAGGAGTGCCGACAGCTTTACTGAATTGGACACAATCTCCTTTGTTTGCTACTAATATTTAATGCCTACACACACCACCTGCTAAAACACATAATTCGTTTCATTTTTTTTTTGTTTTCTATTTTTTTTGTTTTGTTTTTGTTTTTAACATATAATTTTTAATTAACAAATATTTATTTTAATTCAGAAATTATAAAAATAAATATCTAATATTATGAGATATTTATAATTATAATTTTCTAATTAAATAAAATATTTGCTAATATAAATGAATCATTAAGTCCTGAGCTGTGGTAAATTGAGGGCCTAAAACCGGACTCCTTTTCCTTAACGAAAAATATATCAATTCCAACCGGGGTTCCAGATTTAAGAATATATCATTCAGGATTCCTTTATGATAATTCTTTTTCCTCGTAGCCAGTCCACTTGATAAAACTGAGATAAAAATCCACCGTTTTTTAGCCCTTTTATTGCCACAAAACCTAAAGTTGCGATTTCTGCACAACAAATAATTAAACAACAAAAAAGAATTAAAAGACACAACATATTTAAGGATAAACCACCAATCTAGGCCAAAATAGCGCATAATAAGTGGATATAAAATCCACTTATCAATTGACATATAAAACCCTTATGGGAACTCTTAAGTATCATGATAGTAACTTAGCTCGTTCTCGTATCGACTAGTAAGGCGACAGACCTTGAGGCGTACGAGCAGCGGAATGATGATGTTTTATTATATGCTGACGATCGGATTGTGAATTCGATAGAGTACCCTATTGAGGACTCGAAAGAGGTTCCAGCAGAGGAGAATCCTATTGAGGATGAGGAGTTTACTCCAAGGAAATGAGGGATGTAGCCAGAGGGATAGCGAGAGTTAAGATTATAGTCCTCAGAGAAGTGAGCACAAAGAACTGAGATATATATTATTAAGAGAATTGAACTTTTATGTTGGATTTATAGCCGGACTACGAGAGGTAGTACCAGCAATTAAGACAGATTAGAAGGATTACTTGAGGTCTTATATGGGGATAGATAAAGATCCTTAGAGACTTTCAGATTAATGAGAAAGGAATTAGAATGATGCATGATTATCAAAGACGTCGATGTAGGACGGGGAGCACCCAGGAGCAGTTGAGATAGAGGCAACAAGTGCCATATTATCGGATAAATGGATTAGTGTGAATATTGTCAATGGTAAGTCGCCATGAGAAGGCGGATTTCATGGGTTATATTTTATGAAACCAAATTGAGATTGTTGATGTGGTTTTATTCAGCGAAATGTCTATATTATGAATGAACCAGCTTCGAAAGTAAAGATAGTGGAAAGTGATGGCCTGATTGGATAAATTTATATAAAGTAGTAAGCGAGACGATGATCTCAGAAACTACCAGAGGAAAAGACCAGTGGGTCTATGATAAACTCGTAATATGACTACTATCAGGTACTAAGTATAAGTTTATTTTAACTCAGTAAAATGGTGAATCAGGAACGTTAGATGCATGTGATTCAGAAGAATATTAAATTCTTTCTTTTCCCCGGATAGATTATAGTAGTTACCTTAAGTTTATTCTGACACTGAATTGCAAATGGATCAAGTAATGCGATTAGTGGTTAAGAGGTAATAGAGAATGTTTTAAGATGAAATTGGTAACGACCCGGCGTTGGTGTTGCCTAACGGGAGAAGGAAGACTTTATGATACACTATGATGCATCTCATACAGGTTTAGGTGGTGTGCTTATGCAGCACGGCAGAGTAATTGCGGATGCATTTGAACAACACGGTACACCAGACTAGGATGGCCCTAGTAGTGCCAATTTTTATGAAACGACTAACTCTGACGGTAGTGTTCCTTCTGAAACCTGTGGTTAGGAAGACTGACATTTGATATTATCGACAATTAAGATGTATATGTATCAGGAAGAGGTGGCATGTTTCAGTTTGAAACTTTTGATTTCCCTTCTATGGGATATATATATATATATTTGGTTCCTTTCTAGTGGTTAAACTTCCAACTTTGTGTCAATAATTCCGTTATTATAAATGCTTATGATTCTACCTGCTTGGATGCTCATAGAACTATTCTCTAGGTTTCGAAATTGATCTTCATAGTGTTACCGGTGGTTGGATAGATTGACCAAAATTTCCTTGATTCTGGAAAGAAATTCAACGAATTTTGGCAAACCTTGTCTTTCTGATTATCAGAGAACATCATGGAAGAGAGTAGAAACTGGGGCGAACCCCATGAATTGGGTAAAGTAGCCGCTATATGGGTTGGTGGATAGACCCCGGTTATCGCGATTGATTGTAGAAATACAATGATGAAGTGAGATTGGACGAAAACAGGAAATGTAAGTAAGAAACCAGTCGGACTGAGAAACTCCGGGATTGACTTAAGTGAAAAGGCTGTTATACCATGAATGGTAAGCTTGCGTGGCACGTGAGATTGATAAGAATAGTTGAAAAGATAAAAGTGGAGGAAAGGTAACCGGAGACGGTGCCGAGAAGTCGATTAAGACCTATATGGAGTAAAGTTTTGGAAAGGTAGAAAGGTATCAAAGTAGAAGGCACAATGCCAGCAATTGCTAGAAAAGTAATGCTAATTAGCCAACCCCAAAAACCATATATTTTTATTTTAGTGTGGTCAGTTGAGGCCAAGTCACAAAGGATTATCAAGTGACTAGACCAGCAATGAAAGGACAAAGCAGGGTTGCTTCTAACTAAGCGCCGACTGCAAGGGCTTTTGATATAAAGGAAATATTAATGAGATCGTAGGAATCTTCTACTGAACCCTTTGCAACCCATGTTTGGATTGGGAATTTACTAGACTTTTTGGAATGGGGTCACCCGTACTAAAGTGATTCATGTGTATATGATTGCCCAAGATTACGAGTAAAAATGGAAGTATAATGACTTGAGATGTATGATGTTAGGGTATTATAAATACCATGAATATATTATGACCAAGGAAGTAAACAATGAATGTTTGTGAAGAGAGTATAGAAATGGTCAGAGATGGATCAGTATGCTGTAGAAATTTTGTCTAAGGCAAGTACCTTTGAGAAAAACGATAAGAACTAAGAGATTCACGTTGAACTCGATCAATATCTTCCAGAACATCCTTGCTACCATTACCAAGTTTTGTAAGAGATCAGATAGACATACGTTGTCTTTTGGAAGGTCAAATAGGCTGACAACTATCTGAAAGAAGAGGTTAGCATTAAGCCACCGATCGATTATCAAATGAGAATGATTGAAAAGAGACCCTTATTAAGGATACATGATTTGATTGCCAAGTATAGGATGCAAGAATTCCTTGGCAGTTGAATTAAGGATAGGATATCAATAAATTAAGACAAACCCTGGGGAATGCACAAGGGATGGCATTAACCCTAATAACGACATTATGAATTCAGATGATATGAGTTGGACTTACTAAGGCAACAATGACCGGTAAGGATTATTAAAAAGAGTTCTGGAAAGAACATAGATAGAATTATTAGAGTATTGATCAATGACATTTTGATATACCCTGTACCCAGAAAATACAGGAGGAATGATGAGGATGACCTATGAAACCTTACAAGGAAAAAAAAAGTAATATTCCGAACTTCAAAATGGAAGTTTGGTAAGGAATGTATGACATAGTAACAATAATGCCAGATGAGGCATGTATGAAACCCTGAGGAAGTATGGATTGAACCTATAAAGGTTGAGATTATCCTAAGATAAGAAAAGAAGTATCCTAAGTAGGATTGGGAATAAACGTGATAAAGTTCCCACGGGTAGGTGGAAGCAATGACTTATGGAAAAAGACTGATAAATATATTTTTCTCCATCAACAGAGCTTAAGGGAGAATGCTTTCACCCAACAGTGATGGGAATGAGGTAGAAAAGTTTGAATTGGAATATATCTAGAGAACAAGGATTACCAGAAATTATTATTATCAGGAAGGGCCAATGAGGTGGCCGACAGTCTAAGTATAAAGGAATAATTACAAATGTTCATACCGAAGAAACAAAATGATATTTGGAAAGACCTTGAAGGTCATATCGGAGTGGAAGAAGTTACATTCCTTTTGATGATTGTGCAAGAATCGAAGGTAATAATATTTTAAGTAAAGATTTGATTCATGATGGATTCTTAAGCATATTACGTACCTTAGAAGGTCCCGTTTTGAGGCAAACCAGGACCATGATACAAAATTGACGAAGTAAACCGTTAAGTTTCCAGTCTTTTATGGAAGCTGCATGAGTGATAGTTTCATCAACCTGACATAGCTGCGATGCTTGAAACTCTTCTGCAATTTTATCTACTTCATGTAATATCTACATCAAGTTCAGGAAGTGTTCCTTATGGATAAGGAATAGTGATTTCCAGAGAACCTACCCAGGGAACCACTCGATCGAGAGATTTGATTCTTTTCGAATTAGGGAGAAATTGATATTATAATAATGATGGATTAGTTGATACCCAATGGAGCCAAATTGATTATGAGGGAAATAATTCAAGGATAAAGACGGAGTGAGAGATTTTGGAATCTAGTTCAGACTAAGAGATTATGACGCCAGAGATATGAGGCTTGATTAGCTCATATGGTTGACCCCGAGGAAAGAGACACCAAGTATAATTATAATGATTTTGGGAGGTTGTACAAGGTTTTAATAAGCTACCAGATAACGATTTGGATGGCATAATAATGAATATCGAGTGGTCAGAGCCTAGTGCTGCATCTCCCGTTAGCCCAGTAGGAATAAAAGAATTATCAACTCAGATGCGAGGATTGTTGAATAAGAGTGCGATGAGACTTAGTGTGCCACCGTGAGGAACCGATGTGTTGTAAGAAAGAAATATGTTAGCACAAGATTGTGCATCGAACCTCGAGAGTTGAATGAGTCAACATTGAGTATAGGTACTATTGCACCCACAACTTTTTGGAATTTAATGAATTGGCTGTGAGTTATCTGAGATAGTTTTCGCCCTAGGTATATCGAAACATTGTATATATGAAGGAAAGGTGCGAAATCAAAAAGGATCAAACATGATCGACTTTCAGACCTATCAGATCTGAAAATATGTGTGCTTGTGTGTATATGAAGATTATGATTTGTGATAAAAGGATTAAGAGTCCTCGAACCAGACAACATTCCCCGCAAACAAATTCCCCCCAAGAGATTCGCCTTTCTTTCAGAAAGGAGAAGAGATGAGATAATAGAGAATGACTGAATGAACACAGGAGGTAGATTGGCATTCTGTGAGTTGATTAAAGAAGAGGTTGGAACACCGGGGGTGATAGTAGTTAACAATGACATAGCGAGGCCAAAACAGTGATGGCCGACGAGCTCGTTGCTACATCAAGAGTTACTCGAATCGGTTGTTAGAATACTCGAACTAGTTTCAATACGGAGTACCCCGTCGACAATAGAGTTGACATTTATACAATGGAATTGGGAAATATCTAGAATTAATAGAGGATTCTGACAAGCAAGTTTTTGTTGATGTATTTCTGTGCAAACAAGATAGAGAATATAAGGTTCGAGATTTGTAATAAGAAAAGGTATCCTTGTGGAAGGAATTAACAAGATTAGAATGAAAGGAAGTTTAGCCCAAGATTCATTGGGCCATCTGAGAGTTTAAACGCGTCAGGAAGGTGGCCCATGAGCCAGCCTCACCCAAACCGGTAAAATGGTCATAACATGGTTCATGCGTATGTGCCTCATCAGTATACTATAGATGCCCGGCATATGACAGAGTACGAGCAGATAGATATACATAATCGATCCTGAACTACGAAGGACAACCTGTGGATATTATGAATAGAAAAGAGCAAGCGCTAAGAGATAAGGTTGTCAAGCTAGTGAGAGATTTGAAGAAAATCAAGAAGTGGAAGAATCCACCTGAGAAATAGAAAGTGCAATGGGATAGAAGTAACCCCAGTTATTCCTAAACTGATTCCGAGGACGGAATCCTTTTAAGGAGGGGAGACTGTAATAACCCGAATTTTGGGTAGAATTAAAACTTTTCTTATTGTGGTTAAAGAGCACTAATGAATGGTGGTTTCAAAGAACAATGATTGTAATGAATGGATATTGCTTTGGACAATGATCCTGATGCATTGGTATATTGTCAGAATAGAGTAATTCGATGGTTGAGGACCTAGATAAGAATAATCTACCATCCAGGAAGGAGCTAATGGATCCTTGAAGGGAAATGAGTACGTGCATAGTGTTTCCCATACGTGCATAGTGTTTTCCGTACGTGCATAGTGTTTCCCATACGTGCATAGTATTTCCTGTACGTGCATAGTATTTCCCGTACATGCATAGTGTTTCCTGTACGTGCATAGTAATTTGGTGGATGAATAGTGATTTTGTAAGTTGGAAAACTTTTCACGCCGCCCTATGTACGGGACGTGATATGGATGTTTCGAAGTCATATTAGTAATACGCGGAGGAAATAAGTGAATGCAGAGACGATCGGATTTCAGAAATTCCAAATTCTTTTTCGGTATAATATTTGACCGGACAGTGGATTAAATATTATTATAATCCAAGAATTGAGATATTAACTTTGAGGATTTGATATTTTGGGATGTTATTATATTTGATTTAAGAATGAAGGTAGGAAACCACTGAGGCAGTGAAACAAGCGTTCTAGAAACCGCTAAAACGTTATAACGAGATTAATCAATAAAGCGAACGAATCCTAGATTACAGATTAAGTTCGTATCGAGATTAAATATCCTATATGATCATCAAGAGAATTATATCAAGTGGATTAAATTATTTAATCAAGGATTAAATCAAAACAATTTAGGAGTTAAGTGATTTAAATCACTTAAATCAAAAAAGAAACAAAACAAATATCTATCAAAACTTATCCAAGACTCTTGGCTCTTACCCCAATTCTATCAATCTCATCCTACCAGCTGATAATATCTAGTTATATGAGCAAAAAGTAGATGATCAAGTGGGAGAAAAGAGAGAAAAGCAAAAGAAAACATAGAACATACAAACTGTCCAGCAGAAACATAACACAAAGACAAATTCATATCTCCATTTCTATCCATGATAAAATCACCAAATTTTAACCATAGCTTCTCTACTCCATGGGCAAGGTTCTTTCCAAATTTCATGGAAATCCAAGTACTATAGCCTAGTCAAATCCATGCTTAAAGTTGGAGGACAAAAACTGTCCAGGTTCTGATCAGAAGAAAGATGGGGCTCAAAACCCTAGCTCCCATGGTTCGATTCTTGTGTTCTATAGCTCAAAAGAAAGCCCTTGAAGAGTAGAAGGTGTGGTAAAAATTTTAGAACCAAACTCTTAGTTTTTGATTTTATATGATTTTTACAAGATTGACGATGAATATTGGATCTTAGAAACTAACTTTGTTTTCATGATTTCTTTGGATGATCTAAGGTTTGATTAAGCCAGACAAGGACCATACCAAGCTTATTAAGGTTATATCATACTCCAAGGAAGGTAGATCTCTTGAAACCCTAGCATTTGATTTGAGATTTATGAATGTTTTTTATGGATTTAGCTTGGTATGATTGTAGTGATAATTATAAGCATGATTATGTGATTAGTTATATGATTTAAGATGCATGATGATTTTGATGCTAAGATCAGTAGCTTCTGGACTTGTGAGATGATTATTATGTGTATAAGTTGTATTGATGCCCGGTGTGGCTTGGGTTGTTGATTGCGATTTTTGGAACGTTCGTATTATAGCCGTTATAATGCCGAAATTTCGTTAATCATTGAAAACCGTGCATCAAAGTAGGTCTAATGGCTGAAACTGGACAAGTATCTAACATGCCCTTGTAGATCTTGAGTCGTAGATCATTTTGGAAAAGGAATCGAATCAAACAGACTTACGGTTTAGGATTTATGACCGATTTACTAAAAGTAGTTCCAATCCGTAAACGAAAGTTCGTAACTGAAATTGAACCCTCGTAAAATATGTAAAGTCATGACGAATCTTGGTAAATAAATACTAGAGGTAAAAAGAAAGGTGTGAAAGAAAACCGTATGTCAAAAGGATCGTTTTTCAATTTATTAAAAATATTCGAGTCGAGGTTAAACGCGAACGAACCCCTAAAAGATGACTCTATTATAACTTCGGTAAAACACTTAGAAAACGGGCGATAAAACTCGGAGTATAATATTGGTTCGTAACGATCGACTTTAGAACTTGTATGACTTAAGTATGTCCCAAGTGTAAGTACAGTGACATGTCGTATTAACGAACGAATGTCGGGTCGGATCAATGATAAAAGGAATCCACAAAAAGGGGTATAACGAGATAACTCGAGAACGTGTTTTGATTTAAGTATAACTTAACTTTTAAGATGTTAAGTGATTAATTCCGAATGCCTTGGCTATTTATAGATCACCAAGCTGACCCGGGACCCGCTACCACTACCCCTTACCGTACTCGACTACCAGGCAAGTTTCAATTCCCTTCTTTTAGGCTGTTGTTGTGATTGAATATATATATATATATATATATATATATATATATATATATATATATATATATATGTTTTCTGTTATACATATGCCATAACATGCATGCCTACTTTCAAGTTATATCGTTATGCTTGTTCCCTGATTGTTTATTGGCTTATAAATTAGATAACTAACGTATCAATTATAAGCCGGTTATTGTAAGACCCTCATAGAAGGGCGTATACATCATATTCGTCAAATATAGACCGGGAGTCAATATTTCTTGATATATCGAGACTACCTCGGAGGAAAATATTTAAGTAAATATTTTCCATTATTTGGGCGACGAATATTATTTGAATATTCGTTCGAGATTATTTATTTAACGACCCTTACTTCAAATAATTATTTGAACGTAACCATTCGACGAATAATATTTTTCAATATTCATTCAATATCGAATAGATTATCGATTATTATTCCGAATATTCTTCTAAAGATTGGACTACTAAATGAATATTATTTGAATATCCATTTAGAATATTATTTTATTAAATGAATATTACTTTTGAATATTCATTTAAGATATTACTTACCTGATGAATATTATTCTAATATTCATCTGAAGCTTGATTTATTTATCGAATATTATCTCGAATATTCATTTAAAGCTCGGATTACTAAATGAATATTACTTGATATTCATTTTGAATATTATTCATTAAATGAATATTACTTTTTGAATATTCATTTAAATTCCTTATTAATTAATGAATATTATTTTGAATATTCGTGTAAATATTTATTTATTCAATAAATATTCTCCTGATATTTCTTCAAGGATTATTTTGAGAAATACTCTGATTAAAGATATTCTTTCATATTCCTAAATATCCTTTAAATATTTTTAATTCAATAAATATTCTCT
The DNA here is from genome assembly GCA_036435485.1 of Saposhnikovia divaricata. Classification (NCBI taxonomy): domain Eukaryota; kingdom Viridiplantae; phylum Streptophyta; class Magnoliopsida; order Apiales; family Apiaceae; genus Saposhnikovia; species Saposhnikovia divaricata. Next base: position 104,649,676 of record CM071601.1, read on the forward strand.
GAATATTTATTCCATACTTAGAATAACCTCAATAAGGTTTATCTTCTTCGATTATTACGGAAAATATCTCGGAGTCATATTATTATTAATCTTATACCAAGAAAGGTTCTCAGACATCATTCTTCTTGAGTCTATCTCCCTAAAAATAAGGGAACCTTACTTGGAAAATGTTATTTATCTTGTCGACTTCCCGGTCCTAAAGTATTCTCTTCACTCGCAACTCGGGTGCTATGGACTTATTAAGTCGTTGTTTACCTTCTCATCTTTCGAGGGGTAAGATTGTTGGAACAAGTTGATATTCGTTACCAAGCAATAGCTTGGAAGTTATTGGTGAATTTTCCTTTCCAACTAGATACGACTACTTTGTAGAGTCTTATCAACAAGTATTATACTTGGGGAAAGGGGGACGAACGTTACATTAGGAATCATGAATTCTATTTGAACTAGGAGTCGTGTAAGAGGCCGAGTAGCGCCGGTCCATCCCCTTTGGCCCAACCGTTGGCCGGGGAGAGCTAGTAAGGCGGTAGACAAGTAAAGCCGTCAGTTCTTCCTTCTACCGGTAGTAAATCTAATTTGAGCTGTACGATCTCGACTGATCATCAAGATTTGAACAGCGGGCGCGGTGAATACTCCATCATTGGTTCATCATCCAAACTTATTTATTTCCTGCAACATGGTTACTGTTGGCAGAGCTGGAAAAGTGTTCAATACTGGAATTGTAATCTTTTCATGCAAGTTCCTCTTTTTTTAATGACAATGAGAATATCACGCTTACTTTTGATGTAGCAGATAATTCTACAAACAAATACTTTAAGTTACCTTGTAACTTCATCGTTCATATTATACTGGCATCATTTTCGTAAATGCATGGCATATGGTTTGAAAGATACTTTTGAACTGTTATATATTATCGTTCAGTTATATATTATTGTTGGTGGGCTATTGCTCACCCTTGCTTTATTATTATATCACAACAACAGCTAGACCAGATGACTCGCACAAGGCGCACTCGACGCGGGCGAGGACGTTGAGACTACCAGAGCTGAAGAAGAAGCTATTGGTAGGATATATTTATTCTTTCAGTACCAAGTATATGGTCTAGTATGACTTATGTAAATGATTGGCAAAGAGTATGTATTTTTATTGAAATTCTTTTGGATTGTAAGAACTCATAATGTGATTAATAAAATTTGATTGTTACTCTGATTTCATCTCTGGGACTATAACGGGTGTGTTTTACATTGTTGTGTTGGGTCATAGAGATGTAATTTATTTTATGTTAAGGAAAGTTCAAGTGTTGTGGATAGAATTGGAAACCGTAACGACCGGATCCTGGACCCCGGATCTGGGGGTGTTACACGTCTCATAATATACCCGACATCCACTTTTATCATCACCCGGTCAAAGGTAACTTTTAATGAAGTCAAAATATATTATTCCTCGTATAAAAAAAATAATGATCTCAAGTCTAAGGATCATTACACCATTATCACTGTGAGTCTTTCTAATGACAGTATCAACATGTAGAATCTCACTGCGGGTCAATCCAGTGCCATGTAGAATATTACATGCACCTATGTTCTTGACTTTAGTATCACTATACCTATGACCAATGAGATGTGGTCATCAGTCAACAAACATACTAATCTTTATGCATTATAATTGTCCCATATTAATAATGCTCGATCAGGGATATTTAGGAATATAAACACTATTCATATAATCTCATTTTTAAGTCACATACTTAAAGGTATAGAATACATGTTACATATTCCAACGACATTTATTATTCTAACATTTATTTCGCAGTAAATAAAGACATAATAAATCAATATAGAAATAATCGTTGGAACATAACAAAATAGTCTTTCCTAGAAGCACAACTACATTGTCTCTAGGGCACTAACACTATCAATAAGCTCTAGGGTTTAGGTGAGATATACCTTCCTTAGAGTGTGTTAGGACCTTAGTAAGCCTTGAATAGCTCTTGTATAACCTTGACATAGCTTAGATCATCCAAAGAAACCAAGAAATCAAAGTTAGTTTCTAGAAATTTACTATTCATCATCAACTTCATGATTTTATAACTCAAGAATGGAATGGAATTTGAGGCTAAGATTCCTAGGAGATCTTAATTATGAATTATAGAACTCACCTATTTAATCTTGTAATTGTTGAATGGTTGGAACATGGATTTCTCCCCTTGAATTTTGAAAAAAGCCGAATGGAGCAAGGAGAGAGTTTTGGAGTTGCTTGACATGGTCTCTTGCTTGGTTAGTGATAAAGTGAATTATTGGTGATAAGATCTAGTATAAAGTGACTTTAATAAAGTGATTAGGTCATTCCTTGCATCATCTTGAGCCATGTGTTGAGTTTTTGTGGTTTGATGATAAGATTAAGCTAAGTACTTGGTTTGGTTTCTAATTGTTCTAGTTCCTTTGATAACCAACTTAGTTACTTGCTCTTATCCACTTGCACATGCTTGTATCTTGGCTCTCTGCTTATTTCTTTGTCCGATTATTACTTAATTTCATTGATTGTTCGGAGGAATATCTCAAGTATTTCTTGTTAGGGTTTTTCTGGAAACCTTCTTAATATTTATACTACCATTCTCAATCCTCCTTTATAATCCTTGAATTTAAATTCCTCAATTCTCTTTAATAAATCCTTAAATCCTTCAGTGTCCAGGGAAATCTCAGAGAAAATAAAAGTGATATTTTTTTGAATATGATATCGTTTACATACACTTATTTTGTCCATTGATCATCAATACGAACTCAGAAATCCGTTTTGAATACTTCTATATAGCGTCGTCTGATAATAATTCAATTTCCACCAAAAACATTATTCATTGCTTATTCTCTTTTTATTACTTGTCCTTAGAAAAAATATCCTCGTTCTCTTTCGGGCATTCCTTATCCCTTTTACGTAACCACCGGACTTATACTATATATCGATTTGGATGACATGAGAATATTTCCTTCCTCTTTGGAATACCCTATCTTACTTTCTAGGAGATAGATTATTGTAATCTAAGTTGTCAACCAATTGCATTGTTCATGGCATATAAACACTTGAATCCAAATCCATTCAACATTCATTCTTTCAACCACTGATACATTGCAGTCGTAACCACTATTCATTCATACTCCAATACATAATAAAAGTTTTAATTCCTACCATAAATCTTGGTTCATACAGTCTCCCCTCCTTAAAAGGATTTCGTCTCGGAATCAGGTAGAAAACAAAGAGTCGCTTGTCTGTCATTTTACTTTCCAGTTTCCCGGTCAATTCTTAAACCTACCAGTCCTTTCTCGGCACATCTTACTGGTGCTATAATACACACTTTATCCTTTTTCCATAAACTTTGCTACTCTTCGTACAACACACTATCCAGGTTATGCCCTTACCCAATCATATACTATTACTCTTATTGGTATCTGTAGTGACTTTGGTATCACTATCACGCTGCGAATTCGGAGATAACCTCACTCGCACTATGCATTTCCTGATCGATTTAATCTTCAGAATCTCGATTAATACAGAAAGTGGAAAGATTTATTGAGAGATCACTATGATCAATGAACATTTGTTATATTGCATAGTTAGTACAGAAGGGGGCCAGCCTTTAGTACTTGACAAGCAATTAAACAAGTTATGGTATTCCACTTAGACTTCTATCACACAGACAGATAGTCACGTAGCAGTACCTCCCCTCCTTAAACGATTGTTCTTCTCAATTCATAAAGAAGATTAATAATAGAGAAGAAAAGAAAAGAATTTCAAAGAATTATAGAAAATTTTCATGATTGCAAAATATCATACTTAGAATTGACCTCTGAACTATAGAGGTTCATCAGAGAAGAAAAATAATCGTATTCGTATCAAATACTACTTTATCATAATCTCATGTGTCAACATGTCCTCACTGCTCCGTCCATCATTCTATGGACCTATACTCTTGTTCAATCTTAGCAACACTCACTTTCGGAAATCCTTCAACCTCTCAGGTTAAATCTTAGATTTCTCGCTTGACATCGTTGTTACTGACATTCCATGCCACGCTACTAGCTTTTTCATATTCATAATATTAACACTATCAGGTTGTCATCACGAGAATTTGTTAGAAAGCCCATTCGTCAATCTATTCATAACATTCCTTGCTTCACACTCCACAATTACTTTCCCAATCTTTTCTTTATCAATATCCTTCTTATTATCTGATTCTTATTCTCTCCTGTTATTTATCTCTACCGTCATCTCGTTATTGAGACATCCTTTATACTTGGCACCTCCTTATTGGTATCCCGTCACCTTTACTCAATAAGCATCACAGTTTTGGGGGTCAAACTTTCCTTTGTTCAATCATCTAAATTCTCATTTTCTCGATCCATGAGTCTCTTTATTACTCAATCAATCTATTCCAAATCTCCTCGAATTCTCTCCACTTAAAGGGAGTTAATCTGTATGTCATTTATGCTTTCAACTTCAACTTCCCGTTGTGACCAACAACCTTCTCCATGCCAATTTCATACCTTTCTAGCTTCCTTGCTGGCGTTCTTAGGAGTCCGCATATCTAACTCCTTTATTAATCTGCAACTCTATTTCCTTTATATTAGCCGTCTTGTTTCTATTTCGACAATAATCTCTTTATGAGCCATCATAACGTTATCATTTATCACGTCATTCCAAAATTAAACCATCCGAAATAAACCTTAATGATTTTTCTAACTTAGATCCAATACAAACTATTTCTGTTTTTCATTCCGACATCTCCACAGTCGTTATCATCTAATTTCTCAGAAGAATCACCACTACATTAATGTAGTCCATTGTTAAATCACCATCGCTTATCGTTTACGTAGTGCTCTAATAGCTAACCATACGTGTTTCATAATTGTCAGATCAAAATCCTCTAGGGAGACAAAATAATCAATATTCCTTATCCATAAGGAATACTTCCTGAACTTAATATAGCTATTACATGAGGTAGATAAAATTGCAGAAGAGCTTCAAGCATCACAGCTATGACATATTGATGAAATTATTAATCAAATATCTTCAGTAGGAGACTGGAAGCTTAACGGTTTAATCAGTCATTTTGTATCATGGTCCTGGTTTACCTCAAAATAGGCCCTTCTAAAGTATGTAATATGCTTGGGATGATATCAGGAATTGAATCTTTACTTAAACTATTATTACAGTCGATTCTTGCACAATCATCAGAAGGAATGTAAATTCCTCCACCCCAATATGACCTTCAAGGTCCTTCCCAATATCATTCTGTTTCCTTGGTATGAGCATTTATAATTACTCCTCTATACTTAAAATGTCGGCCACCTCACTGGCCTTTCCTGGTAATAATAATTTCTCACAATCAATGTTTTGTGAATCTATTACTTCATTCCGATCACTGTTGGGTGAAAGCATTCTCCCTTAAGCTCTGCTGAAGGAGAAAAATATCTATCAGTCTTTTTCCATAAGTCATTGCTTCCACCTTTCCGTATGAACTTTATCACAGTTACTCCCAATCATACCTAGGATATTTATTCTCTTAGTTCTTTCTTGTTTTAGGATAATCTCAACCTCCATTGTTTCAATCCATACCTCCTCATGGTCTCACACATGCCTCACCTGGTATTATTATTCTTATGCCGTACATTCCCTACCAAATTTCTATTTTGAAACTTAGGATATTAACTCTCTTTCAGAAAAAATCTTTTAGGTCATCTTCATCATTCCTTCTGTATTTTCTGGGTACAGAGTATATCAAAATATCAATAATCAATCCTATAACAATTCTGCCTATGTACTTTTTCGAAACTCCTTCCAATGAATCCTTAAAGGTTATTGTTGCCTTAGTCAATCCAACTTATATCATCTGAATTCACAATGTCTTTATTAGGGGTAATTCCATCCTTTGTGCATCCCCAGGGTTCGTCTTAATTTATGGATATTCTATCCTCAATTCCATTTTCAAGAAATACTTACATCCTTTAATTAACAATCCGATCATATATCCTTAATAAGGTTCTATTTTCAATCATCCTCACCTCGATAATCTATAGGTAGCTTAATGCTAACCTTTTCCTTTCAAATTGACGTCAGTCTACATGACCTCCCGAATGACAACATATGTCTATCTGCTCTGCTTACAGAACTTGGTAATGGTAGCAAGGATGTTCTGGAAGATATTGGTCGTGTTCAACATGAATCTCTCAGTACCTATTGCTTTCCTCAAGAATACTTGCTCAGATAATATTTCTGCATCTTACTGAACGATCTATAACCATTTTTGTAAGCTTAGATTGATCGTTTGCCTTAGTCATAGTACATCCCTTGTATTTAAAAAATCCCAACATCATGTATCTCAATTCACTTTACTTCTCTTTCTCGTTTATAAGCTGATCAATCACTTCACTTCATATCCAAAGTTCTTGCGGTTGACGCTTGGTTAGAAGCACCCCGCTTTGTCCTTACATAGCTGGTCTAGTCACTTTATAATTCTTTGCCACATGGCCCCAAATGGCCGCGCTACAGTATATGAGTTTAGGGTTAGCTAATGGCATTACTTTTCTAGCAATTGTAATTGTCGGCATAGCGCCTCCTTCGTCCATAGCAAAGATAACTTATCTAGGGTAGGTTATGGTTATCAATATGCTTTTTCCCGCGTACTCTTAAACTTTTTATTTTTGTATTTGTTCACTGCTTTCCTTTACACAGCAATCTTAGGTACCAAAGTAGCATAGTCACTCAACTTGAGCACTGCCACTCTTCGTTCATCCCTCTTCCTCGATACCTTCTTATCTTTTCAAAATTTTACTCCATATAAGTCTCAATCGACTTCTCGGTGCCGTCTCCGGTCACCTCTCCTTTATTTTTATCTTTTCAACTTCTCTTATCAATCCCACGTGCTACATAAGCTTAACACTTTTGGCATAATAGCCTTTTCATTTAAGTCAATCCAGGAATTTCTCAATCCGTTTTGGTCCTTAAATACATTTCCCCTTTACCGTCCAATCTTACTTCATCATATTATCTTTACAATCAGTTGTAATAATCAGGGTCTGCCCACCAATCCATATAGTGGATACCTTACCCAAACCACAGGGTTCGCTCCAGTTTCCACTCTCTTCAGTGACGTTCTCTGATAATTATAAAGACAAGATTTGCCAAAATTTGTTGAATTTCTTTCCAGAATCAGGAAAATTTTGGTCAATCTATCCACCCACTATTAATACTAAGAAGATCAATTTCGAAACCTAAAGAACAGTTCTATGAACATCCAAGCAGGTAAAATCGTAAGCAGTTATAATAACGGAATGATTGACATAAAGTTGGAAGTTTAACCACTGGAAAGGAACCGAATATACACATCCCATAGAAGGGAAATCAAAAGTTTCAAACTGAAACATTCCATATCTTCCTGATACATATACGTCCTAATAATCGATACTACCAAATGTCAGTCTACCTAACCACTAGTCTCAGAAGGACCACTACCGTCGGAATTAGTCGTTCCACAACATTGGCACTATCAAGGACATCCGAATCTGGTGAACCGTGCTATCCGAATGCATCCGCAATTACTCTTCCGTGCTGCATAAGCACACCACCTAAACCTATATGAGGTGCATCATAATATATCACAAAGTCTTCCTTCTTCCATTAGGCAACGCCAATGCTGGGTCGCCTCCAATTTCCTCTTTAGATCCAGGAAGATTTTCTCACATTTTCCTGTTCATTCAAACTTCTTAGTCTTACAAATAAGTCGGGTTACGGGACTGCAATCTTTGCAAAGTCCTGAACAATTCTTTGGTAATACCCGGTGAATCTTATGAAATTTCTCACCTTTGCTGGTGTGGTTGCCTTTCCCAATTGAAACTATTTTTAACTCGGCGGGGTCAACCAACACTACTCACTATTGATCGCATGTCCTAATAACTGAACTCCATTTTATCAGTATTCATACTTCGAGAACTTGGCATACACTTGTTCTTTTAGGTTTCATATTAAAACATCCTCCATTGCCTTTTAACCACCGATCGTATTACTTGATCCATTTATGGTTCAGCGTTGGAGTAAACTTAATGTAACTACTATAATCCATTCAAGGAAAAGAAAGAGTTTAATATTCCTCTGAATCACATGCATCTAATGTTTCTGGTTCATCATTCCACTGAGTTCAAATAAACCTATACTTAGTCCCTGACAGTAGTCTTATTACGAGTTTATCATAGACTCACTGGTCCTTTCCTCTTGTAAATTCTGAGATCATTGTCTCGCTTACTACTTCCTTATATAACTTTATCCAATCATGCCATCACTTCCCAATGTCTTTACTTTCTAAGCTGATCCATTAATAAAATGAACATTTCCCTGAATCAAACCTCCTTCTCAATCTAAATTTGACTTCGTAATTTATACCCTCTGAAATCTGCCTTCTTATGACGAATTACCATTGACAATATTCGCACTAATCCATTTATCAAATGATATGGCATTTGTTGCCTCTATCTCAACTGCTCCTGGAGACTCTACTTCTCATCCTATATCGATGTCTTTGATGATCATATACCACTCTAACTCTTTTCTCATTAATCTGAAGGTCTTTAAAGATCTTTATCTATCCTAATGTAAGACCTCAGGTAATCCTTCCAATCCGTCATAAGTGCTGGTACTACCTCTGGTAGTCCGGCTATGAATCCCATAAAAATTTCAGTTCTCTTAATAATATCTCATTTCTTTACGCTCACTTCTTTGAGCACTATACCTTAACTTTTATAGCTTCTCTGGCTGCAGCCCTCATTTCCTCAAGGGTAAGCTCCTTATCCTTCACATGATTCAACCCCTTAGCTGGAACCTCCTCCGGGTTCTCAGTAGGGTACTATATCGAATCTACAAGCTGATCGTCGGTCATATAATAAAGCATTATCGTGATGCTGCTCGTAAGCCTCAAGGTCTGCCGCCTTGCTCGTCGATACGATATCGAGCTAAGTTACTATCATGATACTTAAGAGTTCCGATAAGGGTTTTAGGTGAACTTGGCAAGAGTTCTTATTATCTTAGTGAATTTATTGTTATAACGTTGCCTCATCTCTGGGATATATAACTCCCGCTCTGATACCATTTCTGTAACAGCCCCAGATCCGGGGTCGGGGACCTGGTCGTTACGGTCTCATATTCCATAAACAATACTTGCACTTGAATCAAAATAAATAAATAACATGCTATGACCCCACAATAATACCACATCACACACAACCAGTTATAGTCCCAGAGATGAAATTGTAATAATACTCTAATCATAGGATCCACAAGTTATAAGTTATTACAACCCAAAATGATTACAGAATAAATTTAATAGTGTCTTGCTGTTGATTAACATAAGTCACACATATAAGTAAGTCTGATACATAAAAGCTACCAGTCTAGCTTACTGGTTACTCCTGCCTCAACAATGGCTGCTATGACAATAACTGTTAACCCTCTGACGGCTGTCACCTACTTGCGTTGAGTACGCCTTGTGCGGGCCGTCAGATCTAGCTGTTGTTGTGATATAATAAATAAATCAAGGGTGAGCAATAACCCACCAAAAGTAATATATAACTGAACAATAATTTATAACGATTCAAATATACCTTTGAAACCATATGCCATGCATTAACGAACATATTGCCTAAAAGATGAAGTTACAAGGTACCTCAAAATGTAACTTTTAGTTTTAACATTATTCAAGCCGTGCCAACAATGATAATGTTGCTGAAAATTTCCAACTTTGAAAGATGATCTAATACCGGAGTTGTGACGCGCAGAAGCCGTAACGTTTACGATGATCAGTCGTATGTTATGCATCTCATGATTATTCTCTACATGTAGAAGGAAGAACATACGAATTTACTTATCCACCACCCCCTGGAACTCCCCGGCCAACGGTTGGGCCATTGATGGACCGGCGCCACTCGGCCACTTACACGGCTCCTAGTTCGAGTAACATCCATGACTCTGAAACGTAAAGTTCGTCCCCCTTTCCCCAAGTGTAATACTTGTTGATATGACTCCACAAAGTAGTCGTATCTAATTCGAAAGGAAAATTCACCAATATTTCCCAAGCTGTTGCTTGTTAATGGATATCGACTTGTTCCATCAATCTTACCCCTCGAACGATTAGGAAGTAATACAAGACTCAATTTGATGAATAGCAGCCAAGTTGCGAATGAAAAGAATAGTTTCAAAAGATTTATGACCAGGCAGTCAAACAAAATAAATAACAGCTCTCAAGTAAGGTTCTCATATATTTTGAAAGATATCTTTAAATGAAGATAATGGAGTTTTGGGAACCTCTCCTTGATAAAAATAATCATAATAAGGCTCAGAAATGTTTTACATAATATTTGGAGGTTGAAGATAATATTTGAATAAAATGAATCTTTTTTAAACTAGTTAAAAGAATTAAATAAATATTCGAAGAATATTTATTAATCCATAAATATTTCCAGAATGTTCTTAATATAAAATATTGCTCATAATTAACCCTCGAATGAATATATAAAATATTCACGAAATAAACAATTCCTCGAATAAATATTCAAAATAATATCCAATAATTAAATCAACCTTAAATGAATATTAAAGATAATATTCATTAAAGAATTAAAGCTCAAATGAATATTCAAAATAATATTCATTATATAATGAGACTCAAATGAATATTCAAATAATATTCATCAAATAAATAATGAAAATAATATTTACTTAGATATTTTCCTCAGAAAATAATCACAATGTATCAAGAAATACTGACTCCCTGTCTATATTCGAAGAATGAGACTCATATGCCCTTCACTAAGGATCTTAGCAATATCCGGCTTATAACTAATATATCTCGTATCTAGCTTATAAGCCAACATCAATTCTCGAAACAAGTATCACAATATAATCTGAAAGCAGGCATGCATGCTATGGCATATGTATAACAACAATCAAATCAAATATATATTATCACAACAACAGTTCCAAAGTGTTGGAAACTTGCTTGGTAATCTGCTGGGGGTAGGGTGTCCCGGGTCAGTCCGGTGATCTATAAACAATCAAAACATTCGAGATTAATCACTTAACGCTTTTTGAAAGGCTAAGTATATACTTTACTTAGGTTAAATCACGTTTTCAAGTTATCTTGTTATGCACCCTTTAGTGTACTCTTATTAACACCGTTATGATCCGACACTTGTTCGTTATTAAGGCATGTCATTACACTTACACTTGGTAGGTACTTAAGTCGTATAAGTTCTAAGGTCGGTCGTTTATTAGCAAAGTTTATACCTCGAGATTTGATTGAACATTTTCTAGGTTATAACCAAGTGTTCTTTTAAGGGGTTCATTCGTACTTAACCTCGATTCGGACATTTTTATAAAATCGAAAAACAATCCATATATATATATATATTATCATAACAACAGTTCCAAAGTGTTGGAAACTTGCCTGGTAATCTGGTGGGGGTAGGGTGTCCTAGGTTAGTCCAGTGATCTATAAACAATCAAAACATTCGAGATTAATCACTTAACGCTTTTTGAAAGGCTAAGTATATACTTTACTTAGGTTAAATCACGTTTTCAAGTTATCTCGTTATGCACCCTTTAGTGTACTCTTATTAACACCATTATGATCCGACACTTGTTCGTTATTAAGGCATATCATTAAACTTACACTTGGTAGGTACTTAAGTCGTATAAGTTCTAAGGTCGGTCGTTTATTAGCAAAGTTTATACCTCGAGATTTGATTTATCATTTTTTTAGGTTATAACCAAGTGTTCTTTTAAGGGGTTCATTCGTACTTACCTCGATTCGAACATTTTTATAAAATCGAAAAACGATCCATTTGACATGAGGTTTTCTCTCACACCATCCTTATGATCTCTAATATTTAATTACCAAGATTCGCCACTGAATTATTCATGTTAAGGGGTTTCAATTCCAGTTACAAACTCGCACTTACGGTTTGGAACTACTTTCACTAAATCGACCATAACTCCTACACCGTAAGTTCGTTTGCTTCGATTCTCACGCCAAAACGATCTATGACTCGAGATCTACAAGGTCAGACCATAATATCATTAAGGTCAGAGAGTTAATCCTACTGTCATGCACGAATTTTAAGGTTTAACGAAATATTGGCATTACGACGGCTATGAACCGAACGTTTCTAAATTTGTTACATCACAACCAAGCCACACCGAGCATACCATACATCTTATACACATGCTAATCATCTTAAAAAGTCGAAGAACATCTTACTACACCATCAATTCATAACTAATCTCAAAACCACCAATAACATTCATAAACTCAAAATAAGCTCTAGGGTTTAGGTGAGATATACCTTCCTTGGAGTGTGTTAGGACCTTAGTAAGCCTTGAATAGCTCTTGTATAACCTTGACATAGTTTAGATCATCCAAAGAAACCAAGAAATCAAAGTTAGTTTCTAGAAATTTACTATTCATCATCAACTTCATGATTTTATAACTCAAGAATGGAATGGAATTTGAGGCTAAGATTCCTAGGAAATCTTAATTATGAATTATAGAACTCACCTATTTAATCTTGTAATTGTTGAATGGTTGGAACTTGGATTTCTCCCCTTGAATTTTGAAAAAAGCCGAATGGAGCAAGGAGAGAGTTTTGGAGTTGCTTGACTTGGTCTCTTGCTTGGTTAGTATAAAGTGAATTATTGGTGATAAGATCTAGTATAAAGTGACTTTAATAAAGTGATTAGGTCATTCCTTGCATCATCTTGAGCCATGTGTTGAGTTTTTGTGGTTTGATGATAAGATTAAGCTAAGTGCTTGGTTTGGTTTCTGATTGTTCTAGTTCCTTTGATAACCAACTTAGTTACTTGCTCTTATCCACTTGCACATGCTTGTATCTTGGCTCTCTGCTTGTTTCTTTGTCCGGTTATTACTTAATTTCATTGATCGTTCGGAGGAATATCTCAAGTATTTCTTGTTAGGGTTTTTTCGGAAACCTTCTTAATATTTATACTACCATTCTCAATCCTCCTTTATAATCCTTGAATTTGAATTCCTCAATTCTCTTTAATAAATCCTTAAATCCTTCAGTGTCCAGGGAAATCTTGGAGAAAATAAAAGTGCTATTTTTCTGAATTTGATATCGTTTTCATACCCTTATTTTGTCCATTGATCATCAATACGAACTCAGAAATTCGTTCTGAATACTTCTATATAGCGTCGTCTGATAATATTCCAATTTCCACCAAAAACACTATTCATTGCTTATTCTCTTTTTATTACTTGTACTTAGAAAAAATATCCTCGTTCTCTTTCGGGCATTCCTTATCCCTTTTACGTAACCACTGGACTTAAACTAGATATCGATTTGGATGACATGAGCTACCAGATATCGATTTGGATGACATGAGAATATTTCCTTCCTCTTTGGAATACCCTATCTTACTTTCTAGGAGATAGATTATTCTAATCTAAGTTGTCAACAATTGCACTGTTCATGGCATATAAAAACTTGAATCCAAATCCATTCAACATTCATTCTTTCAACTACTGATACATTGCAGTCGTAACCATTATTCATTCATACTCCAATACATAATAAAAGTTTTAATTCCTACCAAAAATCTGGGTTCTTACATAAACCAACTAACCTGATGATGAGATCTTAAGGTTCCGGTTGGTAGAGTTCACAAAGTTTTACAGGATCAGCTTTCGAAGCTAAAAGAGGTTGCACAAATCCTACAAATTCTGGAAGCTGAGCAGATTCCTACTCCGAAAATGGTTCCTGAATATTGAAGTTCCAAGATGGAAGCTCTAATACTTTATACACCAAACAAGGTTTCAGAATCAATGGAGCTCCCAGTACGAAGCTTCAACAATAGTGATCCTAAGATGGGGCTGCCAGGATGAAACATACAGGATTGGGCATCCATAATGGGGATCCCAGGATAGGGCTTCCAAGATGGGACTACCAAGAGACGAGATGTCACTTTGGAAGCTCTTAGATGAATACTACAGCTTCAAAGAGCAGGGTTCCAGTCACCCACAATGCATGTGAACAATCATTACGGGTTACCGTTGAAAAAATTGAAGGTTCCAAAGTTGGAAGCTCCTTCGCTACTCCTATGATGAAGACGAGGTAATAATTATGATGCGTCTGAATACACATGTCACAACCAAATTACACAGGTATGTAAGAAACTAAACCCTCTTTAATTGCATGAAGTTGCACTCTATGACAACTATGTGAAAAGATTATCCCTCAGACTTAAGATTATTACTTATTGATATGCCCAATTCATTGAAATCCTTGCATGAATATGAGAATTTGATATGCTAGAGGTATTAAGTCAAGGTGATTAGCAAGACCAACAAGATATCTTTCATTATGCATCCTATATGACTCTACCACATTAATATCTGCATGATGTTAAATGACTTTTTTCTGCTGAAATTCAAATATGCTATTGTCATGTCTAGATACTGCCTAAGTAATACATATGATGTCACTCACTTAAGATACATGAGATGAACATGAGGCATGCACTAGAAAATATTTGTTGTGAGATGAAAAATGTTTGAGGTTTATAGATTCCTTGAATTTTTACATATAGCTAATGGCTAGCCTATATCTTTATTGCTCACCTACAATGGATAGCGGGCAAGGTTATTTCTATTTGCTTGTAACTAACAGCTTGCAAGTTCCTTGATGTTTACCTGCTGCTAACAGGTTTCATGCTATATACCTATTGCTGACTGTTTACATATTATTTATATGCAACTAATAGCTTGCAGGATGATTGCTATTCACTTGAAGCAAATAGCTTCTAGGTCCCATGATGTTTACACGTGGCTAACAAGCTTCTTGTTATTTTCTTGTAGCTAACATAAAAAATTTCCATGATATTCATCTGCAATTAACCATATGTAGGTTCCTTGATACTTACTTGAAGCTTATAGCTAACAGCTTCCAACTAATATAGCTTCCAGCTTGTAGCTTCCATTCTGCATCTTCTGTCTAACAGCTTGCAGGTTCACTGATGATTGGCTACAACCAACAACTTCCAAATCTCTCAAGAAAAATAAGATTAAAGCTGGAAGGAGCTGACATATTAAATGAGAAGAGACCTAAGGGCTCGGGGGGTAAATCGGTTCCCCAGCACCCTAGCACAGAGAGGAAAAAGGGGTTCCCATCGGAAGTTTACATGAAACAAGGGGCTTCCACCCTCTACGTTCAGCAACGGAAAGCCGAACCTGGATTGGCACGATAAGAACAAAGATAAGTTCTACTCTACTGCCTTTGCATATTCACTATCATGCATGTTTTCCACAATTTTAAAGAAGATTTTTCAACATTCATTTGAAAACTTTGCTGAGATGCATGTTCTGTCAAAAAGATCATTGTTTTGCCTTGCATAATTTCACAACATATGAATATGCCTACATGATCTGAATTTTACCTGAGTCAGTACATGAAAATCATCATGATTTACACAATGCATGTGTTTTATAAACATTTTTTCGAAATTACTAGCTGAAATTGTCGAGTAGGTACCTAGGCACGCTATATGCCCCACATGTTACCACTTGGAAAGACATGGCAGCAATTGAGGGTGTCTCCGTGACCTTCCATTGGTTCCTGTTGAGACACGCATACGAGATTATTAATGACATTGTCACATATATGAGATTATGTGTTGCCTACTGAAATTTCATGCGAGTACAAATAGCTTGCAACAATGGTAAGTCCTGGGCACCATCTAACTAGGTCCTAGGTGGTCAAAGTCTCCTGAATGTGACTTTCATGGTAGAGTCCTACGACAGTTGGGTACCACCTGAGACGTCCGGAAAACTAAGAAAAAGTCTTAAGGGATCCGATGCGTTGGAATAATGGAAACATCTGAAAATTGTGGCACAATACTTGGAAAAGTGTGTTCGCCAAGGTCCTACATGATTGGAGAAGTGGTAACATACATTTTTTACGAGATCAATTGCACTGGCATATTCATACTTTCATGTATGCATCAAATATGTGTGATCTTGTGCATTATCTTTAAGGGCTACTTAGCCCTCGTTACTTATCTCTTTTTCTCGTTGTTTGAGTAGCCCAGGCTTTGGACGCTTGAGGCATCCTTACAACCGCAGGAGCTTCAGGACATCAAGGGATTCTTACATGAAGGCCAACTTGGTAGAGAAAGGAAGCATCTCAAAGTGTGAAGTCATGATTTTTGAAAAGAAAGGCCGGAAATCGGTAGCCCCATGATATGAAGCTAACTGGAGTACCACGAATGATATGAAGTGAATAGAAGATATCCTTGATTTGAGTACTCACATTGAAATATGCATGCAGAAGCAGAGTGTTTCCTATTTCTTACGCCAAGTTAGCTCATGTAAGCTTGGGAACACGATGTGGAAGATGTGTACTTCTTTGAGAGAATAATAAGAAAGGATTGGACCTTCCCTTGTTTTGGTTCCTCTTGCACTTATGCTTCAAGGAACCGGGGGTAGTTGTTGTGACCAAAATCTTGCATGGATCAGATTTAGGCTCATGATGAGTTTTGGGTCCAATCCACAAGGAAAGAGGATGTTTTAGAGGGATTCCAGGGTACACGTGGTAACCCATAAAAACTGATAACATGTCTTCCTGATAATAGGGCTCCCCGATAGTCGGGCTCCCAGATGACAAGGCTCCCGGATAGCAGGCTTCCAAGACAGCCTGCCAGCAGGGCTACGGAGCCAGGATACCAGGTGGTATCCTCAGCTTCCCCGGAAGCCTAACAGAAACACAAATTCAGACTAGGACAGCCATCAGAT
Organism: Saposhnikovia divaricata; assembly: GCA_036435485.1. Classification (NCBI taxonomy): domain Eukaryota; kingdom Viridiplantae; phylum Streptophyta; class Magnoliopsida; order Apiales; family Apiaceae; genus Saposhnikovia; species Saposhnikovia divaricata. The sequence goes on from CM071601.1 coordinate 104,666,516, forward strand.
AAGGCTTCCAGTATGGCTTCCATATTTGGGTTATCGGAGGGGCTACCAGGTCAGGCTACCGGGCGGTACCCCCAGCTTCCGCCGGAAGCCTGATTAGGTTGCCAAATTGGATGTGGCAAACCTCCTACTTTTTAGGAACACGTCTTTACAGTTGAAATACAGCTCTAATCAGATAAATCTTCAGTTATTCGAGGATATATATCATAAATACATGATATATCATTCGTTCTTGAGATAAACATCAGTGGATGGGTTTCCAACAGTCCTAATACAGCTTGGAAACCTAATAACTACATCACAATCAGTTGATATACGTAAATATCAGTCATTATCTCATCAGAAATGAGATAACTCATCACAAACAATCGATCATATCAATCAACAACTACATACGGGCTTGATCCACTATAAATAGTGGTATGTAGGCAGTTTACGGGGTCTCTTCTCGAAACGCACGTTGATACTAAGAGCAAGTATACTCCGGTTCACGTTCACTATCATAATTAGGGTTCTTGGCAGGTCAACCTTCGGTCCTTGAGCTCTAATCCCATAGATTCAGTCCAATCATCACCAAAACACCTTCCCGTGTTCTTTGGAAGCCTAGCTGTGAGCCTTTCTGGACAGCTAGTCAACACCATATTTTACGGCACTATTCCAGCAACGACCTCCACGTAGTTGTGCTGAAATCCTCCCATAACACCATGCTCAGGAAGAACCTATGCAAAGCTCAGAATAGGATGTGACAAATTGCTGATAAGAAAAGGTCCAAGAGATCATTTGTGGTGGGAGACTGGGTGTATGTGAAACTTCATCCTTATAAACAATCCACTATGGTGGTGAGACAAAATCCCAAGCTAGCTGCTAAATATTTTGGCCCTTATCAGGTGTTGAAGAAGGTGGGGGCTGTGGCCTATACTTTGTAGTTGCCTCCACATTCGAAGATTCACTCTACTTTCCATGTCTCTCTTCTCAAAAACATCATGGACCAGCCCCAACGACAGTTGATGATTCTCTTCCATAGTCTTACGATTCCAACAGTGACAATGTCAAGATACCTGAAGCAGTTTTGTAGATTCAAAGTATCAAGAAAAATAATGCAGCAGCGGTGTAGTGGGTGGTGCAATGGAAGAAGCTACGTGGGAGTATGCTTCGAACATCATGCAAAATTTTCCTCATTTTGATCCTTGGGGTCAAGGATCCTCTAATGGAGGGTGTATTGATACAATGTGCATCACCTACGAAGCTGAGCTGGAAGAAAATGCTGAAGTGGATGTGGGACAGAGTGACATGGCCAAGAATAAAGACACGATAGCAGAGAAGGGAAAGCCGGGTGGTTAGAGTTGTGGACCACCCCATGTGACAATCATTTGCATTTGCTAATCATTTGTATTTCATTTGTCTATCATTTCAATTTCCTAGGTAGATATAGCCTCCACCTGTGGATTGGCTCATTATGCTGAGTAAAGACAATTTATTCCTTTCCTTGTTTTTTGGAACTTACTTGTCTACTCTATTCTTATTATTAGATCGAGTAAGCTTAGATTCGTTATCTTATCTTTAAAATATTAAGAGTGTATCACGTGGTTGAACAACGACGACAGGTGGCGTGAGGTGACGGAAGTGAGTGGAGAGAGTGAAGAGAGGCGGTGAGAGAGTGAGATAGAAGAAAAGAGAGACCAGAGAGAGTTGAGAGATTTTTTTTCTAAAAAAAGGAAATTATATATATTTTCATAAAATACTACCCCAAAAATCAATTTTTAAGCCCCTAATTAATCTATTTAAACCCAAAAATGTTAAAATGCGTATAAGTTATAAAATTGTCAATTTTAAAATAGTTAAAATAATAATTTGTAAAATTGTTAAATAATTTAAAATTAATAAAAATGTAAAAATATATGATTTTCGTATAATTTTGTAACTGTAATTAAATATAAATTTTGGCACCGATAAAATGTAAATTGGGGTTCTCAAATCCTGAAATGATTTAAACGTGATAATATCAATAAAAACTATCAGTTTTAATTATATAAAAATAATTATAGATATAATGAACAATATTACACGTATCAATAATGATCAGACAATTAAGACCATAGAATCTGTGAGACAGTCTATTGGGAATATTGTAAGACAGTCTTTCACTTGTAGGTTTTGGTGATTTGTCAAGTTTGAAAGTGAAAATTAAATTAGATTTAGGAATTTACTAGATAACATAGTAAATCCTCCCTTAGGTTATTCGATGTCACTTAAACAAAGTAACGAGTCATTCAGACAAAACCTTTTCTCCTACCAATCACTAATTTGGATAAGGAATGTCAATGAAATGACGTTTCCTAGTATAAGTTATTTGTGATACATTCAAAGGCAAAGTCTAGACGGCACTACTATCGAAATATCCTGAACACTGATTTTCCGAACAAAAAAAAAGTATTTTATTCAAAACAGTGTTCATTTCAAATGTTTTATCCTCAAATATATTCGATATAGTTTTCAAAGACTTATTTTCAAAATCCCTTGTTCAAAGACTTGCCGAAAGAATAAAGATAGATTTTATCCCTGTACCCCTAACAGTTTTCATTTAAATTGGATAAAACTCTAAAATATTCAAAATATATATTCCAAGGACTTTATAGTCATTATTATTTGAGGAATATTATATTTGAATATATTTCAAGTCAAACCTTTAGCCAAAGTATCGACAAGTTACGATAAACGGCTAATGTATTTTATTCCGCCGCGTAAGAATATTTAATCAAATTATTTTTGAATAAAATACCTCCTCATGTTATTTTGGCTTAAAACTTTGGGTATGTCACTAGAATAATTAAAAAGAATTTTAAAATTAATTTTATGATTTTTGCATGACTTTTTTCCGGGACCCCTAAAATTGATACGTAATTGATTTTTCGGTCGCTTAAAAGTCATAGATGGTCAATGAATTTCAAGGTGAAATTTTGACCACAATCCTCTGGGAACATTTCTAGGGGATTCTCATAGTTTCATGATTTTTGAGTGAATTTTCGATTTATTTCATAATTGTGGATTTATCGCGTAGTTTCGGATTTTTCAGCTAAACCGAACCAATAGAAGCTTCCTAAATATTTTATATTTGTTATTCCACACATGCTGATCTGCTGGACGTTTCTAGGAAGGTGTCAAAAAGTTACTTTATGCATTTGATTAATTTATTAGTAGCTTGCCACTTGTCTAAAGACCATTGGTCCTTAGAACCCTAGTTTTGGCTATAAGTAGCAAGCCAAATCCACTCATTTCCTTAAGTCTTCTTGTGCCAAAGAATTGCTGCTTATTTCTCTCTAGAAACCCAGCAAGTTCAAGTAGCCAAGAGCCTTAAAAAAGATTTGGATAACAAAACTTTGCTCCTTCATTTTTCATCATCTTTTAAGCTTTATTTTTGGTCTATTTCTTACACAATAAACATCACTCGGCCAAGCTATCTTTGGGGCAGCTACTTTGCACGTTTAAGGCAGTCCCCAAGTGCTCTTTGATGTACATTTGAGTCACCATTTAATCCTCCTTGAATATTATTCTTTTGGTGCTCATTTGGCCTTGTTATAGTGGTGTTTTGGCTCTTGTTTTTGCTCATCTTGGCACTCTTAGCAAACACAATTTAAGGCAGCCTCTTGCACATTTTATCACAACCTTGTAAGTGTTGTTTCTTGGGAATTTGAGTCACCTTTATACTCTTCTTGACTACATCTTCTTTGGTGCTCACTTCGGCTTTTTTTGGTGGTGGTGTTGGCTTCGAAACTAGCTCGTATCTCTTGTAGTTCTCACTTAATTAAAGAGGAGCTTGAGCCTTTATAAGGTCGAGAGTCATAAACTAGTTACTGAGTGTGTGCAAGCTATATATTTGGTTTATTAGTGTTTATATCATTTGAATATACAGTATATTTGTGCGTAAGTAGTCTTACAATTGTTACATTTACACACTTGTTCTTGAAGTAATTCGTGTAGTGTGTGTAGACAACTTGTTAGCTACCATTAGGAGGTTCTTTTAAGAACTCATTAATTCCTCTTTAAGACCTTAGTAACCACTTGATCTGTACTTGGTTATAAGGCAAAGAACTATCTTTTATTTGTGCTTAACTTGCATAAACTAGTTTCTACCTTAAGTGGTTCAAACATAGTACATCTTTAATCAAAAGAAAGCTTCTTTTAGTGTTGGTTATTGAAGTCCTTGAACTTTAACTATGTTTATTTTTAAGGACTGTTGGTTCGAAAACTAACTGCGCAAGTGTACGCGGTCACAAGTAATATAATAAATTCGTTCCCACAGAGACTTGGTGTTTGTTCAGAAATAATATTTAAGCAACGACGTATGATAAAACAACTGCTTGAATAAATATCAAAAGTGGGTATTTTTGTATTTTTCTAATTGATTAATTAAATTAGTAATATTAAATAATTCGGACTAATTAATTTAATTAAATGAAAATTTATATGAGAAAAACATGGGATTCTAATTTCATTATTTATTTCATTTAGAATTGATGCCTTAATTTCAAAGTAATTTTGATAATTTACGAAAGCTAGTCGGGAAAACGAAAATAACATAAGCGCCTTTCAGCCTTAACTTATATCAAACTATACGAACATCCACTTAAAAAGATAGAAGTCGCGAGGACACCTTTTATGTTTAGATCCTATATGTCTATAAGATTTGAAAACATAATTGGTTTACGAATAAATTCCTTTATTATGACTACATAGGGTGATATGATTAATAATCCTACCACTTATCGTAAATGTACATGACAATTACGAACCTATGCTAACATGGCAAATTCTAAATTCCTAAATCCACTTTCGCATTCATTAGGAATTAATAATTTAGACGTTAGCTACGCATCTAATAAATTAAGCTCAACCACATTAGGCAATCTGAATTTTTATCATAATACAAATTATTAAGGCATCGAATTACTAAATTACGTAAATAAATCCATTAGAATCCCATGACGGCGATTAGTTCATAATGGAACGAATCGTCATCATGGGATTAAATGAAAACATAATAATAATAATAATAATAATAATAATAATAATAATAATAATAATAATAATAATAATAATAATAATAATAATAATAATAATAATAATAATAATAACAACAACAACAACAACAACAACAACAATAATAAATTAAAAATTGCGATAAATTAAATATGAAAATTACGAGAGTTTAGAAAGTAGAACCGCTATAGCTTCCAATGAAAGAAAAGAGCACTCCGAATAATTCCTGTAAATTCTTCAACCGAAATAACACTTAACTAAATTTAAAGTGTATAAAAACAAAACTTAAAATTATAAAAACTAGAGAGAATACAAGAGAGAATTTGTTGTTCTCCAATTTGGTGTGTTTTCAAGTCTAGAATCTACACCTATTTATAGCAAAAATTTAGCACACAAAATAATAAAATAAAAAGAATTGAAAAGAAATAAAAATAAAAATAACATAAAATACAACAATTAATCAGCCGAAAGTAGCAACAAAACAGCCACTACCGAGTACCAACTGCACTCAGCCGTTCTTCCACTCAGCAGAATTAAAATCCAGTCGCAGGGCCAGCGCGTGCAAGCCACGCGCGGAATATTGCACCTTCCCTCCAGCGCGTGTCTTGCACGCGCGCGTTGGAGAGATTGAAACAGCACCCGACAACTTCTTTCTTTTACTTTCTTTTTCTTTGTTTTGCCGACAGCTTTCCTCTTATTCTTTTTTTTTTCTTTGGTTTTTGCCGACAGTCCTTTAAGTTTATAAAACAATTGAACTATTTGCTGGTACGATTCAAAAACAAAATAAAATGCTTTTAAACCGCATAGTTAATTATTGTTAATTAATAAATAAATAATTTAATCCAGAAATTATAAAAATAAATATCTAAAATTATTAGATATTTAAAAATATAATTTTCTAATTAAATAAAATATTTATTAATATAAATAAATCCGTAATTCTTAAGCTGCGATCTATTGCGGGCCTGGAACTGGACTCCTTTTGCATAAAGAAAAATATATCAATTCCAACCGGGACTTTCTTTTTAAGAATATATCACTTTCCATCTTTTTTGTGATAATTCTATTTTCTCCTTGCTCGTTCAGGTGTAAATTACGGCATGCTGAGGATCTGAAACTGGATTCCTTTTGCTTATCAGAAAATATATCAATTCCAACCGGGACTTTCTTTTTAAGAATATATCACTCAGAATTTCTTTATGATAATTCTTTTGGCAACTCTTAATTCCGAATTGGCGCAAAATTTCACCGTTTTTAGCCTTTTATCGCCACGATACCTAAAGTTGCGAGTTTTGCACAAAAAATCCTGAAAGACAACAAAAATGAATTAAAAGACACAACATACTTAAGGAAAAACCACCAATCTAGGTCAAAATAGCGCATAATAAGTGGATATAAAATCCACTTATCACACCCCCAAACTTAAACTGATGCTTGTCCTCAAGCGAAAACAGACTCGACTACCTCTAAATGCATGAATGCAACTGATGCAAGGATCCCATAATCAAAGCAACAACCAATTTAGCAGAGTGTCTCAGAGAATGTGATAATTCCAAATAGAGATCGACTAAATATCAGCATATTAACATTTACAAGTACAGAAACGTGCGTGTGTGCAATACTCATCAGAATTACTCTTAGCACTAGATCAAAACCATACATATTCTCCGTCAAAACAATCACAAGTTTATAAATAGAATGGACGCTGGACACTTCATAACCTAGAAACACCTCCATCATCATTTGAGTTAGACAGGAATTCATGCTTTATTACTAACAACTATGACGCATAATACTATACACAACACACATGCTTATTTGACCGTGCAATGGATGAGACCCCAAAAGGCTTATACAATAATACCCATGTAGCGAGCGTTAGGTTAGTGGATCCCAGACCGGAAAAGTCTTAGGTCACTAGGCTTGAGTCCCCTAGAACTTAATTGCTCGAGTATTAAAGAGCTCACCCTGGCCAACTCTGCATACTCACACTCTATTAAACACTCTTTTCTTTTTTTTTCTTTTTTTTTTCATTTTTTTTATGCAATCTGGAATGAGAATTCTCAATTCCAACCCTAGACTACTCATATAAATATGAGCTGGCTACTAGCCAATTGACACCTATCAATTATTAACAACTACACACAAACTAGCATGAACCCTGGTTTCCCCCAAACTTATATTTAGTGATTCTACGCTATCAAGGGAATAAAGAAAATTCCAAATATAATCAGGTGATTAAATTTCAACAACCAAACAAGCATGACCTTAACCTAGCCCATAAGCAAACGATGAGTTGTGTAAGATTGTGTTTCTGCAACATGCACGTTAATTCAAAAGTATTTAAATCAGCCCTCTATCCATCATTATCACACTCAACTTCATCATTGACTACTAAACGGAATCACCAAGCGCTACGGGATCAAGGAAAATATGAAATATGAACTATATGAATATGCAATTTTTTTTTGTGGTAACATATGAATTATATGAAATTAAACTAGCATGGTGTATTATGAACTACATGAAACTATATGCAATACTATGACTTGATTAATAAAACATCCTAAATCACCCCCAAACTTAAAATATTCAATGTCCTCATTGAAGGTATAGATAAAGGATAAAATAGAACTCCCCTAACTATCGGCATCGCTGCCCTCTTCGGGCAGTGAATCAGGAGGTGGAAATGAGCTCCAACCTGAGGCTAATCCTGCAACTCGCCAATGGCCTGCAAACTGAACAAAATCACACAAAATCAAACCACACATAAAAACACCAAACCTATGGGTTGCCTCCCATGAAGCGATGTCGTTAACGTCATTTAGCCGGACGTTCCTTCTGTAACTCGATCATGCTGGGGCAAGAAAAGCGGTGAATTCATCACGGTTCACCGTGCCCCCAAGATAATGCTTAAGCCTCTGCCCATTCACCTTAAAAGACTGATCAGTTGACTTATCAAAAATTTCCACTGCACCATGCGAAAACACTGTTTTAACTGTGAACGGACCTGACCATCTTGACTTGAGCTTTCCAGGGAAAAGTCTTAGTCAAGAGTTGAAAAGTAGAACCATTTGACCCGGTACAAATGTCTTATGTACCAGCCTTCTATCATGCCATCTCTTGACCTTTTCCTTGTACAGCTTGTTATTCTCATAAGCCTGTAGACAAAGCTCATCAAGCTCATTCAGTTGAAGCATCCTTTTTTCACCAGCAACTTTCATGTCGAAGTTCAATATCTTCAAAGCCCAGTATGCCTTGTGCTCAAGCTCGGCAGGCAAATGACAAGCCTTACCATACACCAACTGATAAGGAGACATACCCAGTGGTGTTTTATATGTGGTTCTGTATGCCCAAACAGCTTCGTCTAGCTTCAAGGACCAATCTTTCCTTGAAGGATTCACCACCTTTTCCAAAATCCGCTTGATTTCCCTGTTGGAGACTTCTGCCTGACCATTAGTTTGAGGATGATACGCTGTTGCAACCCGATGTGTCACACGGTACCTTGCCATTAATGCAGTGAATTTCTGATTGCAAAAATGTGTCCCCTCATCACTGATTATTGCTCGTGGAGTTCCGAAACGGGTAAATATGTTCTTGTGCAGAAAGTTTATAACCACTTTAGCATCGTTTGTAGGCAGAGCTTTGACTTCTACCCATTTGGACACATAGTCTACCGCTAGCAGGATGTACTGGTTGTTGCACGATGAGACAAATGGTCCCATGAAATCAATCCCCCAGACATCGAAAATCTCAACTTCAAGAAGCATGTTGAGAGGCATCTCATTCCTCTTGGAGATATTTCCAACCCGTTGACAGCGGTCACATCCCAATACAAATTGATGAGAATCTTTAAACAAGGTTGTCCAGAAGAATCCTGCCTGAAGTACTCGAGCCGCGGTCTTCTCTCCACCATAATGACCACCGTATGTGGTAGAGTGGCAATCTCGTAAAATCTCCTCCGTTTCATTGTAAGGAATGCATCTCCTGATAATCTGATCTGCTCCCTGCCTGAACAAAAATGGTTCATCCCATCGATACCACTTCAAATCATGCAAAAACTTCTTCTTTTGGGCATAAGAGAATTCTGACGGAATGACGTTGCTCACCAGATAATTCACAATATCTGCAAACCATGGCACTTCTCCGTGCACTACGAATAACTGCTCATCTGGGAATGATTCATTAATTAGCGTCTTATCCTTACCATGCTCCTCCAACCGCGATAGATGATCGGCTACCTGATTTTCTGTCCCCTTCCTGTCTTTTATTTCAAGCTCAAATTCTTGCAGCAGAAGAACCCAACGAATCAATCGTGATTTAGACTCCTTTTTTGAAAATAGATACCTAATGGCTGCATGATCAGTGTAGACTGTCACCTTCGTCCCAAGCAAATAGGATCTGAATTTCTCAAAACCATAGACAACTGCCAAAAGCTCTTTCTCCGTAGTGGTGTAATTTAGCTGTGCATCGTTAAGGGTTTTACTAGCATAGTAAACCACATGAAAAACATTTTTCTTTCGCTGACCAAGCATAGCTCCCACGGAAAAATCGCTAGCGTCGCACATTAGCTCGAATGGCTCTTCCCAATTAGGTGATGTAATAATCGGGGCTGATGTCAACTTCTTTTTCAATAGCTCGAAAGTAGCCAAGCAATCATCATCGAACTTGAAAGGTTTGTCTTTCTCCAGCAAATTGCACAATGGCTTAGAAATTTTGGAGAAGTCTTGTATGAATCGTCGATAGAAACCTGCATGTCCAAGAAAGCTACGGATTCCTTTAACTAAGACTGGAGGAGGCAGTCGTTCAGTAGTCTCTACTTTTGCCTTATCCACCTCGAGCCCTTTACTAGATACCTTGTGCCCAAGAATGATTCCTTCTTGCACCATGAAATGACATTTCTCCCAATTGAGCACCAGATTAGTCTCAACACATCTTTTCAGCACTAGGCTCAGGTTGTGCAAGCACTCATCGTACGAAGTTCCAAAAACTGAAAAGTCATCCATGAAAACCTCCACATTTATTCCAATCATGTCAGAGAATATGGCCATCATGCATCTCTGAAAGGTCGCAGGAGCACCACAGAGCCCGAAAGAAACTCGACGAAAAGCAAAAGTGCCAAAAGGACAAGTGAATGTGGTCTTCTCCTGATCTTCTGGGGCGATACAAATCTGATTATAGCCTGAATAACCATCGAGAAGGCAGTAATATTCATGGCCAGCCAACCTATCCAGCATTTGATCGATGAATGGAAGAGGAAAATGATTTTTTCTGGTGGCTTTGTTCAACTTGCGATAGTCCATGCATATTCTCCATCCTGTGAATGTCCGAGTAGGAATGAGCTCATTCTTCTCATTGGTTACAACTGTCATGCCTCCTTTCTTGGGCACACACTGAACTGGACTCACCCAAGAACTGTCTGAAATGGGGTAGATGATACCAGCATCCAACCACTTAAGAATCTCTTTCTTCACCACCTCCTTCATAATAGGATTGAGTCTTCGCTGATGCTCAACAGTAGGTTTACTTCCTTCCTCTAGCAGAATTTTGTGCATGCAATACGAAGGGCTGATTCCCTTGATATCTGCTATGGTCCATCCAATAGCTGATTTGAATTCTCTCAGAATTCGCAGAAGCTTATCTTCCTCACTCCTTGATAGATTAGAAGCAATAATAATAGGTAATGTAGATGCATCACCCAGAAACGCATACCGCAAGTGGTCCGGCAATGGTTTGAGTTCAAGTATAGGAGCTTCTTCAATAGATGGCTTTAGACGCTCCTGGGAATTTTTTAGTTCTGCTAATCCAAAAGACTCAAATGGCATATCAAATCTTCTCTTCCAAGGAGCTGAATTTAATTGCTGAAGTTGTTCTGCTCCTTCTTCATCTTCCACCTCAGAATCCCTTATCAAGGCTTTCTACAAGGGGTCTGTTAATAACATCTGCTCAAGCTCCGTTCTAACTGTAGAATCTACCAAGTCAACTTTGAAACACTCCTCTTCAGATGGAAGCTTCATTGCTTTGAACACATTAAAAGTGATGTTTTGGTCTTGCACCCTCATTGTGAGTTCACCTTTCTGGACATCAATCAACGTCTGACCTGTAGCTAAGAATGGTCTCCCCAAGATAATGGGAATCTTCTTATCCTCCTCGAAATCTAGAATAACAAAGTCAGCTAGGAAGATGAGCTTATCCACTTTTACCAAGACATCTTCCACTATTCCTCTTGGATACGTAACTGACCGGTCTGCTAGCTGTAAGGAGATATTTGTGGGTTTTGGATCAGGTAGACCAAGTTGCATGAAAACCGACAATGGCATCAGATTGATGCTAGCTCCCAAGTCACACAAGCACTTTTCAAAAGACAGATTACCAATAGTACATGGTATGGTGAAGCTTCCAGGATCTTTGAGCTTCGGAGGCAGTTTCTGTTGGAGGATGGCGCTGCATTCTTCTGTTAAGGCAACAGTTTCTAATTCCTCAAGTTTCAGCTTCCTTGATAGAATACCCTTCATAAACTTAGCATAACTCGGCATCTGCTCCAATGCTTCTGCAAAAGGTATATTAATATGTAGCTTCTTGAATACCTCTAAGAAATTAGGAAACTGCTTATCCAATTTCTGCTTCTGGAGTCTCTGCGGATATGGTGGCGGTGGGTAGATTTCTGTGTTTGCAGTTTTATGCTCTTGGGATGCTTTCTCAGATGGCCTGTTGACCTTCTCCGGTTCGCTGATGCTGATGTCCGGCTTCAAGGTCTTCATTTGCTCTTCAGTCGCGGAGTGGTTGCCTTGTGCCTCTACCTCTTCAACTTCTTGGTCCTTTGTGATTTTTCCAGATCTTAAAGTGATAGCTTTGACTTGCTCTTTGCCGTCCCTTTTTCCAGGGTTTGTTTCTGTGTCGCTAGGTAGAACTCCTTGCGGCCTGTTGAGTAAGGCGTTTGCTATTTGGCCAATTTGGTTTTCCAGAGTTTTAAGAGATACAGCCTGGCTCTTACACATTAATCTTAGTTCTTCCAATTCTGATTTCTCAGCAGACTGTTGGCCTGGACCTGCAAAATATTGCTGATTAAATCCCGGAGGTTGAGATTGTTTCGGGGCGTACTGATTCTGAAGTTGATGCCCCTGCTGTTGAAATAGTCCTGAGGGATTGTATGGTCTGGCCCCATATTGCTGATTTTGGGTTTGATGGTATGGTTGTTGTTGATATGGGTGTGGTTGATATGGTGGTTGGGCTTGATATGGTTGCGGTGGTGGTTGCAATCCATTGTTATTGTTGCTCCAGCTGAAGTTAGGATGGTTTCTGTTGTTGGGTTGGTAAGTGTTTGGGACCGGATGCTGCTGCTTTTGAAAATTGCTCACAAAGTGCACTGATTCATTGGAAATTGCACATTGATTCATTTCATGTTTACCGGCACATAGCTCACAAACACTTGTTACTTGTTGTACCCCATAGTTTGTCAAAGAATCCACCTTCATGTTTAGCGCTTCAAGCTGAGCTGATAGGGATGTGACTGCATCAACCTCGAAGATTCCTGCCACCTTGTGTTGAGGGATCCTCTGTGTCGGATTCTGATACTCATTAGCCGCCATCATTTCAATTCGCTCGTAGGCAGCTTCATAACTTTTAGCCCATAATTCTCCTCCTGAAGCTGCATCCACAATAGGTCTTGATTACCATCCCAATCCATTATAGAAACAATTTATGACCATCCAGTTGGGCATGCCATGATGAGGGCATTTTCTTAGCATCTCCTTGTAGCGTTCCCAAGCTTCACATAAAGATTCCCCCGCCTGTTGTGTGAACTGAGCAATAGCATTCCTTATGGCAGCTGTTTTTGCCATGGGATAGAATTTAGTGAGGAATTTTTGAGCGAGTTCCTCCCATGTTGTTATCGAGCCAGCTGGGAGAGAGTGCAACCATCCTTTAGCTTTGTCCCGCAGAGAAAATGGAAAGAGTCTCAACCTTACAGCATCATCTGACACGTTGTTGAATTTGAATGTGTCACAAATCTCTATGAAGTTTCGGATATGCATATTTGGATCTTCCGTTGGCGTTCCCCCGAACTGGACAGAGTTTTGTACCATCTGGATTGTGCCAGGTTTGATTTCAAATGTGTTGGCTGCAATGCCTGGCCTGACGATGCTTGACTGAATGTCATTGATTTTTGGTTGAGAATAGTCCATCAACGTCTTGGGCACATCTTCCGCCATGTCTAACTCTTCTTCCAGCTTTATTACGGTTCTTGATTTAAGGGCTTGGGCACGTGTTAGCATAAACAACTCAAGATCCTTATACTAGCAGAGCGAGAAAACACGACGTTTAGAAAAAATAAACAAAAAATTCAAGTCAGTTAAGTTTAACCTCCGTTGATGTAAACACAATTTCTGAAAATAACACCGAAGTCCCAGGCAGCGGCGCCAAAAACTTGTTGGTTCGAAAACTAACTGCGCAAGTGTACGCGGTCACAAGTAATATAATAAATTCGTTCCCACAGAGACTTGGTGTTTGTTTAGAAATAATATTTAAGCAACGACGTATGATAAAACAACAAACTGCTTGAATAAATATCAAAAGTGGGTATTTTTGTATTTTTCTAATTGATTAATTAAATTAGTAATATTAAATAATTCGGACTAATTAATTTAATTAAATGAAAATTTATATGAGAAAAACATGGGATTCTAATTTCATTATTTATTTCATTTAGAATTGATGCCTTAATTTCAAAGTAATTTTGATAATTTACGAAAGCTAGTCGGGAAAACGAAAATAACATAAGCGCCTTTCAGCCTTAACTTATATCAAACTATACGAACATCCACTTAAAAAGATAGAAGTCGCGAGGACACCTTTTATGTTTAGATCCTATATGTCTATAAGATTTGAAAACATAATTGGTTTACGAATAAATTCCTTTATTATGACTACATAGGGTGATATGATTAATAATCCTACCACTTATCGTAAATGTACATGACAATTACGAACCTATGCTAACATGGCAAATTCTAAATTCCTAAATCCACTTTCGCATTCATTAGGAATTAATAATTTAGACGTTAGCTACGCATCTAATAAATTAAGCTCAACCACATTAGGCAATTTGAATTTTTATCATAATACAAATTATTAAGGCATCGAATTACTAAATTACGTAAATAAATCCATTAGAATCCCATGACGGCGATTATTTCATAATGGAACGAATCGTCATCATGGGATTAAATGAAAACATAATAATAATAATAATAATAATAATAATAATAATAATAATAATAATAATAATAATAATAATAATAATAATAATAATAATAATAATAATAACAACAACAACAACAACAACAATAATAATAAATTAAAAATTGCGATAAATTAAATATGAAAATTACGAGAGTTTAGAAAGTAGAACCGCTATAGCTTCCAATGAAAGAAAAGAGCACTCCGAATAATTCCCGTAAATTCTTCAACCGAAATAACACTTAACTAAATTTAAAGTGTATAAAAACAAAACTTAAAATTATAAAAACTAGAGAGAATACAAGAGAGAATTTGTTGTTCTCCAATTTGGTGTGTTTTCAAGTCTAGAATCTACACCTATTTATAGGAAAAATTTAGCACACAAAATAATAAAATAAAAATAAAAAGAATTGAAAAGAAATAAAAATAACATAAAATACAACAATTAATCAGCCGAAAGTAGCAACAAAACAGCCACTACCGAGTACCAACTGCATTCAGCCGTTCTTCCACTCAGCAGAATTAAAATCCAGTCGCAGGGCCAGCGCGTGCAAGCCACGCGCGGAATATTGCACCTTCCCTCCAGCGCGTGTCTTGCACGCGCGCGTTGGAGAGATTGAAACAGCACCCGACAACTTCTTTCTTTTACTTTCTTTTTCTTTGTTTTGCCGACAGCTTTCCTCTTATTCTATTTTTTTTCTTTGGTTTTTGCCTACAGTCCTTTAAGTTTATAAAACAATTGAACTATTTGCTGGTACGATTCAAAAACAAAATAAAATGCTTTTAAACCGCATAGTTAATTATTGTTAATTAATAAATAAATAATTTAATCCAGAAATTATAAAAATAAATATCTAAAATTATTAGATATTTAAAAATATAATTTCCTAATTAAATAAAATATTTATTAATATAAATAAATCCGTAATTCTTAAGCTGCGATCTATTGCGGGCCTGGAACTGGACTCCTTTTGCATAAAAAAAATATATCAATTCCAACCGGGACTTTCTTTTTAAGAATATATCACTTTCCATCTTTTTTGTGATAATTCTATTTTCTCCTTGCTCGTTCAGGTGTAAATTACGGCATGCTGAGGATCTGAAACTGGATTCCTTTTACTTATCAGAAAATATATCAATTCCAACCGGGACTTTCTTTTTAAGAATATATCACTCAGAATTTCTTTATGATAATTCTTTTGGCAACTTTTAATTCCGAATTGGCGCAAAATTTCACCGTTTTTAGCCTTTTATCGCCACGATACCTAAAGTTGCGAATTCTGCACAAAAAATCCTGAAAGACAACAAAAATGAATTAAAAGACACAACATACTTAAGGACAAACCACCAATCTAGGCCAAAATAGCGCATAATAAGTGGATATAAAATCCACTTATCAAGGACTTAACCAATACTGCTTGAACTTGTTCCTTAACCGAAACTAAGTTCAAAACCATTCGGCCCTTACTTGATTTATATTCGGCCGAAGGGTTCATTTCATAGTATATATTGTTGCATCCACATTTAATTTATTGTCTTGCATTAGTTGTCCCGAAAGCTAGTACGTATCCTTTGAGAATACCTCTTATTTGAGAATTCTTTGCTTTAGGCAACCAAGCCCTCAGATAAAGCCAAAGGTCATAAACTAGTTATATTTTGCATTCTGGTTCAACGCGTAATAGCATCCCTCGTTGCAATGAGCTATATATAAGCATACTCGGCCCTATTTTGGCCTAGGCTATAATAAAGCCATTTACAAGTGTTAACACTTGTATATTCGAGTTTAGTAGCTTGTTTAATATTTCACGGAATATTTATAACTCGCTCTAACTTATATTTATTTGTGTTGTAGAACACAAGTAAGTTGTATATTTAATTTTGTTTATATTCGGCTAAACCGAATATTTATAGAAATTAATATACTCGACTCTTATTTATATTGACATAGTTCATCTCGTTAATTGAGGTGAAGTGAAGTGAGGTGATTCTCGCTCTAAGACCCAAGTCTTAGACACGTCGACGGGAGTTGGGTGTCTTTGCACCGTTCGGAGGTGAAAAGACCCAAGATCTAAGACCTAAGATCCAAGATCGTTAAAGGGTGTAGATACGAAGTCTACGCAAAGGGTTACTTACGTGGTTGTGAGGAGCTGATGGGGAGTTACGCTCCAAGATAAATTCCTAAGGGGTCTACTTGCATAGCATTTGAGGAGGTAGCAAGGAGTTACACTCCAAGATAATCTTGCAAGGGGTAACTATAGTATTTGAGTAGGTAACGGGTAGTTAGGCTCTAAGTAAAAATACTTAGTGGTTGTAAAGGCTTCTCCACCTACTAGAAGGAGTATTTTACTTATAGTGGAAGAAATCTCGAGTTCGGGAGGAGCTCGGAAACTGGAGTAGGGGTGTTCCAATCTGTTAGGGGATTGCGGCATCGCGAACCAGGATAACTCGATTGTGTCGTACTCTTCATCTTTATGTCTTTTAATTTCCGCATTTTATATTACTTGTTTATAAGTAATTAATTTTAAAAGGAGAAAGAAAATTTAAAAACGCCAACCCCCCTTCTAGCTTATTTTACCGACTTTCGGGGCCTATTAGAATCACATAATAATTTTCGGATCAAATATTTATACTATTTAACGATGTAAATACATCAAACTGGAATAATGTATAAAAAAATTATTAATCACATAAATATTACACGTCAAAATTACCGATCGTCATAAATCCTGTTTTTCGTTTGGATTTTATATATATAAGGGAAAATTTTAGAACAAATAAATTTTAATTTTGCTTTCGCTAAAAGTTTTAAATATGTGTTTTATTTAAGTTGGAAAAACTTTTTGACAATGCTATTTTATGTTTTTAATCTAAAATTTTGCCAAAGATAACATTTTCTCAAGTAAATAGGTAAATCTTATTTCGAGTTAAATTAAATTGTGGATGGTAGAAAACTTCTTTTTCGATTATGGCATGGAAGAAAATTTGAGATGGAGACATGTATGGTGAAGTGTAATACCCGTAAATTCATTTTTAACTTTTCAGATCTATTTTGAACTATTTAATTCATATTATATGCATAAATAAATATGTAATGTTTCGTATATGTAAATGACAAAGTTTTTTTGCTCAAGTATTATTTTACGCTCTTAATTTTTTTGGATTTATATATATGTAATAATATATAGAGTGTACATACATTTTATTTTATTGCTAATCGTTTTTGTGCATTTGAATTTGCTTAGATATTTTGTTTGTTTAATTAGCAAGGCAAGCATATTTGTAAGTATGTGTTTTTCTTTCATTATTTTAGAACCTGCGTTGTCATAAGAATTACTGATGTACAAGTTCTGGTATATGCATGTATATGATTACAATATTTATGTAATTAATGGCAAATTATTTTTGTAACAGTCCCATTTAATGAGATGTAAATTGTATGCATTGGCGTTTGGGTTTATTGATTTGCAACTCTTCATATCTAGTGTTATATCCTATCATGAGTACTATGCTCCATCTCCCACAACAAAACTCTTTCTTTTTCTTTATTTTAATCAATGTAGATTAAATGTATGACCATCATTTTGCTAGGCAACCGGCCTAAATCTTGTCTATGTGAACATCTTATAGTCTCACTCATCCATTTATGTTTAGTACTCTAGTTTGCCCGTTGTTAAAAAAAGTCACCAAATTGCTTAGTTTTGGTACTTGTTAGGGGAATTTGTATGAGAATTTGGTACTCATCCGAGTTTTATAGACACATGAGATGCTATATTATTTATCCTTGGGTGTTACATTTCTTGAGGTCAGTAGTGGATCAGAAAGGGACACATCTGCACCGATAGAGCTATAAAAATGTGTCGTGGGTTCTAAATTTTGATAAATGTTAGCCAAATTGAGGTTAGTTTTCTATCCCAACTTTCTGGTTATTTCGAAATTATATTTAAATGTTTTAAGTTCTGAAAATATATGTGATTATGTTTCCACTCTATTTTATTGATATAAAATTTGGGTCAAGTGCTAATATTTTGAAGAGTATGATTTTGAATTTTGTAAAAATACGAGCTTTGACACCCTAGTTGAATCTATGATCGAAACCCCTTAGTATCTGCGCATAATTCTGGAACTAAATTCTGATACCTCTCTAGGGCGCACTTACGGGCAATTTTTGATACTTTAGTGAGGGACGCAATATTAAATTCTGGATCACGTCACCGGTTTACAGTGACTTCTGAAATTCTGGACCGAGTCATCGGTTTGTAGTGACCTTATTTTAGATTGGTGGTTAAAAAATTGTCGTTTCGTGAGTTATGAATTTTCTTGAAATCATTGAATTTATACTGTATTTTATGACCCGCTGGTTTGTTTGGTTTATTTGCTTGCTGGGCTTTTTAGCTCACTCTTTTAATATTTCAGGTTCGGTTCGTTGGATTTACAAAGAGCTTGTTAGTTGGGTTTTTTTATGTAGATCATGTCCAATATCTTGGGTAGCTACACTTCTGTTTTATGTGACTTAAATTGTAATAGAATTGTAATAGTTTTCTATTAGAATTTTTGAGATTAAATTTTTGTATTTTTCTTTTGCCTTGAAATAGCATTCCGAAAAAGTGCGGGATGTTACAGATGGTATCAGAGCTCTAGGTTAATTTCCTGTAGACTACATTTATGTGTGACCTGTGGGTAGCTCACGTTATTTAGGATTTTGGTCTTGCTATTTTTGTTAATTGTGAAATTGGTAATTTTGGAGAATTTGGGGACCAAATTCTTTTTTAAGTGGGGTAGTTTGTAATACCCGTAAATTCATTTTTAACTTTTTAGATCTATTTTGAACTATTTAATTCATATTATTTGCATAAATAAATATGTTAATGTTTCGTATATGTAAATGACAAAGTTTTTTTGCTCAAGTATTCTTTTACGCTCTTAATTTTTCTTTGGATATATATATATATATATATATATATATATATATATATATAACCCTAACTTTAGAAATGCTACAGTGTTTAAATGATTAGTAATTTTGAGGATTTAGGGAAATGGTATGTAAGTACTCTATAATAGAAACAGAAAATGAATAATCGGAAACCATATTAGTGATGTACTATGAAAATAAGTGACTCGAAACGATGACGGATTTCAGAGATTCCTGAGTATGGATTTTAAGATGTTTGATTTCAATTGAGCACTATTGTATTTGATATTAAGGAGTATGGAGATTTAACAAGGATTCTTTATATTGGGAAATTATATGAAATTTAGTTAAGTCAAGGAATGAGCAAACCAAAGAAATGTCAAGTGAATTTGGAATTTTAAACGATTTGGAAACCACTTGGATAATGAGGTATATTCGAAACGAATCGCAATTAGGCGAGTATGGAAACAAAATAACCAAGATTATTAATATAACAAGGATACATACCACATTATTATTTACCAAGATTATTAGCATTTTACTTAGAAAATCAAAGATGAGATTATTAGATCATCCAAGTGACATCATTGGTGACATCACTTTCCACTAACACTTGATTATGGACAAATTAGTAACTTCACATGGGGGAATTATCTATCAACTTCACTAAGTTTCTATAAAACTCTAGAACACTCAAGATTTAGCTAGATAATATCACAATAATGCATTGTATACAAGATAAGATCAAAAACAAAGCAAGAGAAATCCATTACTCTCCATTTCTCTCAAACTGCCCAGAAAGAACAAGGAGGAAAGAAAAACTCATATCTCCATTTCGATCCATGATAAAATCACCAAATTTTAACCCAAGCCTCTCCACTCCATGGGCAATATTCGCTCCAAATTTCATAGCAATCCAAGTAGTGTAGCCTAGGCAAATAACCTTCCCAAGTTGATGAAGCAAACTGTCCAGATTGTTGACAGTTTCTGGGATGATTTTCAAACAGCCATATCTCCTTCGTTACTCAATGGAATTTTGTGTTCTTTATATGGTTGGAAAGCTGGTTAGATGCTCTACAACTTTCCTTTAGAAGCCTCGTCCAGAAAACCTAGGTAAGGGCCTCGTTTTTCATGATCTTTCAGTCGTGTTCTAATAACTCCGAATTACTAACTTTGTTTTCTTCAATTCTTTTGATCATCCAAGCTTACCCAAGGCTATACAAGGACTATACAAGGTTTAGAAAGCTATTACACACATCAAGGAAGGTAACCATCTTTGGAAACCCTAGCTTTTACTTTGAGTTTAATGGTTTAGTGAGTTATAAAGCTTTGATGCATGTTTAGGACCTTAGATTTTTGATTGGGCTTGATTGATTGTCACAAATGGTATCCTAGTAGCATAGGCAGTGGATACCCTTTGTTGAATGTTAAATTTGAGGTATGAGTTGTTTGGAATGGATGGTATGATATTTGGAGTATTTGGATTTTTGGTTTATTCGATTTATAGCCGTCTTAATGATGAATTGTTGTTGAGGCTTAAAACAGTAGGCACCCGAGACACATACCCTCTGTAAATATAGAACCACTGCTTATAACTTGTAGATCTTGTTTCATAGATCATTTTGGCGAAAGCCTTGTAGCATTTTGATTTACGGTTTAGGAGAAATGGCCAAATTCGTAAAAGTGGTTTGATCGCATAAGTGCTAAGTTCATGACTTCAATTGAACCCCTTAATGGTATGATTTTGGTGGCGAATCGAGTTTATTAAATACTAGATATCATAAGGTGTATATGTGTGAAGGAATCACCTCGAAAGAGTAAACGGTTGATTTTATAGAAAAGTTTAAGCCAAGGTCGCGTAAGTGAAAACCACTGAAAACCGAGAAAACGTAATTTTTTCAACTTTGAGGCAATAATTACCATACTTAAACATCTTTAAAAGTTATGAAATTTTGGGACAATATAGTAGGGTGAATAGAGAGTCAAACCCCACTGACCTTGTGTCAAAATTCGAAATTTACAATTTATGAGAAATTTTACAGTCATGTGTGGTTACTAAGGAAATGGTGAAAAACACTGAAACTTTCATGGAGTCTAAAAATGGATAAGTTCTTGGAACTTGTGGTCTATAAAGGGTATGTTAAACTTATATTATGTGTCAAGGGTGTTATTATATATAAGGGTTAAGTGGTTAAGTGGAATATATTCTGAGGGTGATCCTTTTCGTTTCTATAGATATTCGAGATGAGCACCGGATCATACTTTTTGGGATTAGAGATCGAGGTCTATCTTTACTTTGAAAAATTATTTATCTTCAAAGGAAAAATGATTTCATGGAATATATATATATATATATATATATATATATATATATATATATATATATATATATATATATATATGTGTGTGTGTGTGTGTGTGTGTGTGTGTGTGCGTGTGTGTGTGTGTGATTCTATTATTATTATATTGTTAAGGATTTGTTTTTCCTGATTTTGGAAATTAAAGGGAGATGTATATGAATATGAGTATGGATATGGATTAAAGGGAGCAAGATTTCTTTTACCCTTATTTTGATAAATTGTTTATGTTTAAAGAAAAGTGGTTTTGCTAGATAATATATGAATCTTATATCAATATATGATATGGTTTGTGGATATGGATATGAATATGAATGGAGCTAATGTACTTTATGGCTTCAAGAGATATGAAAAAGAATGGTATCAGTTGTTATCTAGGGTTATATGGTTTATAATATTCTTTTAAAGATATTCTTTAAACATTTGTGATTTAATAAATATTATTTGATTTTTATTTAATACTTTTAAAATAGTTAAAATATTTTGTATATAAGAGCATATTTGATTTTATTAAATACGGAGGAGATGTCTGAATTATAATCAAAGTATAATAATATATGAGAATGGAAATGATATATGAGAATGGAAATGATATGTGTGAATGATATATGGAAATGTGAATGGAAATGAAAACGGAAAAATGGAAAATGTGGAATGATGTTTTATAAATGGAATAACGATTTGAAAAAGGGGGGGATTGCAACAAAAAGCGTAAGAGGCTGTGTGCGGCACAGTCCAGCACTCAATATTTATTACGGCCCAAGAGTTGCCGAAGGAGGATGTAGCAGGTAGCCTTCCTCCAGGGTTGATGACCAGGTGGGATCATCCCTTCTACTAGTAGTAAACAGAAAGCATGTACGGTCAGGCGACTGATCATCGTCCTACGTATCTGGCGCTAGCAGAATCCCCAAAACTTTTAAAGAAAGAATTGATAATGGTTTCAGATTTGCATTTCGAAAAAGGAAATTGTATGAAATTATGGAATTATTTTTATGGATTGAAGAGAAATTGATTTTATATTATTTTTATATAGTTGTTGTATAAAAGGTAATGGAAAGATTATATTGAGAGATTTATTTCAAATGTTATATTATCTTGAGACATTATACTGAGAGGTGGTATTGATTATTATCTGGTGATAGAAGAGAAACTGATATTATATTATATTAGAAGAGAAACTGATATTATATGGTTTTATATTTCTTTTCTTATGAAAATAAATAGATGGTGTATTTAATAAATAAAAATTAATTCTTTTCTTCAAGATTATGATGGGTTTTCTATTTATATATACATATATAAGTTTTCCTTTGATACTAGTTTACAAATTTATCTTGTTGAGCTATTATAGCTCACTGTTGCTATTTATTTATATAACAGCTAGATCAGGTGCCGAAACGTCGCAGTGCAACCCGGAAGAGGGTAAAGGGGAAGTCTACCTTATGAGAAAGTATCGACACCTGTTCTCAAGGTAGTATATACTTTTATATGGGTGTAATATATGGTATTCTGGGATTATAATAATTGTTTATCTTTAACTGCTATCATTAATGGATGTTGTTCTCTGAGCATATGACTTGTGTGTGTGATGATATTAGTGTGAGGTCATTTGTGTGAGTATTAAATAGTATTAAAAAAAGACCAAGAGATATTGTTAATAAATGGAAATTGGAGTATGATGGCCCGGATCTGGGGCTGTCACAGTTTGGTATCAGAGCTTAGAATCATATTGCTCAGGAACAAAAGTGATAATAATATACACATATAGATATATATGTAATGATATAAAATATGAACTCACATCGAGTTAAAGCGTGGTTTATCGAACGAAGCGTTTATTCTAAGTAGGGATTATAATTTTATAGATTATTACTAATAAAAGTTTATGTTTTAGTATAGGGAGAGGAGATTGGTGAGCCAAAGTTAAGGGTATTTAAAGTCTTCTTGTGTTTAAGGGAGTTTGAAGAAATATTGTAAGTGGATTGGTGAACAGACACTGATTGTTTCAATTGATTGTGGAGATGAAATGGTGAAACTGAGATTTGTTGGTAAAGCCAATATATACATTAAGGACCAAGACAGATTGAGAAATTCCGAGATTGACTTAAATGAAAAGGTTATTATGCCAAAATTGTTAAGTTTATGTAGCACGCGGGATCGATGTGAGAAAAGGGAATACTTGATGTATCGGGAAGTGTACGTTAGATAACCTTGTGAGTATACAGGGTATGTTAGAATATACAATTTAGAAGTATAGTTTGAAGGGTCTTTAATACCAGAGCAGTGTCAGGTCAAGATGATCAATATTACGTAAGTATATCGATTAGAAGGTTGTGTTCTATTATGGATAAAGGCAGAAAGTAATGAGCCAAGTCACGACTAGGTAAATGACGATAACTGGGAATATCAGACGATAGGTTAAGGATAAATGGTGAGTGCCAAATTTAAGAAATTTTGGAGGGTACGCAGTCTAAGATATAAACAATATTTGAGGAAAACCTTCCATTATTTGGATTTTCAATTGGGCAGAGGCTATTAACGGTACCTATTTTCAAGCTCCTAAAGCCCTGCTAAATTATATTATTGAGTTTCAAATTTTCTTCTACTAATGGGTAATTATTTATTAAGGGCCGGTATTTTTTTCAAAACTTTCTGGTACCCTGGGAATGTGTTTCAAAATTGTATTTTATCTATCTTAGTCAAAATATTCTTCTAAGATTAATTTCGGAAGATGGTATTTATCATCGTGATTTAAATTTTCCTCTATATTTCTTACTTCAACTAAGAGGAACAACCATATATGTGTATACAAGGACGATCTGTCTGTGTGATAGAAAGTCTGAGGGGACGCCCTCACTTGTGTGACATACGGGTTCTTCCATCATATTGATTTCTCAAATATTCTTTTGTTTCGAATAAAAGTTATTTAAAACTTTTAATTTTATAAATTGTTCTGGGACCCTTGCTTGTTTCTGGGTTTATTTCAATTCAAAGTCTCTTAAATTATATTAATTGTTTCGAATATAGAAGATTTCATTAATGGATGGAAGCAATGTTTATAGTATAAGTGATTATACAAGGAAACTTGAGATTCCAAGGGAAATTTCAATTAGAGATAATTAGAGCTAGAAGCGTTTCAATACAAGAGAGGAAGGAATTTCGTGAGAAGAAATGGGTATATTTGATGATTAGTAAGAGAAAAGAATATGAGGAATTTTAAGGCATACTTGAGATTTACTATTGAGGATAAGGTGTATTTTGAGGATAGAGTCAGAATAAGGATAAACAAAGGAAGTGGGGATAATTAATGATTTCGAGGTGCAATAACTATTAGTGGGGGAAGGCCAATATTGTGACTAATACCCTAAGTAGCAGAGAGAGATTAAAGATGTTAATTATTCAAAGGATTAATCCAAAAGGTGTGAATGAGTAAAACTTGAGGTAAAGATTTTGATGAGAATAATAAAGGGAAATTACAGAGGTGGAATAAATAGTATATCATGAAGGAACTAAGGTGGATCAGCAAGATGTAAAGAGCGTATAGTGAACAATAGACATATGGGATAAGGTATCCGGAGGAAATTGCAGGTACGCTATAATTTAACCTTTTAAGTGTAAATGTTTGGTTTGGGATCGACTAAGTCAATGAATGGTGTAGGTAGGTTGACAATCTAGATAAGGAAAATCAATATCTGTTAAGGGTCAGAGAACTCTATAAAAAGGAGATTAAGAGTATTGGGGAAAGTGCGAGAATATTTTTCAAGGATGAAAGGAAAGTATATGTTTGTATAAGTACGAACAGGAAATATATATTATAAATAACATTTTCTTACAATCGATTCAAGGAATATTATTATAACTTATTTTCTGGAAAATTTTACAGAGGTGATATATACAAATGTTGGAGTATTAATATTTTATGTCATGATAGAGATCAAAACATAGTTAAACAATAGTGAGATACACTACCATTCAGAGAAGGCCAATGTGGTGGCCGATACCCTTAGGAAAAAGAGGAAGGAGAGATGAGATAATATAAAATGACGGAATGCAGGAGAAGGTTGGTAAGGAAAAGATAGTGAAAGTACTGCTATTGATAAGCTAAATGGCATGTTGATGAATGGCAAGCAAATGTATGTTGGTGTATTTCTGTACAAACAAGATAGAGATGTTTAAGGAGAAACTAAAGGATGGAGGAAGTAATATGCGAAATAGAAGGTGTAATGTGAGAAAGTTATTCGGCAATATCTTCAACGTGATTCCGGGACGGAATCCTTTTAAGGGGGAAGACTGTAATAACCCTAACTTTAGAAATGCTACAGTGCTTAAATGATTATTAATTTTGAGAATTCAGGGAAATGGTATGTAAGTACTCTATAATAGAAACAGAAAATGAATAATCGGAAACCATATTAGTGATGTACTATGAAAATAAGTGACTCGAAACGATGACGGATTTCAGAGATTCCTGAGTATGGATTTTAAGATGTTTGATTTCAATTGAGCACTATTGTATTTGATATTAAGGAGTATGGAGATTTAACAAGGATTATTTATATTGGGAAATTATATGAAATTAAGTTAAGTCAAGGAATGAGCAAACCAAAGAAATGTCAAGGGAATTTGGAATTTTAAACGATTTCGAAACCACTTGGATAATGAGGTATATTCGAAACGAATCGCAATTAGGAGAGTATGGAAACAAAATAACCAAGATTAGTAATATAACAAGGATACATACCACATTATTATTTACCAAGATTATTAGCATTTTACTTAGAAAATCAAAGATGAGATTATTAGATCATCCAAGTGACATCATGGGTGACATCACTTTCCACTAACACTTGATTATGGACAAATTATTAACTTCACATGGGGGAATTATCTATCAACTTCACTAAGTTTCTATAAAACTCTAGAACACTCAAGATTTAGCTAGATAATATCACAATAAGCATTGTAGACAAGATAAGATCAAAAACAAAGCAAGAGAAATCCATTACTCTCCATTTCTCTCAAACTGCCCAGCAAGAACAAGGATGAAAGAAAAATTCATATCTTCATTTATATCCATGATAAAATCACCAAATTTTAACCCAAGCCTCTCCACTCCATGGGCAATATTCGCTCCAAATTTCATAGCAATCCAAATAGTGTAGCCTAGGCAAATAACCTTCCCAAGTTGATGAAGCAAACTGTCCAGATTGTTGATAGTTTCTGGGATGATTTTCAAACAGCCATATCTCCTTCGTTACTCAATGGAATTTTGTGTTCTTTATATGGTTGGAAAGCTGGTTAGATGCTCTACAACTTTCCTTTAGAAGCCTCATCCATAAAACCTAGGTAAGGGCCTCGTTTGTCATGATCTTTCAGTCGGGTTCTAATAACTCCGAATTACTAACTTTGTTTTCTTCAATTCTTTTGATCATCCAAGCTTACCCAAGGCTATACAAGGACTATAAAATGTTTAGAAAGCTATTACACACATCAAGCAAGGTAACCATCTTTGGAAACCCTAGCTTTTACTTTGAGTTTAGTGGTTTAGTGAGTTATAAAGCTTTCATGCATGTTTAGGACCTTAGATTTTTGATTGTGCTTGATTGATTGTCACAAATGGTATCCTAGTAGCATAGACAGTGGATACCATTTGTTGAATGTTAAATTTGAGGTATGAGTTGTTTGGAGTGGATTGTATGATATTTGGAGTATTTGGATTTTTGGATTATTCGATTTATAGCCGTCGTAATGACGAATTGTTGTTGATGCTTAAAACAGTAGGCACCCGAGACACATACCCTCTGTAAATATTGCACCACTGCCTATAACTTGTAGATCTTGTTTCCTAAATCATTTTCGCGAAAGCCTTGTAGCATTTTGATTTACGGTTTAGGAGAAATGGCCAAATTCGTAAAAGTGGTTCGATCGCATAAGTGCTAAGTTCATGACTTCAATTGAACCCCTTAATGGTATGATTTTGGTGGCGAATCGAGTTTATTAAATACTAGATATCATAAGGTGTATGTGTGCGAAGGAATCACCTCGAAAGAGTAAACGGTTGATTTTATAGAAAAGTTTAAGCCGAGGTCGCGTAAGTGAAAACCACTGAAAACCGAGAAAACGTAATTGTGTCAACTTTGAGGCTATAATTACCATACTTAAACATCTTTAAAAGTTATGAAATTTTGGGACAATATAGTAGGGTGAATAGAGAGTCAAACCCCACTGACCTTGTGTCAAAATTCGAAATTTACAATTTATGAGAAATTTTACAGTCATGTGTGGTTACTAAGGAAATGGTGAATAACACTGAAACTTTCATGGAGTCAAAAAATGGATAAGTTCTTGGAACTTGTGGTCTATAAAGGGTATGTTAAATTATATTATGTGTCAAGGGTGTTATTATATATAAGGGTTAAGTGGTTAAGTGGAATATATTCTGAGGGTGATCCTTTTCGTTTCTATAGATATTCGAGATGAGCACCGGATCATACTTTTTGGGATTAGAGATCGAGGCAAGATTTCTTCTATCTTTACTTTGAAAAATTATTTATCTTCAAAGGAAAAATGATTTCATGGAATATATATATATATATATATATGTGTGTGTGTGTGTGTGTGTGTGTGATTCTATTATTATTATATTGTTAAGGATTTGTTTTCCTGATTTTGGAAATTAAAGGGAGATGTATATGAATATGAGTATGGATATGGATTAAAGGGAGTAAGATTTCTTTTACCCTTATTTTGATAAATTGTTTATGTTAAAGAAAAGTGGTTTTGCTAGATAATATATGTATCTTATATCAATATATGATATGGATTGTGGATATGGATATGAATATGAATGGAGTTAATGTACTTTATGGCTTCAAGAGATATGAAAAAGAATGGTATCAGTTGTTATCTAGGGTTATATGGTTTACAATATTCTTTTAAAGATAATCTTTAAACATTTGTGATTTAATAAATATTATTTGATTATTATTTAATACTTTTAAAATAGTTAAAATATTTTGTATATAACAGCATATTTGATTTTATTAAATACGGAGGAGATGTCTGAATTATAATCAAAGTAGAATGATATATGAGAATGGAAATGATATATGAGAATGGAAATGATATGTGTGAATGATATATGGAAATGTGAATGGAAATGTGAATGGAAATGGAAACGGAAAAATGGAAAATGTGGAATGATGTTTTATAAATGGAATAACGATTTGAAAAAGGGGGGATTGCAACAAAAAGCGTAAGAGGCTGTGTGCGGCACAGTCCAGCACTCAATATTTATTACGGCCCAAGAGTTGCCGAAGGAGGATGTAGCAGGTAGCCTTCCTCCAGGGTTGATGACCAGGTGGGATCATCCCTTCTACTAGTAGTAAACAGAGAGCAGGTACGGTCAGGCGACTGATCATCGTCCTACGTATCTGGCGCTAGCAGAATCCCCAAAACTTTTAAAGAAAGAATTGATAATGGTTTCAGATTTGCATTTTGAAAAAGGAAATGGTATGAAATTATGGAATTATTTTTATGGATTGAAGAGAAACTGATTTTATATTATTTTTATATAGTTGTTGTATAAAAGGTAATGGAAAGATTATATTGAGAGATTTATTTCAAATGTTATATTATCTTGAGACATTATACTAAGAGGTGGTATTGATTATTATCTGGTGATAGAAGGGAAACTGATATTATATTATATTAGAAGATAAACTGATATTATATGCTTTTATATTTCTTTTCTTATGAAAATAAATAGATGGTGTATTTAATAAATAAAAATTAATTCTTTTCTTAAAGATTATGATGGGTTTTCTGTTTATATATACATATTTAAGTTTTCCTTTGATACTAGTTTACAAATTTATCTTGCTGAGCTATTATAGCTCACTGTTGCTATTTATTTATATAACAACTAGATCAGGTGCAGAAACATCGCAGTGCAACCCGGAAGAGGGTAAAGGGGAAGTCTACCTTATGAGAAAGTATCGACACCTGTTCTCAAGGTAGTATATACTTTGATATGGGTGTAATAGATGGTATTCTGGGATTGTAATAATAGTTTATCTTTAACTGCTATCATTAATGGATGTTGTTCTCTGAGCATATGACTGGTGTGTGTGATGATATTAGTGTGGGGTCATTTGTGTGAGTATTAAATAGTATAAAAAAAAGACCAAGAGATATTGTTAATAAATGGAAATTGGAGTATGATGGCCCGGATTCCTGACCCCGGATCTAGGGCTGTCACAATATATGTAATAATATATAGAGTGTACGTACATTTTATTTTATTGCTAATCGTTTATGTGCATTTGAATTTGCTTAGATATTTAGTTTGTTTATTTAGCAAGGCAAGCATATTTGTAAGTAGGTGTTTTTCTTTCATTATTTTAGAACCTGCGTTGTCATAAGTTACTGATGTACAAGTTGTGGTATATGCATGTATATGATTACAATATTTATGTGATTAATGGCAAATTATTTTTGTAACAGTCCCGTTTAATGAGATGTAAATTGTATGCATTGGTGTTTGGGTTTATTGATTTACAACTTTTCATATTTAGTGTTGTATCCTATCATGAGTTCTATGCTTCATCTCCCACAACAAAACTCTTTCTTTTTATTTATTTTAATCTATATAGATTAAATGTATGACCATCATTTTGCTAAGCAACCGGCCTAAATCTTGTCTATGTGAACATTTTATAGTCTCACTCATCCATTTATGTTTAGTACTCTAGTTTGTGAGTTGTTAAAAAAATTCACCAAATTGATTAGTTTTGGTACTTGTTAGGGGAATTTATATGAGAATTTGGTACTCATTCGAGTTTTATAGACACATGAGATGTTATATTGTTTATCCTTCGGTGCTACATTTCTTGAGGTTAGTAGTGGATCAGAAAGGGTCACATCTGCACCGGTAGAGCTATAATAATGTGTAAGAACCCTAATTTTTGTTATATTTTCTTTTATTTAATATCATGTGACATTGTCAATTTGGAACCTTTCTAGTTATCCCTGTTGTTTAATGGAATTGATTGTCTGAGAAACTATGTTGTTACATTCACTATGTGAGAAAAAAGGAAGATTGTTGAAGGCAAGAATCTTATTGTTGGTAAGATTATAAAACTTGGAACTTGAGAGTTATTGGAGTATTAAAAGATTTATTAGGAATTATGACGAGGAATTATGGATATTCGAGGAATTTACACAATTAAGTACTTAAGGAATTACTAGGGAAATCTCTACGCGACAAAATATTATTACGAGGGATTAATTAAGATACGATACGAATTAAAGATTAAGTGACAAGTATTGGTGGAAGAATAATAATACAAGGAGTAGTATTGCATGCAAGTCCCATGCAACTAAGTAGTTAGGAAAAGCAAACTAGTAGTACCAAATGGACAAGAGGAATAGTAACTAGTTGCACCACTTTCCAAGGAGACAAGAGGACATGGTGGCCATACCTAGACTTGTACCATGTATCACATATACACACACTAATACATATATCACCCAACACCTTTTTACTTTAACCAACCAACACAAAATCAAAACACAAAAACACTCCCCCCCCCCCCAAGCACAAAAAGCTCTCGGCCAAGACAAAACAAGGAAGAAATTTTTTTTCTTTCTTCCATTTCTCTTCATTCATAATCCAAGGCAAAATTCCTAGGCACTCTACATCATCTAAGAAAGGTATACTAAGAATTCCAAGCCCTTTCATCCATTAATTTTCAAGATAATAATTGTTAAAGTTATTGTGAATAGTAACATTGTTAAGTTTTCTTTTAGATCTTGGATTATAAGGAGTGTAGAAGCTCATTCAAGGTGTTCTTGAGATTTGTAAGGCTTACCCAAGGCTCCTAGATACTCAAGAAGGTATAAAAACCCTAACCCCTCTTGGCCATGTAGTGTTTATGAAGTTTAATGATAGATCCATGTGTATTTGTGTTAATCTTGGATATATAAGTGATGGATGATATAGATCTTGAGTTTTAGTG
The DNA here is from genome assembly GCA_036435485.1 of Saposhnikovia divaricata. Lineage (NCBI taxonomy): Eukaryota > Viridiplantae > Streptophyta > Magnoliopsida > Apiales > Apiaceae > Saposhnikovia > Saposhnikovia divaricata. The sequence goes on from CM071601.1 coordinate 104,698,075, forward strand.
TTGTGGTTGTGATTTTGATGCTTGTGGATAGTATATGTATCTCCATGAATGTTATAAAGTATGAACTTGGTGACTTAGATGTTGGTTGTGTTGTGGAAGTAAGAATCTTGGTTGATTTAAGTGAAACAAGCATGCTGAGTTTTTCCAGGAACTTGACCTGTCTTGTAAGATGGTTTTGAACCCCCAAATCTTGTCCCCTGAGGTCCTACCATATATTGTTGGAAAGGTATTTGAATTTAGTTTCCAAAAATATAAGGTTCATGACTAGGTGATGTATGGATTTTTAGTTATGGCCGGAGAAGTGAAATGTGTTTCTGGATTCCGGACTGCACTAAATGGCCCCCTTGTGAACCTTGTTTAAACCCCTAAAAATTTATGTAGGATCATGGAAAAATTTGAGAAGCTAGTAAATGCAGTGGTGAAGGCTACCCAAAAAGAATTGGATTAAAATATGAATTTTTCAATTTTATAAAAATGCTAGAGTAAAATTCGCACAAGGGAAAAAGTCATTAAGTGGAGTATAATTTTAGGGGTGATGAATATGATTCGTTTATGGTAACTAAATTAAGTCGAATAAGTGACGAGCGGAATCGAGTGGTGACATGAACCTATAGTGGGGCTAGAGTGTCATAAGACGAAGTCGTTAAGTTAATTTTGTACCCCCTAAAACCCCGCAATTAAAGAGATATTGTTAAGGTACTAACAAACGGTTATTGCTTATGTATAGATCGTTCCACTCCGCACGCTCGACCACCCCAACCACACCAAGGCAAGTTTACTTTTCAAAACTTACATATACAAGGACTTTCACTGTTGTGTTTGTAGTTTTCAATCATATCAAATGTTTATGTTTATCGAAGTATCGATGAAATTGCGATGTATAAGTACATGTATGTTTGCACCCCTTGAACTTAGATTGAAATGTTTTCTTCGGACAACGACTCTAGCAATAGAGGTCGTAGCGGTCCGTATATACTATTGACCGGGGAGCGGTATATTATTATATCGTATTCAGATTGCGAAAACCCGAAGGGTCATTCGGGGAGTATCGTATACTCAAGTAATTATTTTTATATCTTCGTAAATACTCAAAATACCTATCTTGGATTAAAAGCTTATTTTATTAAATAATTATGAATATTAAATCTTAAAATATCATTTATTAATTATTGTTCTTTATTTTAAAGATAAAGCTAATCCAAGATACCTTTAATACTTTCAAACTCGAACTCTTTCGGACTCAAAACATTTTCGAAAACCCCCGGTCAGGTTCTGCTTCTTGTATGATTTCAAGAATCATCGGTCGACTGATGTCGGACCTCAATTACTCAGTTTTCAATCAAAATCAAATTTTTAAAAGAAAAAGAAAAAGGGACTCTGGCAGGTGTGGGAACCGTTGACGAGTTTAATAACTGCTAATCATATGAAATGTTATATTGCTTACCTTATACATATATTTCTTGCTGAGCTATAGTTGCTCACTCTTGCTTGTTTTCAAATTTACAAACACAACAGCTAAGCGAAATGGTAAGACCCAGACAGACTGCCCGAAAGCAGGTGACTAGACCCGAGGCAGCAGTTGAGATTCCACCGGTAGGCCCCATTAGCCGGATTGGTTGGCAACTTTTGTTAGTTCGTTTTATTTATAAGTATGACCTGTGTAAAGCAGTGTATCGTAACAAACTTTCAAGCCGCCAACTTCGCTTCATATCGAAGTGTTGCTGGTAGCATAAATGCTATTTAATTCGGTCTGTAATAACTCTGAAACTTTTATTTCTGCTTAATCAATTGTGTGACGTTTCTGAGACTCTAACCTGTGTGTGTGTGTGTGTGCGGTGTGAGTTTATTGTGGGGTCGATGGCTGTTTTATATATTATGTGCAAGAACAAGTATGATATTAATGGAAAATGGACCGTGAGCGCCTAGATCTCCGACCCCGGATCTGGGGGCGTCACAGAAATGGTATCAGAGCGAGGTTACAGTCCTCAGAAACGATAGTAATTTAAGAAAGCAACCCTAATAATAATAACAATAATAATAACCCTAATAACAACCCTAATAATACTTAGAACTCTCATCGAGTTTGCAGTCGGGTTATCGGATATAGCCCTGACTTTAAGGCCCGTGAGGGAACTACTCCTTAAACCTTTTTTTATGGTTAGTGACCCACCTTATTTCCATTGTGTAGATGGAGGAGATACCAGACCCTGAGGCTTTTGAGAGAGAGCATGATGAGGCACTAATGCGAGATACCGAGGATCCTGAGGAGGATATGGGTGCTGACTCTGATCTTGGCCCCTGGATTATGCTGATAGGAGATACTGATGATGAGGATCCCGTTGAGGAGCCCTTTGAGCCTGAGCCTGAGCCTGAGCCTGTTACCCCATCTCCTGTAGCTACTGATGAGGAGAGTGTGAGATCCGGTGAGGGTCGTGTTGTGTCACCCCCACCTTTCCGCAGTCATCGAGCCCTGTTTCATCGGACGGTGACTCCGAGGATGATACTTCTGGCGAGGAGGAGCTTGACCCTACCCCTGCTACTGCTCCTGCTACTGCTACTGCTACTGCACCTGTTCCTGTCATACCACCCCCGCCGATGGACCTACCCCCAATGTCGGGTACTGAGCACGCTTACGTGGTGCAGTTCCTGACCCGAGACTTACTTTCTGCAGAGGCCAAACTTAATGAGGCGAGGCGGGCACTAGTGGAGGAGCGCGAGGCGCGCTTGAGGATCCAGGCTGAGATGAGGACTGCTGTTGCTAGGAGGACTAGGGCTCGACTCCATAGGATTGAGAGGAGGAGTCGCGAGAGGATTCTTGGTTTAGGGATCCGCGGGGGCGGAGTGATTCAGGCTAGGGATGCTAGGCGTGTTGTGCGTCGTGCATTTTCCCAAATGAGGACCTTGCTCCGTCGCGGTGCGGCCCCATGATTTGTTCGAATAGCTCAGTCCTCTAGGTTCAGATGACATTAGTGTGTCGGTTTTGCGGGATAGTTGACTTGTGCAGTAGTATCCTTTCTGACCAGTGGATGAGTAGACTGACCTACAGATATGTAGATGTGACTTTGGGTAGTATGTATGGATGTAGCCCCCCTTTTGTGTAGCCCTGACTATTCAGATGATGTACTTGTTATTGTTCCACTTTTGCTAGACTTTGACATCGGAACTATGTATTTGGCTCTAACATCCAAACTTTGTGATAACCCTTGTACCGTACTTATTTAGTTTCAGTTTCCTTGATATTGTCTCAACTGCCTTACTTTCCGATGCCATGCTTTACTGTTTTGATATACAACTGTGAATATATACAATTGCTACAAGCCACAAATACAACCATGCTGTTTCAAATTTACGATATGCGATTTCAAATTGTTCTCTACAATTTCCAAAATGTTCCTACAATTTTTAAAATAAATTTTTTCAAAAAAAAAATTTTGAGGTTTCGAAATCTTGAAAACTCTTGCAAATGTTTTCGCATCCCATAGAGGTTTTTCCAAAAATGTTTTGACGTTTTATCTCCAGCATCGGGTTATTAAAACTTTTGCAACTTCCACCTTATGAGGAGGAACGATACGTTCCTGACCCGTGTAAACGCTGTCAGGTAATTAGAAAACCCTAACCCGTTTCTTGTTTCATTATCAGAATCATTCCACCTAGAAGAATGAACACTCGAGCTCACCCGGTCAGTTCTGAAGGCCAGGGTAGCCACCATGGGACCGGAGGCCACCAGATCCATGAAGGGGAGAATGTGAACCTGAGTGAGGATGAGGGCAATGATCATAACTTGTTTTATGACTCTGAGTATGACGAAGAAGAAGCTGGTGATGACACCCGAGAGGTGGAACATCCAAGGGGAGGCCCTATGGAACAGTTCATGGAGTTACTTAGGCAGAACTTGGACCGTCCCCCGGTTCAGCAACCACCCAGCAATGCTAATGCAAATGCTTTCCGGAACTTCAAATCCCTGAAACCCCCAGAATTTAAAGGAACTGCCGATCCGGTCGAGGCAAGAGCCTGGCTGAAGGAAATGGAAAAATCTTTCGAGATACTAGGTGTCGCTGAGGAGCAGAAGACTGTTTTCGCCACTTACCTTCTGAAGGGTGAGGCAAACTATTGGTGGGAAGCTAAGAAGAATTTGGAAGGAAGAGGTGTGGTGACCTGGGAGAGGTTTAGCGAGCTGTTCTTGGAGAAATACTTTCCTAGGTTCATGGAAACACAAATGGAGCTGAAGTTTTTGGAACTAAAGCAAGGTAACATGACGGTGGCCGAGTATGAGGCCAAATTTACGGAGCTGTCAAGGTTTGTGCCGGAATATGTGAACTCTGAGGCAAAGAGGGCCCGAAGGTTTCAATTAGGGCTAAAGCAATGGATTCAGAATCGTGTGGCAGTTCTTGAGCTGACAGACTATGCCACCCTGGTACAGAAAGCATCAATTGTTGAGGCTGGGAGTGAACAGATGCAGAAGGAGAGGGAAGGAAAGAAGAGGAAGTTTGATAGTCGAAAGGGAAACTCTGCGGGTGGGAGCTTTCCGAGCAAATTTAAGCGAGGAACGATGTCCCAACCCAGCGGAAACTTTGGAACCAAGAGAGCTGAAAGTTGGAGTGTGGGCCAGAGCGGCCGACCACAGGGATCGTCTTACTCTACCCCATCCCGAGCCCTACCCCCAGATTGCAACAAAAGTGGAAGGAAACATGCGGGTGTGTGTAACCTACAGGATGTGAAGTGCTTCAAGTGTGGGCTGACAGGACATTATACTAACGTCTGTCGAGGAACTAGTAACAACACCAGTGCTGGAGGTAATTGCTTCAAGTGTGGGAAACCAGGGCACCGAATGAGGGAATGTATGTCCTCTGGGCCAGCTGCATCGAGAGTGAGTGGAACTGCTTCTAACAAGGCCCCTACTGCAAGAACTTTTAACATGACGGTGCAAGATGCCGTGAGGAACACGGATGTGATTGCAGGTACTCTACTACTTAACTCAGTTAAGGCAAATGTTTTATTTGATTTGGGAGCTACCAAGTCTTTCATATCTCTAGATTTTGTATGTCAGTTAGGCCTTAAGACTGAACCATTGAAAGACAGACTGCAAGTAGAGATAGCTAATCATGAAATTATCCCTGTTAACCAAGTATGTCCAGGTTGCGACCTAGAAATAGAAGGGCGACACTTTCGGGTAGACTTAATACCTTTTAAACTAGGAGAGTTTGACGTAATAGTAGGTATGGATTGGTTAACAACCCACGGAGCCCAGATTGATTGTGTAAAGAAGAAAGTAAGTTTGAGACTGCCAGGGGACGAGGAAGTAGTGTTTAGTGGAAAATGGCAAAACCAAAAGTTCCTGACTATGATTCAAGCTAAGAAGCTGTTACGTAAAGGATGCGAAGCCTATTTAGCCTATGTGAAGGATACCAAGAAGGAGGCACCAAACCTACAGGAAATCCCTGTTGTTAATGAGTTCGCGGACGTATTTCCGGATGATCTTCCCGGACTACCACCTGATAGAGACATCGAGTTCGCTATAGACTTAGTTCCAGGTACGGCCCCAATTTCGAAAGCCCCATATCGGCTAGCCTCATTGGAGATGAAAGAGCTAGCCACTCAGTTACAAGAGTTGTTGGATAAAGGGATGATAAGACCTAGTGTGTCACCGTGGGGAGCCTCGGTGTTATTCGTGAAAAAGAAGGATGGTAGTATGAGATTATGTATAGACTACAGGGAGTTGAACAAGGTGACTATAAAGAATAAATATCCCTTACCCAGAATAGATGACCTGTTTGATCAACTAAAAGACGCAGTTTATTTCTCTAAAATCGATTAGAGGACCGGGTGCCACCAGTTAAGGATTAAGCCAGAAGATATACCAAAGACGGCCTTTCGCACCCGGTACGGACACTATGAGTTCCTAGTGATGTCATTTGGGTTAACAAATGCCCCTGCAGCTTTCATGGACTTAATGAATCGAGTCTTCAAGAAGTACTTGGACAAGTGTGTTATAGTCTTCATCGATGACATCTTGATTTATTCCAAGATGAAAGAGGAACATGCAGAGCACTTGAGGATTGTATTAGGAGCATTGAGAGAAGAAAAGTTGTACGCTAAGTTTTCGAATTGTGAATTTTGGTTGAAGGAAGTTCAGTTTTTAGGACATGTGATTAGCGAACAAGGCATTCTAGTGGACCCAGCCAAAATAGAGGCTGTATCAAATTGGGAGAGACCAACCACTCCGACAGAGGTGTGAAGTTTTATAGGGTTGGCTGGCTACTATAGGAGATTTGTTCAAGACTTTGCCAAGATAGCAGCCCCTTTGACCCGACTAACTCGCAAGACCGAGAAGTTTGTGTGGACTGAAAAATGCGAAGAGAGCTTCCAAGAGTTGAAAAAGAGGTTGGTGACAGCACCAGTACTAGCCCTACCAGATGATAAGGGAGATTTTGTGATTTATAGCGACGCATCCCATAAAGGTTTAGGGTGTGTGCTTATGCAGCACGGTAAAGTGATTGCGTATGCGTCCAGACAACTTAAGGAGTACGAGATAAGATACCCCACCCACGATTTGGAATTAGCAGCGATAGTTTTCGCTTTGAAGATCTGGATACATTATCTTTACAGAGAAAAGTGTGAAATCTACACGGATCACAAGAGCTTAAAGTACATATTCACTCAGAAAGAGTTAAACATGAGGCAGAGGAGATGGCTAGAGCTAATCAAAGATTATGATTGTGAGATTCATTATCACCCAGGGAAGGCCAACGTGGTGGCCGATGCACTTAGCCGAAAGGAGAAACTCAAGATGATAACGTCAGTGGACGAGTTGATCAAGGACCTTGAGAAACTGGAGATTGAAGTGAGGTTACCAGGAATTCGGACAAGAGAGTCTAATGGAAATAAGAGTCCAACCACCGCTATTGGAAGAGATTAAGTTATGCCAGGAAAAGAAGATAGAAGAAGAAAAGAATTCGATGGAGAAAATTTTGACTGGTGAGGAAATTAAGTGTGAGAAGGACGGGAATGGAATTATGAGGTACGCATCTAGGATATGGATCCCGAACGTTCAGGAATTAAAAGACGAGATTTTGCAAGAGGCTCATAGTTCAAGGTACTCAATTCACCCTGGAGGTACTAAGATGTATAGAGATTTGAGAGAATACTATTGGTGGCCAAATATGAAGAAGGACGTGGCAGAGTGGGTAAGTAAATGCTTGACATGTCAAAGAGTAAAGGCCGAACACCAGAGGCCCAGTGGATTGTTGCAACCCTTAGAGATACCCGAGTGGAAGTGGGAGCATGTTGCGATGGACTTTGTGGTCGGACTACCAAGGACCAAGACTAATCATGATGCCATTTGGGTAATTATCGATAGATTGACCAAGTCAGCACATTTTCTTCCCATCAACGAGAGATACACTGTCGACAAGCTGGCAGATATTTACTTAAAGGAGATTGTGGTTAGGCATGGGGTTCCTGTGAGCATTGTATCAGATAGAGACCCAAGATTCAACTCCAGGTTCTGGAGGAGTTTTCAGGATTGTGTGGGGACCAAGTTGAACATGAGTACTGCATACCACCTCCAATCAGACGGACAAAGTGAGAGAACCATCCAGACCATAGAGGACATGTTGAGAGTATGTGCCATCGATTTTGAGGGAAGTTTGGATGACCACTTGCCGTTGATCGAATTTTCCTACAACAACAGTTACCATGCGAGTATAGGAATGCCCCCATAAGAAGCTTTATACGGACGAAGATGTCGGTCTCCCTTGTGTTGGGAAGAAGTTGGAGAGCGGAAGATTTTAGGGCCTGAACTGGTCCAACAGACAAGATAAACTATCGAACTCATAATAGGACGGCTGGTAGCAGCCCAAGACAGACAGAAGAAGTATGCGGACCAGACCCGCAAGGACAAGGAATATGAGGTAGGAGAGTTTGTGATGTTAAAGGTATCACCGTGGAAGGGATTGATGAGATTTGGTAAGAAGGGGAAGCTGAGCCCCAGATTTATTGGACCTTTTGAGATCTTGAGACGAGTTGGAAAGTTAGCCTATGAATTGGCTTTACCCCCGAGTTTGCAGCAAGTACATAATGTGTTCCATGTGTCCATGCTACGACCCTACCATACCGACTTCCGACACGTGATAAAATATGATCAAGTGGATCTACAGCCAGACTTAACCTATGTGGAGCAACCCGTAGAAATCATGGATAGAAAAGAACAGGTGCTGAGGAACAAGGTTGTCAAACTAGTAAGAGTTTTGTGGAGGAACCAGAATGTCGAAGAATCAACTTGGGAATTAGAGAGCACGATGCGTGAAAAGCACTCTCAACTGTTTTCAACCTGATTCCGGGACGGAATCCTTTTAAGGAGGGGAGGCTGTAAGAACCATAATTTTTGTTATATTTTCTTTTATTTAATATCATATGACATTGTCAATTTGGAACTTTTCTAGTTATCCCTGTTGTTTAATGGAATTGATTGTCTAAGAAACTATGTTGTTACATTCACTATGTAAGAAAAAAGGAAGATTGTTGAAGGCAAGAATCTTATTGTTGGTAAGATTATAAAACTTGGAACTTGAGAGTTATTGGAGTATTAAAAGATTTATTAGGAATTATGACGAGGAATTATGGATATTCGAGGAATTTACACAATTAAGTACTTAAGGAATTACTAGGGAAATCTCTACGGGACAAAATATTATTATGAGAGATTAATTAAGATACGATACGAATTAAAGATTAAGTGACAAGTATTGGTGGAAGAATAATGATACAAGGAGTAGTATTGCATGCAAGTCCCATGCAACTAAGTATTTAGGAAAAGCAAACTAGTAGTACCAAATGGACAAGAGGAATAGTAAATAGTTGCACCACTTTCCAAGGAGACAAGAGGACATGGTGGCCATACCTAGACTTGTACCATGTATCACATATACACACACTAATACATATATCACCCAACGCCTTTTTACTTTAACCAACCAACACAAAATCAAAACACAAAAACACTCTCCCCCCCCCCCCAAGCACAAAAAACTCTCGGCCAAGACAAAACAAGGAAGAAATTTTTTTTCTTTCTTCCATCTCTCTTCATTCATAATCCAAGGCAAAATTTCTAGGCACTCTACATCATCTAAGAAAGGTATACTAAGAATTCCAAGCCCTTTCATCCATTAATTTTCAAGATATTAATTGTTAAAGTTATTGTGAATAGTAACATTGTTAAATTTTCTTTTAGATCTTGGATTATAAGGAGTGTAGAAGCTCATTCAAGGTGTTCTTGAGATTTGTAAGGCTTACCCAAGGCTCCTAGATACTCAAGAAGGTATAAAAACCCTAACCCCTCTTGGCCATGTAGTGTTTATGAAGTTTAATGATAGATCCATGTGTATTTGTGTTAATCTTGGATATATAAGTGATGGATGATATAGATCTTGAGTTTTAGTGTTGTGGTTGTGATTTTGATGCTTGTGGATAGTATATGTATCTCCATGAATGTTATAAAGTATGAACTTGGTGACTTAGATGTTGGTTGTGTTGTGGAAGTAAGAATCTTGGTTGATTTAAGTGAAACAAGCATGCTGAGTTTTTCCAGGAACTTGACCTGTCTTGTAAGATGGTTTTGAACCCCCAAATCTTGTCCCCTGAGGTCCTACCATATATTGTTGGAAAGGTATTTGAATGTAGTTTCCAAAAATATAAGGTTCATGACTAGGTGATGTATGAATATTTAGTTATGGCCGGAGAAGTGAAATGTGTTTCTGGATTCCGGACTACACTAAATGGCCCCCTTGTGAACCTTGTTTAAACCCCTAAAAATTTATGTAGGATCATGGAAAAATTTGAGAAGCTATTAAATGCAGTGGTGAAGGCTACCCAAAAAGAATTGGATTAAAATATGAATTTTTCAATTTTATAAAAATGCTAGAGTAAAATTCGCACAAGGGAAAAAGTCATTAAGTGGAGTATAATTTTAGGGGTGATGAATATGATTCGTTTATGGTAACTAAATTAAGTCGAATAAGTGACGAGCGGAATCGAGTGGTGACATGAACCTATAGTGGGGCTAGAGTGTCATAAGACGAAGTCGTTAAGTTAATTTTGTACCCCCTAAAACCCCGCAATTAAAGAGATATTGTATAGATCGTTCCACTCCGCACGCTCGACCACCCCAACCACACCAAGGCAAGTTTACTTTTCAAAACTTACATATACAAGGACTTTCACTGTTGTGTTTGTAGTTTTCAATCATATCAAATGTTTATGTTTATCGAAGTATCGATGAAATTGCGATGTATAAGTACATGTATGTTTGCACCCCTTGAACTTAGATTGAAATGTTTTCTTCGGACAACGACTCTAGCAATAGAGGTCGTAGCGGTCCGTATATACTATTGACCGGGGAGCGGTATATTATTATATCGTATTCAGATTGCGAAAACCCGAAGGGTCATTCGGGGAGTATCGTATACTCAAGTAATTATTTTTATATCTTCGTAAATACTCAAAATACCTATCTTGGATTAAAAGCTTATTTTATTAAATAATTATTTTATTAATTATGAATATTAAATCTTAAAATATCATTTATTAATTATTGTTCTTTATTTTAAAGATAAAGCTAATCCAAGATACCTTTAATACTTTCAAACTCGAACTCTTTCGGACTCAAAACATTTTCGAAAACCCCCGGTCAGGTTCTGCTTCTTGTATGATTTCAAGAATCATCGGTCGACTGATGTCGGACCTCAATTACTCAGTTTTCAATCAAAATTAAGTTTTTAAAAGAAAAAGAAAAATGGACTCTGGCAGGTGTGGGAACCGTTGACGAACGATTCCCGGGATGTGTAAGCGGCCGTGAGCCAGGCGGTCCATCAATTATTATTCCGGCCCAGGTGTTGCCGAAGGATGATTACGGATGTAGTTTTCATCGAGGGTGATTACGGATGTAGTTTTCACTCAGGGATAGTTACGGATGTAGTTTCTATCCTTCTACCGGTAGAGAAGACCCGCGGATTATTGGACTTGGATGTGGCGACTGATCATCGTCAATCCCTGTCAGGTTTTGTGTTTTCTTTAAGTCCCATTCCTCCATTTTGGAAAAATACTCAAACACTGCTTCTTGGGCCTAAGTGCCAAGTTGCCGATAGTGTTCTATTTTGATGAGAAAGATGTTGACTCTATGCAGTATCTAGAACTGCAAGTTTATTTTGAAAATAAGGGCACGTATCGGTGCACGTTCGAAATTTCTCAACAATGACAAGTGATTTTATATCTGATTGATACAAACGAGTTTAATAACTGCTAATCATATGAAATGTTATATTGCTTACCTTATACATATATTTCTTGCTGAGTTATAGTTGCTCACTCTTGCTTGTTTTCAAATTTACAAACACAACAGCTAAGCGAAATGGCAAGACCCAGACAGACTGCCCGAAAGCAGGTGACTAGACCCGAGGCAGCAGTTGAGATTCCACCGGTAGGCCCCATTAGCCGGATTGGTTGGCAACTTTTGTTAGTTCGTTTTATTTATAAGTATGACCTGTGTAAAGCAGTGTATCGTAACAAACTTTCAAGCCGCCAACTTCGCTTCATATCGAAGTGTTGCTGGTAGCATAAATGCTATTTAATTCGGTCTGTAATAACTCTGAAACTTTTATTTCTGCTTAATCAATTGTGTGACGTTTCTGAGACTCTAACCTGTGTGTGTGTGTGCGGTGTGAGTTTATTGTGGGGTCAATGGCTGTTTTATATATTATGTGCAAGAACAGGTATGATATTAATGGAAAATGGACCGTGAGCGCCTAGATCTTCGACCCCGGATCTGGGGGCGTCACATAATGTGTCGTGGATTCTAAATTTTGATAAATGTTAACCAAATTGAGGTAAGTTTTCTATCCCAACTTTCTGGTTATTTCGAAATTATATTTAAATGTTTTAAGTACTGAAAATATATGTGATTATGTTTCCGCTCTATTTTATTGATATAAAATTTGGGTCAAGTGCTACTCCCTCCGTCCCATTTGATTATATACATTGGGGGACGGGGGCGTGACACGCATTTTAAGGCTCTTAATTACTATAGTTACATAACTTATTTTTACAATTTTCTTTTTTGTACAAAAAATTTTTTTTAAAAATAAGTTATGGAACTATACTACTTATGCACCTTAAAATGCATGTCAAACACTCTAAAAAATGTATAGAAATGAATGGGACGGAGGGAGTATTATTTTGAAGAATATGATTTTGGATTTTGTAAAAATACGAGCTTTGACACCCCAGTTGAATCTATAATCTGAACCCTTTAGTATCGGCGCATAGTTCCGGAACTAAATTTTGATACCTCTCTAGAGCGCACTTAGGTGTAATTTCTAATACCTTGGTAAGGGACGCAATACTAAATTCTGGACTGCGTCACCTGTTTATAGTGACTTCTGAAATTCTGGACCGAGTCATCGGTTTGTAATGACCTTAGTTTAGACAGGTGGTTAAAAAGTTATCATTTCGTGAGTTATGAATTTTCTTGAAATTATTGTATTTATACTGTATTTTATTTATTATTTTTGACCCGCTGGTTTGTTTGGTTAATTTATTTGTTGGGCTTTTTAGCTCACTCTTTTAATATTTCAGCATCTGTTCGGTTCGTTGAATTTATAAGAAGCTTGTTAGTTGAGTTTTTTTTTTATATAGATCATGTCCAATAAATATCTTTGATAGCTGCACTTCTATTTTTGGTGATTTAAATTGTAATAGAATTGTAATAATTTTTTGTTTGAATTTTTGAGATTAAATTTTTGTATCTTTATTTTTAGCTTGAACTAACATTCCAAAAAAATAGGGGATGTTGCACGAAGAAAATTGGTAAAAGATTGAGCATGGCTTAGTTGCTTGAACGTACACATTCTTCTCTTGTAGTAAATAAAGAAGAACAAAAATACGAACGTAAGGCTATGCTTTTTCTTACAACCAAAAAATGTTTATTTAATTGGTGGATTATGCCTTTCCAGCTGCCTACGTTAAAAGGAGAGAATATCTTCTTCTTTTTTTTTTTGAAAAAATAGGCGATGCTCAGGAGTTGGAATGTATTTATTTGCTTCCTTTATTACCGGAAAATAAAGACAAAGGGAATCAGTGCTCTTCAAGCCTAATCGCTACTTTTTTCTTAGAATTAGGATTTAGGGGTATCCTACAAAACAAATATATACTCTTTATTAATATGAAAAACCTTGTATTAATGGTACACAATATTATCAAAAGACCAAAATATCAAATTTGGTTATCATTAAATTCGGGATTCGAATCCTTATAATTACATAATTATACAAAAGGGTTTTATTTGCTTAAGAATAACCTCAGGATTCTAACGGAGGTTAAAACATTTTCAATACAAATTTAAGGTTATATATGTAAATCACTAATAAAAATTTAATATTTACAAAAATGCCCCTGCGGCCCCTCACTTTATAAGTACATATTTGTTATAACCTTAGGGGAGATCCCTGAGATTTTCCTCAAATCCAGTTTTCTCTTATACAAAATTTATTTATTTTAAATTTTTTTTGCTTCATCTCGGGTTCGATTCCTTACAACTACACAATTATAAAGATTTATTTATTTTAATTTTTTTAGCTTTATCTCGGATGCGATTCTGTATAACTATATAATTAAATAGTTTTTATTAATTTACATAATTAAATAGTATTTATTAATTTATTAATATTAATATTTTAATCTTAGCTCATGTTCAATATGTGCTAGTATTAAATAATGTATTAAAAAAATATCCCAAGTTTTGTAATATAAGTTTGATCATAAAAAAGAGCAATGTACATATACATCTTTTTTGTCATTAATATTGTTATTCGCAAGATAATTTCTTCGACGAAGAAGTGATATTTTTCTGTGCTCTTGAATCAAGAGAAAAAAAAGGATATTTATCAAAAATACTAGATTTAAAGTTTCTATTTGCAAAAATATCATCTTCTTTAATAAATTGCAATTTTACTAAACCAAGTTTCAAATTGCAAAAAAAATACTAAGTCAACCCTTCCCCCCTCCCTCCTTTTATGCCCAGCCGATTGTTGTACTTTTTTTTTTAAGGTGTGGTGATGTTTTGGTGGATTTGGGTTGTAACTGAATTCAACCACATTCAACTTAATGCAACCACATGGAACTTTTTTTTTACCTTTTTTTTTCTTTTTTTTAAGGTGGGGGTGATGTTTTGGTGGATTTGGGTTGCAACTGAATGCAACCACATTCAACTTAATGCAACCACATGCAACTTTTTTTTAAAAGGTGGGGTGATTTTGGTGGATTTGGGTTGCAAGGCCCCGCCAGGGGCAATATTCAACTGAATGCAACCACCTTCAACTTTTTTTTTTTTTAAAAAGGTAGGTAATTTTGGTGGATTTGGGTTGCAAGGCCCCGTCAAGGACAATATTCAACTGAATGCAACCACATTCAACTTTTTTTAAAAAAAGGTAGGGTGATTTTGGTGGATTTGGGTTGCAAGGTCCCACCAGGGGCAATATTCAACTGAATGCAACTGAAATCAGAAATTTAGTTGCATGTGGTTGCATTCAGTTGCTGATTTCAAGTTCCATTAATGAGGTCGAAAATGACAACTGAAAAATGGAACTTGAAATCAGAAATTTATTTGCATGTGGTTGTATTCAGTTGCAAATTTAATTGAATATGCCCCTACGGGGCCATGCAACCTAAATCACCAAAATATCACCCACCATAAATATATATATATATATATATATATATAGAGTTGCACTCCATAGCAAACACCTTATATAATAAACAATAAAGAACACCTCATATCTAATATAATTTAAGAGTTCCGTCATAGCACCCAATACAAAAAGTTATTATTTTTTTACCCTCTAGCAAACCAGCAAAAAGAAAAAAAAATTTGAAAATTTACTGTTCATTGATGACGCCATGATGACGTCATCAGTGAACAGTAATTTTCAATTTTTTTTAGACTTGATAGAGGGTAAAAAAATAACAACTTTTTGTATTGGGTGCCCCTGGCGGGGCCAAAGGATCTAATAGATCTAAGGTGTTCTTTGTTGTTTGTTATATAAGAGTGTTCTGTATGGAGTAAAGGCATATATATATATATATATATATATATATATATATATATATATATATATATATATATATATAGTTTAAAAATGAGGTCGAAAATGACAAATGACAAATGGAACTTGAAATCAGAAATTTAGTTGCATGTGGTTGCATTTAGTTGGATGTGGTTGCATTCAGTTGAATATGCCCCTGCAAACCAAATCCACAAAAATCTCCCCACCTAAACAAAAGAAGTTGAATGTGGTTGAATTCAGTTGAATGTGGTTGCATTCAGTTTAATATGTCCTGCGGGGCCTTGCAACCCAACTCCACCAAAATAGCACCCCACCTTAATAATAATAATAATAATAATAATAATAATAATAATAATAATAATAATAATAATAATAATAATAATAATAATAATAATAATAAAGTACAACAGTCGGCAGCGTTCAACAGAAACGGGGGGCGGGGGAGGGGGGGTTAGGGTTAGGATTAGTATTTTTGCAATTTTGAAACTTAGTTAGTAAAATTACAAATAGCTATTCTTAACAAAAGTAAATGTGCAAAATTTTATTTTTTCCTATTTATTTATGAAAAAAAGCCCAAAAATAGAAATTAAAAATGTGTATCTCTGTTCTAAAAGATTTTGGCATGACACAGAATCTGTAACGTCCCGACTTCCCAATCTGAAAATATACTGTTTATAATAAAATAGACTTTGATACAGGGGAATTTTTAGAAAAAATCGGCATGAAGTATTCGTAAATCGGATTATCCACCTGTATTTCAACCCAACCAAATTCCAATTTAACAAATACAATTAAAACTTAATACACCAATGATTCCTCATCGAGGATCGATTCCAGGTTATGGTATGAAACAAGAATCTACACTATACACATTATTACAACTTCTATTTCTGCTCTGAATACAAAAATTACTATACCATCTAATTTGTAGCGCAATCCCAATCTGTGCTTACCCGCTCTAGCTCTGAAATCTATCCTGTATAAAATGCCTCATCGCTCTCATTCGCAGGGATAAATGTAGTAGATCATCCTTAATCCTAACTGCAAAGAGTTATGTAAAACAAAGCAAGAGTGAGCCAAAGAACGCTCAACAAGTTAATAATATAGTGAAACAATGGTATTACGATAATTCATTGATGAACAATATCAATGAATACTTTATCTCAAGAGATCATTCAATTTAAATCATAAGGTAAAACTTTTCCATTTACTACAAACCACCACTGTCTCAGATAAAACTTTGAGAAAAAGAATATCAAGAAATCCCCCAATTATTCTTACTCCACTTTCAACGTACAATGTTACTCGCGAAGGGAATAATTGGGAAACTTCTATCCATCCTTAATCTCATTGTTTTATTGATTTTCCAAATTTTCATCAAGATAGAAAACGACTAACTCTGATATCCACAATTTCGAAACTAATGACCATTTACCTTGAAACATATATATCTTATCAAAACATTTTTTTTTTCTTTATACCATTCCATTATTCAAACATACTTTTCATAAAACCTTTTTAAGACATTTAAGTTGTTTGTATTATTATCCTGATTACAGACAATACGGGTGATCAGCCACGTAAAGTCCCCCTTCCTTTGAAATTGGGTTCCCATTTAGGCAACACATTGACCTTTAATGCTGGACTAGGACCACCCTAGCCTCTTACGCTAAATAAAAATGCTGGACTAGGACCACCCTAGCCTCTTACGCTTTTCCAATTTATAAACAAATTTATTACTAATAATTTAAAACATTTCACTTTTAAGTCCTTTATACTCACTGATAACAGATCAGCCCAGTATAAGGAATTTTAAAAACATTTTTTTTTTATTTAATTAATCCATTTTCATTTGCAATAATAAAAGACTGAGGATCAGGGAAGCATTCGATATAAAGAATCATAAACAGTAAAGCAATAAGATTGAATTTACATAGCATGGTGCAGCAAAACAGAATCGTATATAAACAAGAAGACATAAATCAATTAAAGAACGAAGCAACTGTTAAGATTCAAGGATTTAACAACCATTTATAGAATATACATGGAATAGAGAAATCTGAAGTTCAAGGAGGATTTAAGTTACTGTACTGGTCATAAACAATTGAAGAATTGAAGAACAAAACAAGGGTTAGGGTTCTAGAATTTAATTCAAGGGTTATAAAATTTGGTTTCGCTGATATGGTTTAAATGAATAATCATAAGGAAAAAGGCTAAGATAAAGCAAGACATAAATTGTAAGTCAAGGGTTATAGCGACGAAAAATAGGGTAAAGAATAAGGTACATGTGTTTCAATAGTAATTTATAAGGAATAAACAATAAGGTATAAAAGGTTCAAAATAATTAAAAAGGAATGACATTAAGGTATAAGAATTTAAACAACAATTCATAAGCAGTTCAAGGAATCTGAACTTAAATACAAGGTTCGAGTCACTGGCAACAAAAGAATGGGGTATAGATACAAGCAAAAGGAATTGAAAGACATATGAGATAAATAACATAAAACAGTTTCACATCACTTGAACGATAAGTGAGGTTAGTACACTTGCAACTAATTTTGACAGAAATATTGTATAAATAACAGAAACAGATTTATCCCACTTGAACAATAAGCAGGGAATAATATACTTGCCTCAATACATGAAGTTTCCATTTCCAACATCTCAATTCTTTACCCACTTTACATCAGTCTCCACTTCTTTATACATTGATCTTTATTCGATCACACGTCCGTTCTTTTATCACTTGTCAGTCTCTACCCGAGCACACTCGTCCACTCCGATAATTATTCCATTCCTCGAGATTCCATCTAGACGTGCGCTGGCTCTTGGTCGGCCTCCTATTCGTACCTATAGAAAGGTAAAGTACTATTTCAGTACGATTGTAATCTTAACCGTGTAATCTTGTTCTACCCAAACGCGTCCTATAACGCTTTACACTTAACACATATAATTCATATTGGTTATACTCGTAAAATAATTTAGTACAATTAGATAAACCACATAAACACTTAGCACGTAAGTCTCGATCTGATCAAAATGTGCATATAATTCCTTTATCCTTAAAAATCAAATTAATATCCTTAATGCTTTAACAATTATAATTATCACTATCTAAGTACCAGCTATTATCATAACTCTAAAGTTCGAGTAAATGGCATAAAAATTTTGTTACACATAACCTGCTAAAACCACATATCAACTGGTGCATTCACAATTACCCCTTCTTTAGGCTAAATAACCTCGATAATTACACATACATATTGACGCAGGCAACACCATCAAGACAAATCAACAACAAGACAATTTAGAAAACCGCCAACAATTTCCCAAAAACCTCAATACAATTCGTTTCTTAACATATATACTACAGATAAACACCCACAATTGATTATACAAACCCAACCGAAATTACAACTAAATCAGCAACTAACTTAAAATATAAATATTCATAGGTTTTGTCGTAATAACATACAACTACAATCACGAAATCACACTCCCACAACAATTTACATATATCTTAATTACATTAACCAATACCATTCGACTCTTTTGAAATTTCAAACTGAAATTAAATCAAGCACCCATTGGTAACATACAACTATCAATAGCCACTACTCAAACCTAGGAAAAAAAACATAACGATCCTCCACACCCATTATCCAATACCACGAAATACCATAAAACATCACCTACATTTATTCCATCCCACCACCATCGCTCCCCTGCCTTCTTCCTGCCGCAACACCGACCAACCTTCATTCCCTCTTCATCAATCTGCCTTACGCCCCAAAACAAACACACATTCAGAACTGCACATACACAGCGACACACATACCCACACACCCCTATGATTACACACACACGGCTTTAATCGCAGGAATACCTAGGAGAGGTAATACAGAGGGGAGAGATGGTTCGACTTTTGCAATAAGAATCATCAAGACATCAGTCGACCACACATATGGCTCGGTAATTACACACAAATCATACAAACACTTACTCATACAATACATACATACGCACACCATGAGCGCAGCAGGTCAGCGAGAAAAAAAAAGAGAGTAAAGGGAGGTGTTTTACAAGAGTGAAAACTGCCCGAGAGAACAGAGAGAGACGGGTTCGAGAGAATAAAGAGATTGTTAGAGAGAATTTGAGGGAGAGATCCAGAAGGGTCGAGAGAAAGAACAAAGCCAGGACTGATTCTTTTGGGGACTTGGGTTTGGGGGTTAAAAGGATAAGAATAATCTAGAATTTCATAATTTAAAATTCCAATTAAAAACAATTCAATTTCGCTTTGTAAATAGAAACTAAATGTGTAATATTTGATAAAATTATAAAAAAATCATTTTTAAAATATAGAGAATCAAATTAGCTATCTCCCCATATTTTTAAAATATTTTTAGGATAAAAAATGAATTAAATATGAATTTTACAAGTTTTGATCCTTTAAATGCAATAAAACTCTTAAAATCATTTTAAAATGCTTAAACACTCAAAATAATTCACCCAATAATTTTAAAAACTAATTAAATATAAAAAGATGATATTACAAAAGATTTCGGGATTTTTAAATACTCCGATGATTTTATAAAAATTTTCAAAGATCAATAACACATGATTTAAATAGATTCGAATCATAAAAAAAATACAAATAAAAATACACGGACTTGCACATCGCACATGCATCCTCATATAAACATGTAAACATGATGTCATTTACATTTAATCCTAAAAAAATAAAAATAAAAATTCTCACACCCTATAATCCACATTTAATATTAAATAATTAAATATTAATAATAACAAATACGAAATTTTCTAGGGCGTTATATCCTTCCCCCCTTAATAGGATTCTGTCCTCAGAATCAAACTTAAGAAAATGTAATGACAGTACTACTCAACCATTTCTCCTTCAATTTCCATGTCATTTCTTCCACACTAGCATTCCTTTATATCAATTCACATATCGATAGGCTCATCCTGTAGGCCTTTGAATTCTAACATAAACTTAATTCTTTGGTTTGCATGCCTCGTTACTTTTATATACTTATCACTCGCATGTGACGATCCTGGTCTACCGAAAATCGGACATGACCTATTCGTATAATGGACTATGCCCTGTACACAACGCCTCCATTACTGACCCAATCATCCATAATAATTCCTTCATATACAATACTAAAACAAAACCTGCCTTAACCTGCAGCAACATTCTGCCTTGACTTGAAGTAAACGGGTAAATAATTAAATCTTTAAAATGAATTCCACGCGACTAAAGCAATTGATACTACTTCCGCGCTCCTACCCATAACTCAGGTTGCCCAAGATAAAACTTTGAGAAAAAGAATATCAAGAAATCCCCTAATCATTCTTACTCCCCTTTCAACGTACAATGTTACTCGAGGAGGGAATAATTAGGAAACTTCTATCTATCCTTAATCTCATTGTATTACTGAGGCACCATTTACTTTAAAACATATATATCTTATTAGCAATTCAAACTATTCCCGGGGTATTTTCAATCTTTCCTTGTTCGTCCGGTTGCACTAACACTGGGACGGTTTTCAATCTCTTCCTTGACTCCTGAAAGCTTTCTCCATCTTTATCCGTTCGTTTCCTGATTTGTAGGCTTGTCCACTGCTGTAGCTATCTTGGTAACATCTTTGACAACCTTTGATAATTGTTAGTTGGTCCTTCAAAGTTTTCGTTCTCCACTAGCGTCTTAGGCCTTTCCCGATTCATTATTGCTTCATCGTCACGGCATTCATTTCGATCCTTTCGTTAGATCCTGAAAATTATAGTTCTTCCAATTGCAAAGCTCGTACTTAGTAATCATATGCATGTCCTTTTTATATCCTCAAATATCTCGTGATGTCTTCTGATCTTAAATCTTTGCTCAACATAACTATCACATACCAACTATATCCATTATTATTATTATTCGATTTTCGACCTTAACAAAATTAATAATGTCATGTCCTTGTCATCTGCTCCTTGTCCATACTTGCTTTAACCTCAATTCTCAAACCTGCTCATCCAAATTTTCATTCGACGTAAATGTAGCTTACACCACAATCATTGATAACTTTTAGAAATCACAAAGGTTTATAACAAAAGAAATCAATACAATGGATAGGTGTTAGCAGGTATAAATATAAGGTGAGTTTTGGTTTGATAATAATTTTATAAAAGAATTTAACTGAGAGATCAATATGATCATTGAACTAATTTCAGGTTGCATTTGTCACTTAGGTCAACCGCCATAGCACAAGAAGGGGGCCAGTCTTCTGTACTTTCATGACAAACACAATTAGTGGCGTCCCACCAGACTTCTATCACATAGATAAGATGTCCCTGAATCCCCTATATACATAGGGTTGTTCATCCCAGTAAGAATAAATAAGGTCAGGTATTCAGAGAGAAACAAAAAGAATTCAAAAGTTTCAAAAAGTTTATAGATATACAATGTTGATTAAGGAATAACAATTATTCGGGGAAATTAGAAAGAATTCAAGGGTCTCAATAATTTATATGCATCATGTTGAATCAAATGATCCCCTGGAAAATATAGGTATCTCTGAAAGAATAGAAATGTGTGTAATCGAATCTGGCATACGAAGTTCATCATATATTGAAGTATAAATGATTATCAAAGGTGGTAAGGTATTATCAAAATAAGAAGAAACAGAAAGGAAGGTTAAATCTCCTTAATCAATAAATTAAATGAAATCAACGGCTAGTAGTGAATAAACACGCTCTTATTCCAACACATACTAGAACTCGCATTTCGCATCTTGTTTACAGTCTTTTCGCACTTTCAATGTCGTTCACAGGGTAACTAAAGTCGCATAGGAAATTCTAGAACATACACGAAGGTCTACACGTAGCATCCTCAAATCCGGTAACTCCGATCGTCTATTTAACGTAGGCGGCGCCGAATCAACTGCCTCGTCCAAAGTCGTACCTTAGAATGAATCGAATTTTGGCTCGCGATATGTCGAAATACTAACTAACGTCGCAACCGTTGTCCTAATAAACTAAGGCGAACCTCATCCCAGATCGTTCCATCTAACGTCTAACCTAAATACTTACACCTAATCATCCTAACTTGTTTCAGTGACCATAACCTGTCGCTCTGATACCAACCTGTAACGTCCCGACTTCCCAATCTGAAAATATACTGTTTATAATAAAATAGACTTTGATACAGGGGAATTTTTAGAAAAAATCGGCATGAAGTATTCGTAAATCGGATTATCCACCTGTATTTCAACCCAACCAAATTCCAATTTAACAAATACAATTAAAACTTAATACACCAATGATTCCTCATCGAGGATCGATTCCAGGTTATGGTATGAAACAAGAATCTACACTATACACATTATTACAACTTCTATTTCTGCTCTGAATACAAAAATTACTATACCATCTAATTTGTAGCGCAATCCCAATCTGTGCTTACCCGCTCTAGCTCTGAAATCTATCCTGTATAAAATGCCTCATCGCTCTCATTCGCAGGGATAAATGTAGTAGATCATCCTTAATCCTAACTGCAAAGAGTTATGTAAAACAAAGCAAGAGTGAGCCAAAGAACGCTCAACAAGTTAATAATATAGTGAAACAATGGTATTACGATAATTCATTGATGAACAATATCAATGAATACTTTATCTCAAGAGATCATTCAATTTAAATCATAAGGTAAAACTTTTCCATTTACTACAAACCACCACTGTCTCAGATAAAACTTTGAGAAAAAGAATATCAAGAAATCCCCCAATTATTCTTACTCCACTTTCAACGTACAATGTTACTCGCGAAGGGAATAATTGGGAAACTTCTATCCATCCTTAATCTCATTGTTTTATTGATTTTCCAAATTTTCATCAAGATAGAAAACGACTAACTCTGATATCCACAATTTCGAAACTAATGACCATTTACCTTGAAACATATATATCTTATCAAAACATTTTTTTTTCTTTATACCATTCCATCATTCAAACATACTTTTCATAAAACCTTTTTAAGACATTTAAGTTGTTTGTATTATTATCCTGATTACAGACAATACGGGTGATCAGCCACGTAAAGTCCCCCTTCCTTTGAAATCGGGTTCCCATTTAGGCAACACATTGACCTTTAATGCTGGACTAGGACCACCCTAGCCTCTTACGCTAAATAAAAATGCTGGACTAGGACCACCCTAGCCTCTTACGCTTTTCCAATTTATAAACAAATTTATTACTAATAATTTAAAACATTTCACTTTTAAGTCCTTTATACTCACTGATAACAGATCAGCCCAGTATAAGGAATTTTAAAAACATTTTTTTTTTTATTTAATTAATCCATTTTCATTTGCAATAATAAAAGACTGAGGATCAGGGAAGCATTCGATATAAAGAATCATAAACAGTAAAGCAATAAGATTGAATTTACATAGCATGGTGCAGCAAAACAGAATCGTATATAAACAAGAAGACATAAATCAATTAAAGAACGAAGCAACTGTTAAGATTCAAGGATTTAACAACCATTTATAGAATATACATGGAATAGAGAAATCTGAAGTTCAAGGAGGATTTAAGTTACTGTACTGGTCATAAACAATTGAAGAATTGAAGAACAAAACAAGGGTTAGGGTTCTAGAATTTAATTCAAGGGTTATAAAATTTGGTTTCGCTGATATGGTTTAAATGAATAATCATAAGGAAAAAGGCTAAGATAAAGCAAGACATAAATTGTAAGTCAAGGGTTATAGCGACGAAAAATAGGGTAAAGAATAAGGTACATGTGTTTCAATAGTAATTTATAAGGAATAAACAATAAGGTATAAAAGGTTCAAAATAATTAAAAAGGAATGACATTAAGGTATAAGAATTTAAACAACAATTCATAAGCAGTTCAAGGAATCTGAACTTAAATACAAGGTTCGAGTCACTGGCAACAAAAGAATGGGGTATAGATACAAGCAAAAGGAATTGAAAGACATATCAGATAAATAACATAAAACAGTTTCACATCACTTGAACGATAAGTGAGGTTAGTACACTTGCAACTAATTTTGACAGAAATATTGTATAAATAACAGAAACAGATTTATCCCACTTGAACAATAAGCAGGGAATAATATACTTGCCTCAATACATGAAGTTTCCATTTCCAACATCTCAATTCTTTACCCACTTTACATCAGTCTCCACTTCTTTATACATTGATCTTTATTCGATCACACGTCCGTTCTTTTATCACTTGTCAGTCTCTACCCGAGCACACTCGTCCACTCCGATAATTATTCCATTCCTCGAGATTCCATCTAGACGTGCGCTGGCTCTTGGTCGGCCTCCTATTCGTACCTATAGAAAGGTAAAGTACTATTTCAGTACGATTGTAATCTTAACCGTGTAATCTTGTTCTACCCAAACGCGTCCTATAACGCTTTACACTTAACACATATAATTCATATTGGTTATACTCGTAAAATAATTTAGTACAATTAGATAAACCACATAAACACTTAGCACGTAAGTCTCGATCCGATCAAAATGTGCATATAATTCCTTTATCCTTAAAAATCAAATTAATATCCTTAATGCTTTAACAATTATAATTATCACTATCTAAGTACCAGCTATTATCATAACTCTAAAGTTCGAGTAAATGGCATAAAAATTTTGTTACACATAACCTGCTAAAACCACATATCAACTGGTGCATTCACAATTACCCCTTCTTTAGGCTAAATAACCTCGATAATTACACATACATATTGACGCAGGCAACACCATCAAGACAAATCAACAACAAGACAATTTAGAAAACCGCCAACAATTTCCCAAAAACCTCAATACAATTCGTTTCTTAACATATATACTACAGATAAACACCCACAATTGATTATACAAACCCAACCGAAATTACAACTTAATCAGCAACTAACTTAAAATATAAATATTCATAGGTTTTGTCGTAATAACATACAACTACAATCACGAAATCACACTCCCACAACAATTTACATATATCTTAATTACATTAACCAATACCATTCGACTCTTTTGAAATTTCAAACTGAAATTAAATCAAGCACCCATTGGTAACATACAACTATCAATAGCCACTACTCAAACCTAGGAAAAAAAACATAACGATCCTCCACACCCATTATCCAATACCACGAAATACCATAAAACATCACCTACATTTATTCCATCCCACCACCATCGCTCCCCTGCCTTCTTCCTGCCGCAACACCGACCAACCTTCATTCCCTCTTCATCAATCTGCCTTACGCCCCAAAACAAACACACATTCAGAACTGCACATACACAGCGACACACATACCCACACACCCCTATGATTACACACACACGGCTTTAATCGCAGGAATACCTAGGAGAGGTAATACAGAGGGGAGAGATGGTTCGACTTTTGCAATAAGAATCATCAAGACATCAGTCGACCACACATATGGCTCGGTAATTACACACAAATCATACAAACACTTACTCATACAATACATACATACGCACACCATGAGCGCAGCAGGTCAGCGAGAAAAAAAAAGAGAGTAAAGGGAGGTGTTTTACAAGAGTGAAAACTGCCCGAGAGAACAGAGAGAGACGGGTTCGAGAGAATAAAGAGATTGTTAGAGAGAATTTGAGGGAGAGATCCAGAAGGGTCGAGAGAAAGAACAAAGCCAGGACTGATTCTTTTGGGGACTTGGGTTTGGGGGTTAAAAGGATAAGAATAATCTAGAATTTCATAATTTAAAATTCCAATTAAAAACAATTCAATTTCGCTTTGTAAATAGAAACTAAATGTGTAATATTTGATAAAATTATAAAAAAATCATTTTTAAAATATAGAGAATCAAATTAGCTATCTCCCCATATTTTTAAAATATTTTTAGGATCAAAAATGAATTAAATATGAATTTTACAAGTTTTGATCCTTTAAATGCAATAAAACTCTTAAAATCATTTTAAAATGCTTAAACACTCAAAATAATTCACCCAATAATTTTAAAAACTAATTAAATATAAAAAGATGATATTACAAAAGATTTCGGGATTTTTAAATACTCCGATGATTTTATAAAAATTTTCAAAGATCAATAACACATGATTTAAATAGATTCGAATCATAAAAAAAATACAAATAAAAATACACGGACTTGCACATCGCACATGCATCCTCATATAAACATGTAAACATGATGTCATTTACATTTAATCCTAAAAAAATAAAAATAAAAATTCTCACACCCTATAATCCACATTTAATATTAAATAATTAAATATTAATAATAACAAATACGAAATTTTCTAGGGCGTTATAGAATCGAACTAATATCTAAGCTCTAATCACTTAGAAGAAAGGAAATCTTTACCTTTTTTTCTTCACTTTTAAACAAAAGTTTCTTGGTGTTATCTTGATATTTCCTCCGTTTTAAATTAATAGTTCACTTTTAACAAAAAATTTATTTCAAAATAGTTGTCTTACTTCTATTTTTAACCAATGCGAGATTGATTTTAATTTCCAAGATTGATTTTATGTACTTATTTTTCTAACCAATGCAATAAAATGAGTAAACATGGAATTAGATCATTAATATTTGAATTTTTTAATATGCGTAATTTTTTCAAAGTGGACTACTAATTTGAAACAGAAAGAGTATTACGCAAGAAAACAGATCTGCACAGCGTTAAAAGAACTATAATATCGATATTATGAATGAAACACATTATTAAATTCACAAAATTGCAAACTACCACGTTGAAGTTTGTCAGATATTGAAGGAAAAATTAAAAAGAGAGGGATGGATCATGGATGCCTGGATGGGAAGAGGATAGCGCATTGTTTTCATAATTAAAGATTCCTCCAGATTTTAGTCATAGAGACGTGTGCCTCTCTGTTAATGCCTCGATTCGAGACTCGAGCCGAGCGGCCCTGCATTACTTCACTGTACTTGTCCTGTGGTCCCAACTCCCAGTTGCGACCCCTGTTCACTCCCTTCATCTATAAATAGCAGTCCAAAACATAGAGTTTCGAAACACAGCAAATTACAAAGTTCTCAGTTTAGCTCCATCACATAGTAATCTATTTCTATACCAGCTTCCAGTTTTTTTTCTCAGTATGTCGAGCACCTGTGGCAACTGCGACTGCGCTGACAAGACCCAGTGCGTGTAAGTGGGAGAAATCGTATAAGTGAACGAATATGTATGCATGCCTAGTTTATTAAGAAATATCTAATGACCTGTAATTATGTGAATTGCAGGAAGAAGGGAAACAGCTACGGCATTGACATTATTGAAACCGAGAAAAGGTAACCTCTTATTCAATCCTGTGAATCGCATTTTAACGTGTACTAAATAAATTAACGAAATGAAATTGATTGTGGGTGCAGCTCGGTGGAGACCATGGTGATGAACATGTCAGAGAACGATTGCAAGTGCGGAACAAGCTGCACCAACTGCACTTGCGGTTGCCATTGAGCCAAGCCCCCCTATATGGAATTAAACAACTATTAGCCTATGCATGCATAGCATGGGTTTGGTTAATTGGTTGATTAGTTCCTGTATTTCGTATGCTATCTAAAAAGTACAATAAAGAGTCATGTAACTCATCTCTGTGTGTGAGCTATGTGTCCTCGCCTGTGCTAGTTGTGAGTCCAGCGTTCATTGTCATCCTAATTAGCAGTGTAGTATGTGGTCACACCACCTGTGACTATATATGATCTGTCTTTGTAACTTATCATCAGTGAATGAATTGGAATTGTTGTTATTTAAGTATATCGGTATATGGAGTCGGAGGACACTACTTTGATATTATCTTGCATACTACTTGAACGAAAAACAAAACAAATAGAACATTGCAGACTTTGAGTTTTGAACCAAATCCGTCAGGTCTTCTAGAAAGTGAAAGGCTGAAAGGACTTTCAAGAAGCTTAGACTTTCTCTATAAAAGAAAATGAAAGATTAGTCTAGATCGATCTATTGCCTTTCCGACTGAGATGATCTGGACACATATATTAAGAATACATTTATTAGCTGACCCCTAATTCTCACAGTTTATTAGTTCATTAATTTATTAATTTTTTAGCTGACTTTCAATTATAAACTCTTCACTTCTTTTATTTGATTAATTCCTCCATAATATTCTCCAAAAATTTTCATTCCCTCCTAAATTTTTAATCTAAAATTTTCATATTTTCAACATTTTTATTGTATTTCTCTCCGACTACATCTAATAGATCCCATGAATCAACTCATTTTACACTCCATTTACATTCCAGATGATGAATACAGGACACTACTTAAACTTGAATAAATCTCCTTCTCATTTTGAAAAAGATTTAAATTATAGTACTCGAAATACCTTTTTACTTTCATTTGTCATTATTTAGTTTTTATGTACTGTTATATTCTTTTATGCATTTTAAGAATTTTAAATAGAATGTTTGATTGTTATTTCTAAATTATTTTATTGTAAATAATCATACCATTTTAGATAAAGAAAAAAAACGTCAGTTATAATGGGATGAAGGGAATATCAGACTATACATAACTTTCAATAATTAAGCATTATGTTCATAAAGGCAACAGGATCATATATCTCACAATTTGAGACTAACAAGAAAATACACATGTATTTGACTATTGGTGCAAGTTAATTGTTAAGTTGTTGGAGTTGCACGAAGGCACTTGCGACGATATAAACAAAATATATCATTTAGAAAAGTGTTATTATATAAAAGTCAAAACATTAAATATCAGTTGATTTTATTTATTTACCCTTACATAAATATAGATAAAATCCATCTTATTAACTAATCAATTTCCTTTTTCACGTTAAACATATTATCTTTTCAATTTTTCAATAACTAAATAATTTTCTTTTTCATGTAAAATATAATATCTTTTATATTTTATCTAACTAAAATTTCTTTCTTACTAATCAATTTCCTTTTTCAAGTTAAACATATTACCATTTCTATTTTTCAAGAACAAAATAATTTCTTTTTTAGGTAAAATACAATATCTTTTATATTTTATCTAACTAAAATTTTTCCTTTTTTAAAAACACTACAAGCAATTTTGTTTAATAAAATAACATAATTATATTATAATTACTATTAACTAATCAATTACCTTTTTGAGTTAAAACACGTTACATTTTCTCTTTTCTTTAATTAAATCTCTCATTTTTCAATTATATCACGGACAGCCAAACTATGTTACCATTTCTATTTTTTATAACTAAAATATCTTTTTTCCAATTATATGACGTGCAGTTCTATTTAATAATAATAATTATTATATTATAATAACCGACTAATTAAATTCCCCTTTTCTATAAATATCGCGGGCAATATTAATTTCTCGTTTTCTAAAATCACTACAAGCAATTTTATTTAATAAAATAACATAATTAAATTATAATTACTATAAACTAATCAATTACATTTTTTACCTAAAAGATGTCACCTTTTTAATTTTCACGTCACCTTTTTTATTTTCTCTAACTAAAATCTCTCTTTTTCCAATTATATCACGGGCAATTCAATTTAATAAAATAATATAATAATATTATAATGCAAATAATTAACCAATTACCTTTTTAGCTAAAATATATCATCCTTACTATATTTTCTAAATAAAATCTCTCTTTTTCTAGAAATATCACGTGCAACATTAATTTCTCATTTTCTAAAAACATTACGAGCAATTTTATTTATTAAAATAACATAATTAAATTATAATTACTATAAATTAATCAGTTACCATTTTCACCTAAAATATGTTATCTTTTCAATTTTCTTTAACTAAAATCTCTCTTTTTCCAATTATACCACGGGCATTCTATTTGATAAAATGAAATAATAATTAATAATTAACCGATTACCTTTTTCAACTAAAACCTATCACATTTTCTATATTTTCTAACTAAAATCCGGCATTTTCTAAAAATATCAGATAATATATATATATAATTATTATCAAATCATCTCATTTAAAAGTTTAAGCCATCAAAATTCATGTTTTAAAAAAATTAATGAAAAAATTCACATAATGCTCTAACTAAAATCTCTCTTTTTCCAATTATATCACGAGCAATTCTATTTAATAAAATAAAATAATAATATTATAGTGCTAATAATTAACCAATTACATTTTTAGCTAAAATATATCATCTTTTCTATATTGTCTAACTAAAATCTCTCTTTTTCTAAAATATCATGTGCAACATTAATTTCTCATTTTCTAAAAACATTACGAGCAATTTTATTTAGTAAAATAACATAATTAAATTATAATCACTATAAATTAATCAATTACCATTTTCACCTAAAACATGTTACCTTTTTAATTTTCTCTAACTAAAATCTCTCTTTTTCCAATTATATCATGGGCATTCTATTTGATAAAATAAAATAATAATTTTATAATTACTAATAATTAACCGATTACCTTTTTCAACTAAAACCTATCACCTTTCTATATTTTCTAACTAAAATCCCTAATTTTCTAAAAATATTAGATAACATTTATATAATTATTATCAAATCATCTCATTTAAAAATTTAAGCCTCCAAAATTCATGTTTTAAAAAAATTAATTCAAATTAATGAAAAAATTCATATAATATTAAAAAAATATGTGCATCGCACGTGTTTTAAGCTAGTGATATAAACATATCATTTACAAAAAGAGTAAATATATAGAGAAAAAGGAACCTGAGATATATCTCAGGTAACTTTCCTGAGATATGAATAAAATTCTTTAAAATTTATTGGGCCCGCAGGGCTAATTAATAAAATTTTAAACAAATCTTGATTTTACAAAATTGCCCACCTCATATTTGCATATAAAATACATATATCTCAGGGAACTTACCTAAGATGTATCTTAAGTTCCCTACTCTCAAATATATATACATGTCATTAGAAATTTTGACCCGGTAATTAACATGGGAAAAAAAATAAAATTTGGTGATCAGCTCTCTATCTTGCAAGTTAAATACTATGTTTCAAAAATAATAATCATATCACTTGACCAAGTTAACTTAATATTAGTTTCACATTTGAAGGGAAATTAAGAAAACTAGATTAGATAAAATTGTAAATTGTAATTAAAATATCGATCTATACTATTATATAAAAGTCGAAACATTAAAAATTTGGTCGGTCGATCGGTACGGTACCTGTTTAT
The DNA here is from genome assembly GCA_036435485.1 of Saposhnikovia divaricata. Lineage (NCBI taxonomy): Eukaryota > Viridiplantae > Streptophyta > Magnoliopsida > Apiales > Apiaceae > Saposhnikovia > Saposhnikovia divaricata. Next base: position 104,729,411 of record CM071601.1, read on the forward strand.
TTTACTTATTTATCCTTACTCAATTACAGATAAAATCCATCATACTAACTAATCAATTTCCTTTTTCAGGTTAAACATATTATCTTTTTTATTTTTCAATTACTAAATAATTTTCTTTTACAGGTAAAATACAATATCTTTTATATTTTATCTAACTAAAATTTCTCTTTTATTAATCAATTTTCTTTTTCAGGTTAAACATATTACCTTTTTTATTTTTCATTAACTAAATAATTTTCATTTTCTGGTAAAATACAATATCTTTTACTTTTTATCCAACTAAAATTTCTCCTTTTTTAAAAACACTACAAACAATTTTGGTTAATAAAATAAGGAAATTTACCAAAAATACTAGGTTTCAAGTTTCTTTTTGCAAAAATATCATCTTCTTTAATTCATTGCATATTTACTATCTTAAGTTTCTTAATTGCAAAAATACTATCTTTCCTTTTCCAACTATTTTTTCTTTTTTTTAAAAAAAAAATAATTCGGTTGAACAGTAACCGTCGATGAACAGTACCTGCCACGTGGCACTGCCACGTGGCAGGTACTGTTCATCGATTTTTTATTTTTTTATTTTTTTTAAGGTGGGGTGATATTTTGGTGGATTTGGGTTGCAACTCAGTGCAACCACATTCAACTTTTTATTTTTTTTTAAAAGATAGGGTGATTTTGGTGGATTTGGGTTGCAAGGCCCCGCTAGGGGCAATATTCAACCGAATTCAACCACATTCAACTTTTTATTTTTTTAAAAAGGTAGGTGATTTTGGTGGATTTGGGTTGCATGGCCCCGTCAGGGGCAATATTCAACTGAATTCAACCACATTCCAACTAAATGCAACCACATTCAACTTTTTTTTTTAAAAAAAAAGGTAGGGTTATATATATATATATATATATATATATATATATATATATATATATATATATATATATAGTTCAAAAATGAGGTCGAAAATGACAACTCAAAAATGGAACTTGAAATCAGAAATTTAGTTGCATATGGTTGCATTCAGTTGCAAATTTAGTTGAATATGCCCCTGCGGGGCCACGCAACCTAAATTCACCAAAATATCACCCACCTTAAATATATATATATATATATATATATATATATATATATATATATATATATATATATATATATATATATATAGGCTAGCGTTCAAATAGAAACCAACCTTAGAATAGAAACTAGAAACCTACACTAAATAAATTATATTTCATTTATTTTAATGGCCCCGCTAGGGGCACCTTCACAAAAAACGTTTAAAATTATTGTCTCTATTCAACAAAAATATAAAAAAATTTTAAAAAAAGTTACTGTTCACGTGCCACGTCATCACGTGAACAGTAACTTTTTTTTTAAAATTTTTTTTATTTTTTTATATTTTTGTTGAATAGAGACAATAATTTTAAACGTTTTTTGTATTGGAGTACCCCTAATTTGGTCATTAAATTAGCTTGAAATATTTAATTTAGGTTTAGTTTCTAGTTTCTATTCTAAGTTAGTTTCTATTAGAACAAGACCCTATATATATATATATATATATATATATATATATATATATATATATATATATAGTTCAAAAATGAGGTCGAAAATGACAAATGAAACTTGAAATCAGAAATTTAGTTGCATGTGGTTGTATTTAGTTGCAATTAGTTGCAATTATATCAAAAATGAGGTCGAAAATGATAAATGGAACTTGAAATCAGAAATTTAGTTGCATGTGGTTGTATTTAGTTGCAATTAATTGCATGTGGTTGCATTTAGTTGCAATTAGTTGCATGTGGTTGCATTTAGTTGCAATTATATCACGGGCGTTTCTATTTAATAAAAATAAAATAAAAATATTATAATACTAATAATTAACCGATTACCTTTTCAGCTAAAACATATCATCTTTTCTATTTTTTATAATTAAATTTCCTTTTTTCTTTAAATATCATGGGCAACATTAATTCTCATTTTCTAAAAACACTTTGAAATATCATAATTATATTATAATTATTATTAACTAATCAATTACCTTTTTGAGTCAAAACACGATATCTTTTCTCTTTTCTTTAACTAAAATTTCTCCTTTTCCAATTATATCACGGGCAGTTTTCTTTTTCAGCCAAACTATGTTACCATTTCTCTTTTGTATAACTAAAATATTTCTTTTTCCAATTATATTACGGACGATTCTATTTAATAAAAATAATAATAATATTATAATACTAATAATTAACCAATTACCTTTTCAGCTAAAACGTATCATTTTTTCTAATTAAATTCCCTTTTCTATAAATATCACGGGCAACATTAATTTCTCATTTTCTAAAATCACTACGAGCAATTTCATTTAGTAAAATAAAATAATTAAATTTTAATTTCTATAAACTAATCAATTACCTTTTTCATCTAAAACATGTCACCTTTTTAATTTTCACTTTACCTTTTTTATTTTCTCTAACTAAAATATCTCTTTTTTCAATTATATCATGGGCAATTCTATTTAATAAAATAAAATAATAATATTATAATGCTAATAATTAACCAATTACTTTTTTCAGCTAAAATATATCATCTTTTCTATATTTTCTAACAAAATATTTTTCTAAAAATATCACGTGCAACATTAATTTCTCATTTTCTAAAAACATTAATCAATTACTATAAATTAAATTTTATTTAGTAAAATAACATAATTAAATTATAATTACTATAAATTAATCAATTACCTTTTTCACGTAAAACATGTTAGGTTTTTAATTTTCTCTAACTAAAATCTCTCTTTTTCAAATTATATCATGTGCATTCTATTTTATAAAATAAAATAATAATTTTATAATTACTAATAATTAACCGATTACCTTTTTTCAACTAAAACCTATCACCTTTTCTATATTTTCTAACTAAAATCCCTCATTTTCTAAAAATATCAGATAACATTTATATAATTATTATCAAATCATCTCATTTAAAAATTTAAGCCTTCAAAATTCATGTTTTAAAAAAATTAATTCAAATTAATGAAAAAATTCATATAATCATTAGAAATTTTGACCGGGTAATTAACATGGGAAAAAAAATATAATTTGGTGATCAGCTCTCTATCTTGCAATTAAATATATATTTCAAACATAATAATCATATCACTTGACCAACTTAACTTATTATTAGTTTCACATTTGAAGGGAAATTAAGAAAACTAAATCAGATAAAATTGTAAATTGTAATTTTTGAAAAAGTTTACCCTTTAAAATATCTATCCTATTATATAAAAGTCGAAACATTAAAAGTTTGATCGGTCGGTCGGTACGGTACCTATTGATTTTATTTATTTATCCTTACTTAATTACATATAAAATCCATCCTACTAACTAATCAATTTCCTTTTCAAGTAAAATATAGTATCTTTTCTATTTTTCAATAACTAAATAAGTTCCTTTTTCAGGTAAAATACAATATCTTTTATATTTTATCTTTTTTTTGGTAATCAAAATATATTAATAAAAGGCTTAAAGCCTTAAAATCCCAGCATCTAGCCCAAACAACCAACCAGGGCCTAGAAACAACTTAAACAGTTTAAACAACCCTAACAGGTTGCCATCAAAATTCACCGAATTAAAACTAAAATGAAATTAAACTTAATAAAACTTAATAAAACTTCTCCTTGAACATATTACCTAAAATTTCCCCTTTATTAATCAATTTCCCTTTTCAGGTTAAACATATTACTTTTTTTATTTTTCAATAACTAAATAATTTCCTTTTTCAGATAAAATACAATATCTTTTACATTTTATCTAACTAAAAATTCTCCTTTTTTTAAAAACACTACAAGCAATTTTGTTCAATAAAATAACATAATTATATTATAATTACTATTACCTATTCAATTACCTTTTTTAGTCAAAATACGTTACCTTTTTTCTTTTCTCTAACTAAAATCTCTCTTTTTCCAATTATATCATGAACGGTTACTTTTTCAACCAAAACACGTTACCTTTTTTCTTTTCTCTTACTAAAACCTCTATTTTTCCAATTATATAACGGGAGTTTCTATTTAATAAAAATAAAATAATAATATTATAATACTAATAATTAATTTATTACCTTTTCAGCTAAAAAGTATCATCTTTTCTATTTTTTCTAATTAAATTCCCTTTTTTTCTTCTAGAAATATCACGGGCAACATTCATTTCTCATTTTCTAAAAATTAAGAGCAATTTTATTTGGTAAAATAACATAATTAAATTATAGTTACTATAAACTAATCAATTACCTTTTTCACATAAATCAATTTCTCCTTTTTTAAAAGACTACGAACATTTTGTTTAATAAAATAACATAATTATATTATAATTACTATTAACTAATCAATTACTCCCTCCGTCCCTAATTAGTTGTCCAGTTTAACTTTTTAGTGGTCAAATTGACCAAATTTTGACTGAAATTTACATATATTGTATATTTGAAAAAAATAAAAAAATTTATATCATTGTAAAGTATATATAATATATTTTAATATGTACTTTTCCGTTTTTTAAAATAAAAGAAGGCTAATTTTTAATCTTTGATCAGAAATTGGTCAATTTAACTACTTAAAAGTCAAACTAGACAACTAATTAGGGACGGAGGGAATACCTTTTTCAGTCAAAACACGTTACCCTTTTTTTTTTCAAACTAAAATTTTTTTTTTTTCCAATTATATCATGGACGGTGATTACCTTTTCCATCCAAAATACGTTACTTTTTCTCTTTTATCTTAATAAAACATCTCCTTTTCCAATTATATCACGTTCGATTCTATTTAATAAAAATAAAATAATAAAATAAATTATACTAATAATTAATCGATTACCTTTTCAGCTAAAACGTTTCATCTTTTTAATTTTTTTAATTAAATTCCCTTTTTTCTAGAAATATCACGGGCAACATTAATTTCTCATTTTCTAAAAACCATGAACAATTTTATTTAGTAAATTAACATAATTAAATTAAAATTACTATAAACTAATCAATTACCTTTTTTCACATAAATAATGTCATCTTTTTAATTTTTCACGTTACCTTTCTATTTTCTTTAACTAAAATCTCTCTTTTTCCAATTATATCACGGGCGGTTATATTTAATACAATATACTAATAATATTAATAATTAACCGATTACATTTTTCAGTAAAAACGTATCATCTTTTATATATTTTCTAACTAAAATCTCTCTTTTAATAGAAATATCACGGACAATATTATTTTCTCCTTTTCTAAAAATCTTATGAGCAATTGTATTTAGTAAAATAACGTAATTAAATTATAATTACAATAAACTAATAAATTACCTTTTTGACCTAGAACATGTTACATTTTTAATTTTTTCTAACTAAATCCTCTTTTTTTGAAATCATATCACGAGCATTCTATTTAATAAAATAAAATAATAATTTTATAATTACTAATAATTAACCGATTGAAAGGCAGAGTGTGTAAACATGTAACACTATAACTAATGTAACTCAACTAAAGGAAAAGATACTTAACCAGAAGACAATCAAGAACAAGAAGCGACAAAGAAATCAACACTAAATGAAGACAAGGTAATTGATACAATTCAACATGTTAACTATGATCAAGACAAAAAGAAATCATTGAGAGAAGTTCAAGTCAAAGTTATTCATGCCTCAGTGATTTGAAAAGCCAAGAAACAAGATCATAACTATCAGTATCAATAAGACAAATTGATTTCAAGTGAACAAGAAGGAAAGCTAACATTGGAAAGCCACATTACTAATTGAATATGGTAATTTATTCAAGAAGCAAAAACACTATCAAGACTAGTCACTTATGAACCAGACCAGTGCATCAAGTGTCAGGACATTGATAGCAAGTTTATGTCAGTAATAAAGATCCATGTTCAAGAGCTTGGTGAAGAATAAAGAAGACATGAAGATATCACAAGTTCAAGATGTGCATTGAAGTTTCAAGTTGAAGACCAGAATATTTTCTAAGTACTAAATATTCTAGATGACCAAGTAGAATATTTCTAAGTAGAAGTTCTACTTAGAAATTCGAGATGGCTAAGTAGAAATTCTCAAGTAGAAGTTCTACTTAGAGTGCAGTTTCAACATGACACATGGCATCTTCTGATTGGCAGATTTCCAAGCTTTCAAGATAAGACAAGATTTATGTGGACATCATTGGGCCACGTATATCTTAGTCTTTGAAGACTACAGGACATAGATTACATGTAGTATAAATAGAAGTACTTGTGTAATGTTTTATTAGAGCAATTCTTGAGAGAAACACATGTAAAAGAGAGAGAGTGTATTCACAGAGCTTAGTATCATTCACTACTCTCTGAACTTCTGTTATACTTTGTAATGAATGTTGTTGCAACCACTTCAAGTTATATATAAGACATATATTCCTTGAATCTGTGTGTTCATTTATTGCATTGTATTTATTGCTTATCAAATTCGAAAAGTTGTATTCACCCCCCATTTACAACACATTTGGACCTAACAATTGGTATCAGAGCTATATGTTTAACACACAAAACATAGATCCTTGTGTTTGGTAGAAGAATCGTGAGTTTTCATTTTCTAGATCTACTTTTCTAAAATTCTAGAAAAGTGAGCTTCAATTCCTTTGTAGTGAAAACTCATCCGGAAAAAAAAATTATTTAAATACTCCAGGTGTTATTATTTAGCTTGGGTGTATTTTAATTAATTTTTGTGAATTAATCTGGGTACTTTGATATTTGGTGTTCTTGAGTGTTCATCATTTGTTCTTATTAAAGAAGACAACCCAACAACTTTTTGATTTCCTTCTAAAAAAAAAAAAGTAAAAAAAAAGAGAGGTGTTTTTGGACTTTTGATGTGCGTTATTCACGGCAGAAAGCATAGCAGAACATACTCAGTACCTAGCACGTGGGTTAGGTAATTTAGGTGAGTAAAGCCTCAAAAGTCAAAAAGGTGTTAAAGAGATAATATTGTTTATTCAATATTAAAGTGATCTGCAGCAAAGTTATTCCAAGGACAAAAGTTCTACATAGAGTTTCTACTTGAGATTTTCTACATAGAAATTCAACTTGGATAATTTCTACTTGGTGAAGTTTGACTTGAACAAAAATTTCTACTTAGAGAAATTTCGACTTAGGCAGAAGTTCTACATATATATTCTACATAGCCAAGTCTTGGGTACTTAGAAACTTTTGGTGACCAGAATTGAAATGGCTCCTAAAAATGCATTCAAGATCCCAATGTTCAACCGAGATCACTATGAAGAATGGGTTTTCAGAATGAGACTCTACTTAGAGACAGTTAACCCTGAATATCTGGAAGTCCTTGACAAGGGTAAATTTGTTCCAATGGTGATTATTCCTGAGCATACGGAAGGAAAGGAGGTTATACCACCTCGGTCTGAGCCTAAAAAGGCATCGGAATTTTCAGATGCTGACAAGGATCAAATAGCTTATGATACTTCCGTACGAAAAACCTTGATGGAATCCCTTGATCATGAAATGTTCAACATAGTCAAAGGTCTGACTACAACAAAGAAGATTTGGGACAAGATAGAAGTTGTCATGGAAGGATCTGCAGAGGTTAGAAGCAACAAGACACTCATACTCAAGATGGAGTATGACACCTTCAGAATAAGAAAAGGAGAAGGCATAAGAGACGTCTATCTAAGATTCAGTCAGTTGGTATTGGATTTGAATCTAAGAGGTGTAACTCTCCCCATGGTTGAGACCAATACAAGATATCTGAGGAACCAGCCAAAGAGCATTGAACATAGGGTCTACGCTATCAGAGAAACCAGAGATTTGCATACAACTTCTCTGGAAGAATATTATGGAATACTAAAGACCTATGAGCTGGAGACACTTCAAGATCAAGCATGGGACAATGATTCAAAAGAAAAAGAAACTGCATCAGGATTAGTTGCTGATGAGGAAGAGTCTAAGAAGGCAATAGTTGCAGAAAAGTCTAAATCATCACCTGCACCACATCAAGTTAATAATGATGACGAGTGCACATCTAACAGTGATGATGACTACTTCACCCAAGAGGAGCTGGACAACATGGACGATAGTGTCGTTGCATACATGTCAAGGAAGTTCAGCAACATGAGATTCAGAAAGAGCAACCGACCTCAGAGAAATTCTTCATCTTACTATCGGGTTGCTAGTGGTGGTGGTAGTTCGTCAGGCTACAAAGGTAAAGGCAAGAGTACCAGCTACAAATCTCCTTTGGATTTCAAAATGAAGTTCAAATGCTATAACTGTGGTGAAGCGGGACATTTTGTTACGGACTGCAAAAAGCCTAAACAGACTTATCCAAAAGAGACATATGAAGCCCTCAAAAGCAAGTATGAATCGCTGGTGAAGGAAAGACATGGAAAAAGAGCTTTATTAGTAACAGAAGGAAGAGCTTGGGATGATTCAGATGAGGAAGATGTTACTCATGTAGCAAACTTTGCCCTCATGGCTGAGACATCAGAGGAACCAGAGGTACCAGTTCTAACCCTTAAAGTAGAAATGTCCATTGATGAGTATAAGGAATAGAACGGGGCTCTTAGTGAAGAGATCTATATGTTGTGCAAAAGCCTAGACACTTCTCAAAAGGAACAGAAAACACTTGTCGCCAAAAGCAGAATGCTTGAGGCAAAAGTGGAAGAGTTAGAGGCTGCTTGCACTGTAGATACTTCCCTAAGAGACTTTATTAAATCTTTGGAACACAAGCTCATCCTTAAGGAAGAAATAGAAGCATGTCTTAGGAACGACCTAGCTGAGTTAGAAACTAAATGCGAAGCTTACAAACTAGCTGCTAGTAAAGTGTATGTAGATAACGGCACATTTAAGAAAATAACTGGAATAGGTATAGGACTTGACTATTCTAACTTACCTAAGAAAGAAGGAAAGAGACCTATCGACACTAGTTCCAGTGACCTTAAAAAGGAAATTCCTAGCCCTCTTAAATCAGCTGTCAAACCTATCTTCAAACACCTTGTTCCTCGATTAGAAGAAGAGACTGAATTAATAGCTAGATATGAGATTGAGATGGAAGATCGCCAGAAAGCACAACCTATAACTCCTATCAAACAAGTTAAAATCAATTGCCCTAGAGATGAATCTAGAGCAGGATTAGGAGCTAAGGCTGTTAAACAACAAGGTAAGAAAGTAAAATGCATAAAAGAGGTTAAGGCTGAACGAATAAAGAAAGCATGTTATCACTGTAAATCTACTGAACATCTTTCTTATGCATGTAAAGCTAACATAAATGTTTCTGCTGCACATGCCATGCCTGCCACACATACAATGAATAATCTGCATCAGAATCATGCACAGTGTGGTCAACCTAATTGTATGCCATGCACTTTTAACATCATGCAAACTTTTGTGAATTTAATGAATGCATCTAGCCAGTCATGCTCAAATACTGCTGATAGTTCAAACATCAAAAAGAAGCATGTGAGAGCCAAGACTGTCAGTCCTCCTAAAGTTAGGAGTGACAAACCTTCTCCTAAGACTGACAAATCTGTCAAGTCTGAGAAAGGAAAGAAGAAAGTCGAAAGCTCTAGTAATGTTAAGAAAAGTGCATCTCCTGTTGTTAAATCTGTTGATTCTCGATCTTATAGAAAAGTCGGGCCCAATCAAAGTTGGGTTCCGAAGAACGTCTAATCAATCTGTCAATGCAGGGCATTAAGCAGAATAGAAATAAAGTTATATGGGTGCTAGACAGTGGAGCATCGAGGCATATGACTGGAAACAAGTCCCTGCTTACAGAGTTGGTTATGAAGGCTGGCCCTTATGTTACCTTTGGAGATGACAGCATAAGTGTGACAAAGGGATATGGCAAACTGAAGACGGGTAATGTCATCATTGAAGATATTTCCTATGTTGAGGGACTGAAGCACAATCTGTTGAGTATCAGTCAATTCTGTGACAAAGGTTACGAAATTGTCTTCAATAAGAAAGGTGTATCAATTACTCACATCAAGGAAGGCTCATTGGCTTTGAGAGGAGTTCGAAAGGCAGATATTTTTGTTGCGGACATGGATTCAGCAAATCAGAATGAGGTCACCTGTTTCTACAGCAAAGCTTCGGATGATGAAAGCTGGTTATGGCACAAAAAGCTATCTCACTTAAACTTCAAAACGAAGAATGCTCTTGCGAGACGAGAATTGGTGAGAGATTTACCTCAAATGGAGTTCGCTCCGAAAGGACTCTGTGAAGCTTGTGAAATGGGAAAGTCGAAGCGAGCATCGCATAAAAGCAAAGAAATTTCTAGTATTACTGAGCCTCTACAACTTCTTCATATGGATTTGTTTGTGCCAGTGAATGTCTTATCTTTGTCTAGGAAAAGATATGCATTGGTAATCGTGGATGACTTCTCCAAGTATACATGGGTATTGTTCGCAATGACGAAAGACGAAGTACCTTTCCTAATCATTGATCACATCACTCAAATTGAGAATGTTTCAACACTTACTGTGAAGATGATTAGATCAGACAATGGCACTGAATTCAAAAACGCAGTGCTGAATGACTTCTATGTATCTAAGGGAATACGTCGTCAGTATTCAGCCCCGAGAACTCCACAGCAAAATGGCGTAGTTGAAAGGAAGAATAGAACTTTGGTTGAAGCAACAAGAACTTTGTTGTATGATTCGAAACTTCCTCTGTACTTCTGGGCTGAAGCAGTAAGTACCGCGTGTTACACTCAAAATAGAACCTTGATCATAAAAGATAAAGAAAAGACACCATGTGAGCTAATGAACAACAGAAGACCAACAATCAAATACTTTCATGTCTTTGGAGCAAAATGCTATGTACTTATAGATGATGAAAATCTGGGCAAGTTTGCAGCAAAAGCTCGTGAAGGAATCTTTGTTGGTTACTCCACAGATGTGGTGGCAGCTTATAGGGTGTTCTTAGTGAATGATCGAAAAGTGACTGAAAGCTACAATGTCAAATTCGATGATACCAAACTCCCATCAATTTCTAGAGATTCTAGTGAACCTGAGTCCCTAAAATTTCAGAATCTGGATTTAGATGAACTTGAAGATGAACCTGAGTTAGTTGTCCCATTAAATGTCCCAAGTGTATGTGAAGAACCTGAGTCTAGTGAACAATCTAATTCTACAAGATCAGAAGAGACTTCTTCAGTACGAACCGGCAACAACTCAAGGGGAGTAAAAAGCAGCTCAAGGACAACTGTTCAAGGCTCGAGACGAGTTGACACTAGTTCTGTAGGAGCTGGCACTAACTCAGGGGGAGTTAGTGAAAATAATCAAAGTAGTCAACACCACAACTCAGAAAGTCAAGCTGAATCATCAAGACAATTTCCAAGAGAACGGGTATGGAATAGAGACCATCCGTTTGAATTAATTATTGGTGATCCAGATGCTGGTGTGACTACTAGAAGAACTGCAAGAGCTGACCTGGCTAATATTTGCTTATATTCTGGGTTCTTATCCAAGCTTGAACCTAAAGAAATAGAAGAAGCTCTTGGTGATGCTGATTGGGTGATTGCAATGCAAGAGGAACTCAATCAGTTTGAAAGGCAGAAAGTTTGGAAACTGGTACCCCGACCAAAGAACATATCAGTAATTGGAGCTAGGTGGGTATTCAGAAATAAACTGGATGAAAACGGACTTGTAACACGAAACAAGGCTCGTTTGGTTGCAAAAGGTTATTCTCAGCGAGAAGGAATTGATTATGATGAGACCTATGCACCAGTTGCAAGACTTGAGGCAGTCAGGATGTTCTTGGCATTTGCAGCACATAAGAACTTCAAGGTTTTTCAGATGGATGTGAAAAGTACCTTCCTGAACGGAGAGTTAGAAGAAGAAGTGTATCTGGAACAGCCGCCTGGCTTCATCGATCCAGAACTTGTAGATTTTGTGTATCTTCTCTTCAAATCTGTCTATGGCCTCAAGCAATCCCCAAGGCGATGGTATGAAACCCTATCCTTATTCTTAATTAAAAATGGTTTTACTAGGGGAGTAATTGATAAAACATTGTTCTATAAAAATGTAAAGAATGATTTAATACTTGTTCAAGTCTATGTGGACGATATTATTTTTGGGTCATCTAATGAGCGCTTGTGCGAGAAATTTGCTAAGCTAATGCAGGAAAAATATGAGATGAGCATGATGGGAGAGCTGTCCTTCTTCCTTGGATTACAGATCAGTCAGAGAAAAGATGGTATCTTTATCTGTCAATCCAAGTACGTCAGAGATTTACTCAAGAAGTACAATCTAGAAGATGCATCAGCAGCTAAGACTCCCATGGCAACAGCCACGAAGCTTGATGAAGACAAATCAGGTAAATCAGTTGACATCACAAGCTATTGAGGTATGATTGGCTAACTTCTCTATTTAACTGCAAGTAGACCCGATATAATGTTCGCAACTTGTTTGTGTGCAAGGTTCCAAGCGGATCCTAGAGAATCACATCTCGTAGCCGTCAAAAGAATTTTTAGGTATCTCAAGGGCACACCAAATCTATGGATTTGGTACCCAAGAGATACAGGTTTTAATCTAATTGGCTATTCGGATTCAGACTATGCAGGTTGCAGGATTGATAGGAAAAGCACATCTGGTGCTTGTCAATTTCTTGGCAGAAGATTGGTGTCCTGGCAAAGTAAAAAGCAACATACAGTATCTACTTCTACTGCTGAAGCTGAGTACATTGCTGTTGGAAGCTGTGTAGCTCAAATACTGTGGATGAGGAACCAATTGAAGGATTATGGCATGGAGCACAAGAAAATTCCAATTATGTGTGACAACACAAGTGCCATTGCCATAACCAACAATCCTGTAGATCACTCAAGAACCAAGCACATCGACATCAGGTATCACTTCATAAGAGAACATGTCGAGGAGGGGAATGTGGAGCTACATTTTTTACCCACAATGCAACAAATTGCAGATATATTCACAAACCTCTTGATGAAGTAACATTCAATAGATTGGTTGGTGAATTTGGAATGCTTAACACAAGTTAGTAAAGCTTCCTATTTGTAAAATCCAAAATTTTTTTTGTGCAATCTATTTAATCATTATGTGCTTAAACTTTAAAATGCCTAATTAATGATTGTTATAGGTTGCATATAGTGTTATTTTACATGAATTCATTGTGTTTTAAGTGTATTTAATAGTACATATCTTTGAATTTATGCTTGTTAGATTGCATGATCATAGGGGGAGTTAAATTCATAATATTCTAAATTTTGCATGATTTTTTTTTTTGAATTTACCTATGTTTTTCATGTAATTAGAGGCCTTAGAATTATCAAGGAATGTTTTAATTATGTCACTTATTAAAAATCCTTGAATTGATATTTATATTAATTTGGAAATTTAATTGTTGAGAAATCTAAGTATCTTCAAAATTTCGAGTTAGTTTCTATCTCGAAACTCATCTAGAAATTCGACTTGGATTTCGATTTGAGCTTCCGGAGTGAAATTTTGAAAAATTCTAAGTCTGGGAAGATTTTCGAGTTAGTGTCTATCTCGAACTTCATCTCGAAACTCGACTTCGGGTTCGAGTTCGAGTTACCAGTGTGCCTAGTTCCATCTTCAAAATATTCGAGATAAGGTCTATCTCGAACTTTATCTCGAAGTTTGAGATGAGGTTCCACTTGAGGGGATATTTTGAAAAGATCCAATTCTGAGAATAACTTCGAGTTAATCTCTATCTCGAAACTCATCTCGAATTTCGACTTGATGTTCGAGATAGAATTCTCAGTTGGTTACAGGGATTTTTCGAGTTAACTCCTAACTCGAAATTTATTTCGAATTTCGACTTGAAGTTCGAGATAGGTTTCCCTGGTAGTTTTTGCTGCTTACATGGTTCAAGTGTGTTTGTTCGAGTTAGCATCTATCTCGAACTTCATCTCGAAGTTCGACTTAATGTTCGACTTAGGTCTTCCCTGTATGTACTTAGTGTTTCACTCTTTTTAACAGGGTCACTTTTGTCATTTCACAATCATGTCTATATATACATCTCTAACTCGATGATTCTTTCACTTTTACCTAATTTCACTTTTACAGCAGCCTCCACACAAAAACAAGGCGATTTCAAAATTACAAATCACTATTTGTTGTTTTTGTGATTAAACTCATACAGACCACGAATTACTGCCAATTTTAGACTACTATTATCTGTGTGTGACCATTAATCTCTATGTTTGTGTGTTTTGTAACTGTTCATATACACACGCATATATATACACACGAACATCAAGTGTTTGTGTGTTTGTGTAACTGTTCATACACACGATTTTCCTATTCTCTATATATATACACACACGATTTCACTGGTATACACACACGCATATACATCTCCATTGACTATTACAGATTTAGTAATTGGCTATTGTTTATATCCCGTAGTTTAATTTCTCAGAGTGACTTTTGGTCTTCTCGATAAATTAAAAGGGCTATAACTTTGGATTCTTTAATTGCTTGTTTTTTCAAAAACAAAAAATATCACATTTATTAAGGAAAACATTTAATTAAAATGGCTCACCAATTTTCACTTGCCAAAAATAATTTTTATAACATCTCTACGGAAATTGGTGATCAACTCCCATGCTTTAAGTTTTGGGTACGATTTCTTAATTTGTACTCCAAGGCTAGCTTCGCTTTTACTGCTAAACCCACACTGGTACATGATGCTTTACAGCAATTATGGACTAATGCGGTTACCTTTGGGAGCAAATCTACCCCCTATGGTTTCAGGTTTACCTTGGCGGGTCAAGAATATGAGGTGAGAGAGGAAATTTTCAACAGGGTTCTGGAATTCCCGGTCAAAGATGTTTATGATCCCGAACCTACAGCGGCAGAACGCCTCACATTCTTTGAAGAAATAGGATGTTATCCTCCGACTGGCCGGATCACTGGAAATGTCCAAAAACAATTCTTTCATGTGGAATGGAATTACTTTTTCGAGGCCATCACAAGATGTTTTCGGGCACGCGAAAGAGATTATCATCAGATTCCAATTCCCATGCAAATCTTTGGAGTTGCCCTAGCACGAGAACTGGATATCAATTATGGACGCATAGTTCTATCCGAGATAGTGGCTACAATGGGATCTCCTGCAAGCAGAGACCTTACTACAACTGATGTTGTATGCTGGTATCCTCGTTTCTTACAAATGCTTATTAATCATTTAGTACCGAGGGATGCTCTTGCTGTTCGACAGGGATTTGCCAGAAGTCCAACATCTGCACCGCTAGGGATGGGCACTAAGTCACTTACTACAATTGCCAATCAGGATAAACATCAAGGTAAAGCGATGTCAATTCCTGACAACATTCAACTGTGGCTTACGTATGATGCAGGAGTTACTACTTTGGCGGAACCATCGCAAGTATCGTCATATGCTCAGAATCCGCCTGCTCATGCTGAAGCATTTAAAGGGATTCCTGATGAGCAAAGTGATGATGAACAAGGTAATGAAGAAGGTAATCTCTCTCTGCATACTACTCAAACCTCTTCCTATATATCTGATTCCGTGACCCAAGAGACTGCTAGCCCGCAGGATCTATCCTAGGGTGAGAGCTATATTTCTGAGTCTGACACACAGTCTTATTCTCTTTCACCTCTGTTGACGGAAGCTAAAAGGCCAGCACCTGTAGATTTAGGAAATGATTCTGAGAGTGACCCCGAAGTGCAGCCACTTATTCGGAAGAAAGCCAAAATTTTTCATGCTGCCACTTCAAAAGCCCAGTCCAAACCTAGTGTGTCACACTCAACCACTCCAACTCACGTGAGTGGTTCTCCCCTTGCACAGTCTGCACATAGGGATTTTGGTGAGGAATTTGTACCTTTTGAAGATACTGTTGCTTCAAAAGGACATGAAGCTTTACGAACTTCAACAGTACCTTCACCGGTACGTACTGATGCTGCAAAGATGGTCGGTTATGATGTTGTACAAGAACACTTTGCAGCCTCTCAGCCTGAGATTCCAACTCAGGAAACAACAGGAACAGATCCCATAACTGCAAATTATTTTTCTTATCCAGTTTCTGCAGGTACTGCTTCTTATTTTGGATCTATTATTGAAGTCATACACGAGCGTGAGACAGGGAGTGTGTGTGAGCGTTTAGGGAGAGAGGGACCTTCATTTTTAAGGCCCGAAACCGAGCGCCAAATACTATCAAAACCAGTATTAGAGCGAGGTCACCTAAGCCAAACACCGTCCCTTAATATTTAAAATCTTGACACACGTATGACATCAATGGAAGATCAAATGAGGCAGTTCGGGCAATCGATGGGGCAGTTAGGGATCAATATTGGAGATAATCAAAGGGCTCTTGATGACTACGCAGCACGAATGGCAAGTCAAGCTACAGCATTCGATGTCTTGACAAACAAGGTCAATGACTTGGGCCATGCTGGTGGTGTCTTGGGAAGCACTCTGAATGAAAGAATGGGAGAAATGGAGTCTACAATGCATACAATGGTGGTGGAGATCAGTAAAATGATGTTTGCATTCAGGAGTTTTGTGCCCCCAGAGTGTTTCGAGTCGCAATACAATCAACCTCCCCCCGATGATGGTGCTGGTGGTGCTGGTGGTGCTAGTGGAGCTGGAGCCTCCGGTTCTGGTTTTGGTGGTTCCTATGCTGCTGGTGGCTTTGGAGAGCAAGGTGGTGTTCAGGATAACTCACTTAAGGGGGAGAGTGGAAAGGAGACGAGACAGCAGGGAGTTCAAATCGAAGAAATTGAAGAATAGGCTGATCTTGTCAAAGAAAAGGAAAGTGAGCCGGTTGGTCATGAAGAGGCTTTGAGGAAGAGAAAGGGTAAGGTGACGATGGTTGTGCAAGATGATCCATTCATTGACCTGAGTCATCATCAAGAAAAAGTACAGGAGGTACTTGATTCAGACTCCGACATGGAGGACGTATCTTTAGCACATGCAATAAATAGATCTTTGAAGGAACAAGGTGGAGGTGCTGGGATGTCTTCCGGAAAGCCTGAAGAAATTCCTGTTGATGAGGAGACTCTGAAATCTCAACAGTTAGCCTTGGAACAAGCTCAGTTCCATAAAATGAAGTTGATGCAAGAACATGCTGCGTTCCTTGAAAAGAAAGTAGAGCTCAAAGGGAAGCAGTATGATCATGAGCTTGCAAGGCTAGCTGATCCTCAAGTTGATTTGGACAAGACAAGGATTGGATAAAAGTGGGATGATGCAAGGAAGATTTTGATGGGACCTTGTGCGAAAGGAGTTAACAACAAGGAGGCAGATGACTTGTTCTATAACTTGAACATGCAGAATCCACTGACTGTGAACTACATAAGTGCATTGAAAAGCATAATTTCGAAAGTCAGGGTTGGATACAATGCGATGCTTAAGGAGTGGCAGGTTATCTTGTCTTTAGTAGAAGGAATCCCGACGTCTTTCCTGTATGTGGATGATCAATTCATCGCGAGAAGATCTGCGTCAGAGTTGTTCTTGCTAGCAACAAAAATTCAATACTCTAAATCTGAGGAGCTCAGCAATCTGTACAGGGATCAGTTAATGCAGCTAGCAGAGGACAAGGGTCCAGAATTCTCAGCATATCCTGATGTTGTCCGAATGGTAGTAGATGGGAAGATGAAGAGGGTAAGTATGGAAGAAAATGATTTAATGGATCTTTCAGTGGAATCTCTCAAAGCTGTCTGTAGACAAATGATGAGTAAGGGGTTTTACTCTGAAATTAAAGAAAAATCGGTGAAGGTCATTGAAAGAATCATATTCAAGAAGAGCAATGAAATATGGAAGTGTGATATTATTGCTCCAAACCCTCTAGATAATGTGAAGGTTGAGCCGGAGCTAATGGAGAAGAAATGGAATATTCTTCAAGCAATGAAAAATGTAGATGAAGCTCTGACTCTTCCGTCTGGATCACTGGAACAAGGAGAGATAAGGGAGGCAGTTGGTGTTCCAGGAAGAGATAGTGTATACTGGATACACGCATATGTCGATGACACAGCTGATGCCTTGGCATTCATAGACGCGGACCAGAATCAAACACTCTTGCATATGAGTAGAACATGGCTGTTACAGACTCAAGATGCTGCATTTCTGGAGAGAGTTTTATATGTGTTCAAATGGAGCGAAGTGGAGAATGAGTATGTGGAAGAAAAGCAGAGACTCATGAGTTACTTGTCTGAGGTAGTGGTGGAAAAGAAGCGGATGGAGCGAGATGCGGCTAGTGTCCACAATACTAACCGTGTCAAGGGCTACCCCAAAATGATCTATTGTCAGTTTAAAGCTGATAAAGCATATTGGAAACCTCAGCTCATAATGAAGAACTTTGAGGACATTCCAAAGATCAGGACTACTCAAGAAGTGGACAAACTCAGAAGGCTTTTCAAACATCCTTATCCAGAGCCAAAGAATCCTCTAGAAATGGAAGCAGTAAGTTTATTGAATGCTAGGTGGAAGCAGCTTCATGATCCAGTATATAAGAAAGAACAGCGGCAGAAAGAGAAGCGCATAGAGCAGAAAGAGGAGAAGCGCTAAGCTGCTGAAGCTAGGAAGAGGAAACGGAATTAGGATTAAAGGTCAGAGTGGTGTGAACTTGAAGTTGGAAAAACTTCATGTCTTTCGGTTGCTTTAACTCACTTGAGGAAAATTCACCTCAGAGTGGATCCAATAAGGTGATATAAGTTTGACTAAAAGGTATGAAATAATCCAGGTGATAGGAATTACTCAAATGATCTTTAATTCGAAGTTCGAATTCTGTTTCTAGTTTAAGTTCTTTGTATTGTTTTCCAAGTACATTTCAATTGTAAATTATTCAAGACTTTAATGTTAGTTATCTTTTCTCGTCTCATTGTTTAGTTGAGTTATCCTTCATTAATTTGAGTGTCATTGTTAGACAGTCAAATAGGGGGAGATTGAAAGGCAGAGTGTGTAAACTTGTAACACTATAACTAATGTAACTCAACTAAAGGAAAAGATACTTAACCAGAAGACAATCAAGAACAAGAAGCCACAAAGAAATCAACACTAAATGAAGACAAGGTAATTGATACAATTCAACATGTTAACTATGATCAAGCCAAGAAGAAATCATTGAGAGAAGTTCAAGTCAAAGTTGTTCATGCCTCAGTGATTTGAAAAGCCAAGAATCAAGATCATAACTATCAGTATCAATAAGACAAATTGATTTCAAGTGAACAAGAAGGAAAGCTAACATTGGAAAGCCACATTACTAATTGAATATGGTAATTTATTCAAGAAGCAAAAACACTATCAAGACTAGTCACTTATGAACCAGACCAGTGCATCAAGTGTCAGGACATTGATAGCAAGTTTATGTCAGTAATAAAGATCCATGTTCAAGAGCTTGGTGAAGAATAAAGAAGACATGAAGATATCACAAGTTCAAGATGTGCATTGAAGTTTCAAGTTGAAGACCAGAATATTTTCTAAGTACTAAATATTCTAGATGACCAAGTAGAATATTTCTAAGTAGAAGTTCTACTTAGAAATTCGAGATGGCTAAGTAGAAATTCTCAAGTAGAAGTTCTACTTAGAGTGTAGTTTCAACATGACACATGGCATCTTCTGATTGGCAAATTTCCAAGCTTTCAAGATAAGACAAGATTTATGTGGACATCATTGGGCCACGTATATCTTAGTCTTTGAAGACTACAGGACATAGATTACATGTAGTATAAATAGAAGTACTTGTGTAATGTTTTATTAGAGCAATTCTTGAGAGAAACACATGTAAAAGAGAGAGAGTGTATTCACAGAGCTTAGTATCATTCACTACTCTCTGAACTTCTGTTATACTTTGTAATGAATGTTGTAGCAACCACTTCAAGTTATATATAAGACATATATTCCTTGAATCTGTGTGTTCATTTATTGCATCGTATTTATTGCTTATCAAATTCGAAAAGTTGTATTCACCCCCCTCTACAACACATTTGGACCTAACACCGATTACCTTTTTCAACTAAAATATATCATATTTTCTATATTTTCTAACTAAAATCCCTTATTCTCTAGAAATATCACGGATAACATTTTTATAATTATTATCAAATCATCTCATATAAAAATTTTAGTCTCAAAAATTCATGTTCTGAAAAATTAATTTAAATTAATGAAAAAAATTCATATAATATTAAAAAAAATTCGTGCATCGCACGGCGGGGTTTAAGCTAGTATGAAAAAATTGACATTATCAAATAAACCTGCGATAAAAATAAGTTATTGCATGAACCATTTTCATAACATAAGTGACAAAAAGAATGGAATCGGTTGGACCAAGTTCAAACCTCACTTCATGTGTCAAATTAAGAATGGAATGGAATGGTTCTT
Organism: Saposhnikovia divaricata; assembly: GCA_036435485.1. NCBI lineage: Eukaryota > Viridiplantae > Streptophyta > Magnoliopsida > Apiales > Apiaceae > Saposhnikovia > Saposhnikovia divaricata. The sequence continues at coordinate 104,749,741 of CM071601.1, forward strand.
TTTTTTTTTTTTTTTTTGAATTAGCCAAGTACTCAAGTAGTTTGTAATTAAGTGTCAAATTTTTACCAAACATTAATCAACCAAGTAGTCTATAGGGCCATCATTTTGGTTCATGAATCTGCCCTTAATTTTTGTAGTTTCACATGGACTTTGTTGACAATATATATAGCTAGCTCCCAATCTCATCCTGAACATCATGATGCTGTTTAGTCTTTAAAGGGGTTGTCGATACATGGTGTTCATATTCAATGCTACCAAATCAAATATGTTTATACTATCGTTTTGTTTCCTAAAACTAATAAAAATTATTTACGTGTTTATTGATCAAACAATAATCAGTTTGCAAAAAACTATAGGCTATTAGATTAGTGTCTCCAAATACATTTCATTGTTTCTCAGGACCAATACATTTCATTGTTTCTCAGGAACAAATTACATGGAAGATGACAAATACCATTCCCCCCGAAGACAAAGTAAATTTATGTAGAATAATACTCTAATTACCGCATATGCAATTGCATTGTACCTGCAATCTCCTTTGCTACCCCTCAACTTTCACGATCCTGCAGTATCCTCACATACTTTGATACCTTTCAAGTAATCAGGACATAGTTTGCCTCTTAACTGTGAAATTAAACCGCAACATTAATTCAAGAAACACGATATTCATTTCATACTCAGCATGGATGCCAGATGAGCACTCAACTTATCAGTCACGAGCATCCATTTCCAAATAAAACTAATCATACTTTTCTCTCCAAGTATAAAGAAGAAAAAACACCCAAGAAAGCGCCAAGGCCATATCCCCAACTACTAGCCTTAACCAATCCCCACCAAGATCCTCAAGGAGTTTCCTATCAAAGTAAATTCTCCAAACAGCCGTAGCAACATGTAAAAACACACACCCTCTTGCAAAAACACCTTGAAGATTCCTATCTTTCACAAATGCCACCATAAACAAAAGAATTCCAATTGCAAACAAAAGCAAGCCCGAAAACGAATCAGACGTGTGAATTAACAGCTGATCATGAGGTGTTGTCCCCATTAACTTATTCGCAGTTTCTCTACCATGACTAAACACAAATACCTCATTAGTATAAAACATCATTAGAACTCCACAAGTTATAGCAACCACAGAATGGAGTACACACACAAGGAAAAAAGTATATGATCCCATGACCAACACACTTAAGATCACAACTTTAATTCAAATGCAGAATAAGAAATACAAGGCCACTGATCAGAACAATTACCTTAACCCGGCATACAACATATATATGATTCCAAAACTGACTGATCAAGAAACAAGAAATCCCTTTTAAACCTCAACTTTCAGAATATGAATTCTTTAAGTGAAAAGCTGGAATCTTTACAGCTACAAAGTGCACATAATACATAATTACAAGGACTACAAACATGTATGATACTCCAGTACTTATTATAATTAAATATATATTATAATGGTAGATCCAAGAATTTACCAAGAATATAAAAAAAATGAAGAGAAAGAGTTTGTTCGGGTTTTTGAGGAAAGAATTAAGGAAAGTACTATATTGTGTTGCTTTGTGATTGCCGTTAGAGGTAGGATTTGTGTCTTTGCTTCTTTGGAGCATCTCAGATGGTATTGGTTAAATTCATTGGTTAAATTTCAAACAAATAATAATTGGCTAAAATTTATTGTAGAGCGTTTTACTCCAATGGGGATCAGCTATAATGATTGGTTATATTTTAAAAAAGGTATGATTATTATTATTAATAAATTTTTTGGTCAATTATGGAAAGAAAATGGGCGGGAATGACAGGGCATTTGCTACAGATCTCTAGTGCTTCAATAAATATGGCCAATATTAAAAAATATAAAGAATTGGCTAAATTTTTAGACAAGTGGAATGCCTCATTGGACTGATGAACTTTTAACATGTTATATATAAGAGAAAAAGGACCCTGAGATTGATCTCAGGGAACTTTTCCTAAGATACTAAAGAAATATACATTAAATCTGATTGGGCCCGCAGGGCTAATTAAAATTTTTTGATTTTACAAAAATGCCCACACTATAAAAATTCTGATTTGCATATAATTCACATGTATCTCAGGAAATTTACCTGAGATACATCTCAGGTTCCCCAATCTCTATATATAATTTTCGAGCCTGGATCCTCTGTCCCCTTCTTCGTGTCCCCTTTTGTGTCCCCTATACAAAAAGAGTGCCCCTGGCGGGGCCCCTTTATTAAAAAATATTTTTATTATTATTTTTTAATACAGGGCCCCCGTCAGGGGCACTCTTTTTATATAGGGGACAGAGGATCCTCACCCATATCGGTTCATGGATTGGGCACTAAACCACTGTGCCAACTTAACCCCTTATATAGGGGTTGTACAAGCGCCTGGATACCAAGGAAGGAACAAATGCTATCTTTAAACTAGCTAAAGCTAGGGAGAGAGGGAGGCGCGACCTGGGTGCAGTAAAGTTTGTTAAGGATGATTCAGACCGAGTTTTACTGAATGAAGACGCTATTAAGGAGAGGTGGAGTTCGTACTTCCATAACCTTTTCAATGAGAATAGGAGGAGTTGGGCCGGTGGGGAACTAGAGATCCCACCTCCGTCTCCCTGTGAGCGTATTACCGAGGACGAGGTCAAGGGGGCCATTCGTAAGATGGCGAGAGGGAAGGCAGTTGGTCCGGATCAGATCCCAATCGAGGTGTGGATTTGTCTTGGCGAAGTTGGCGTTCAATGGCTAGTTAATCTGTTCAATGATCTCCTCTTGGGTGATAAGATGCTAGCAGAATGGAGGCGTAGTGTTGTAGTTCCTTTCTTCAAGAACAAAGGTGATGCTCAGAGTTGTAGTAACTATCGGGGTATTAAATTACTCAGCCATACTATGAAACTCTGGGAGAGAGTGGTAGAAGGCCGGATTAGAAGAGAAGTTGTAATCTCAGAGAATCAATTTGGTTTTATGCCGGGGAGATCGACGACCGAGGCCATCCATCTCGTCAGACGCCTCATGGAGAAGTTCATGGAGCGCCGCAAAGACCTCCATATGGTGTTCATTGATCTCGAGAAGGCATATGATAGTATCCCCCGTGAAGCGATTTGGAAGACCCTCTTAGAGCGGAATGTATCTTCGGCATACGTTAGAGTGATTCAAGACATGTACTCCCAAGCTAGTTCTTGCGTCCGGACCCCAGTGGGTGACTCACGTTTCTTCCCTGTTGAGATTGGGCTTCATCAGGGATCGGCCCTTAGTCCTCTCCTTTTCGCACTTATCCTTGACGGCATGTCACGCGGGATCCTAGACGCCGTCCCCTGGTGCATGCTCTTCGCTGACGATATAGTGCTAGTGGCGGAGTCTAGGGGGGAGGTCAACGAGAAGTTGGAACTTTGGAGATCTACTTTGGAGTCACAAGGCATGCGGGTGAGTAGAACTAAGACCGAGTATCTCTGGTGCAACTTCAGTGGCGAGGCCATCGACGAAGGGGTGGAGGTAAAGATCGAAGATCAGACCGTCCCTCGTACGGATAAGTTCTAGTATCTGGGGTCGATCATCCAGAAGGAAGGTGAGGTTGAAGACGATGTCAAACATCGTATCAATGCTGGGTGGCTAAGGTGGAGGGCAGCGTCAGGGATGATGTGCGACAAAAAGGTTCCTTTAAAGTTGAAAGGGAGATTCTACAGAGCAGCAATCCAACCCGCGTTGTTATATGGTTCCGAGTGCTGGGCAGCGAAGAAGACCCACGAAAGCAAGTTGGAAGCAGCTGAAATGAGGATGATGCGGTGGTCGTGTGGCCGCACGATGCTAGACAGAATTCCTAATAGGGTGTTTAGAACCGAGCTTGAAGTGGCGCCACTTTCTGCGAAAGTTAGGGAAGGAAGGTTAAGATGGTTCGGCCACGTCCGTAGGAGGAGGCCGGAAGCCCCTGTGAGAAGGGTCGAGAGTCTTTCAGTTGTTGGGGTGAGGAGGAGAGGCAGACCGAGGAGGTCATGGGAAGAGCAGCTAAGGTTGGATTTGAAGGCTTTGAACCTAAGTGAGACCATGACCGCTGAAAGGTGTTCGTGGAGGCGGCAGATCAGAGTAGTGGACTCTCTTCTAGGGGATGGCTCTGTAGTGGAGAACCTCAGAGTTGGGTTGTCTCGGATGGCCTTATCTTAGGAGTTCGGCTTTTTGCGTTATATTTTCCCTTTTTCATTTTGTATTTTTATTATCATATGTTGCCCGACTGTGCAGGTGCAGAGAACTTCGCTTGGTGGTATCTAGAGGCATGGTAGGTAAGTCCCGTGTGGAGAAAGCCATGGGCTCAGGTATTGCTGTGAACTTTGTCGCGTATCTTTTGGATTTCTTTGTCTATATCACACACCGTTTATGTCGTGCACATAGCCGAGGGTCTTCACGGAAACAGCCTCCCCACCCTAAAAAGTGGGGGCATGGTCTGCGTACAACCTACCCTCCCCAGACCCTGCTCTGAGCGGGACATACTGGGTATGTTTGGTTTGGTTTGGTTTATTAGCGTAATTAAAAAGTAAACAAACAACAATGACTAAAGATACACGTAATCTTAATTTATAACAACCGAGAAGAAGTGATCAAATTAAACACATTACCATTATCCAAGTTGTTAACATCTATATTATCTATCTATCTAAATTAAAACCTCTATAAATTAATAATGTTGGGACCGATAAATTTTTTTTAATTTATAGAGATTATTAATTAATCGAGATTAAATTTATACTATCGTTATTATTTTGGGATCAAATATCTGCATTCAAAATATTAATTTATCATGATATCGAGTATTAATTTAACGAGATTTTACTGTATACTATACTATACTCTAACTATAATAAGAGAAACAACCGTTAGATCTTCAACTCAAATAGATCATGATCGTTGAATACAATAATACAAAAAGTTATTATATACAGAAGTCTAAGGTTCGATTCCCGCTAACAACATATTAATTTATATTTAATACCCAAAATTTTTATATACAAAGATACAAGGTTCGCATACTCCCAATAACATATTATATTCTTATATATAATAAGCATAAGAGGGATTTTATCCATAAATTTCGTCACTGTATTACCAAAATAATCTCAACCGTCGAATCTAATATCTTTAAAAATAGACGATCAAGATAATGGGGGTGTTTGGGGGAACTTTTTTCCAGAATAAGTCAACTTATTTTAAGACAAAGTTAGAGATTCCTAACATTCCAACTTATTTTCCAACTTATTTTTGTAACTTATTGAATCTAAAACTTACATTAAATACTTGTATAAAAAAAATTTATCAAAATATAAAAATTTTACCCGAAAATAAGTCCATAAGGACTTATATTAAGGTGTGCCAAACAGGCGCAATATCATATTAAAAAAGGAAATTATAATCTAAAAAGAATATAATTAGAAAAGGTTGCATTAGAAGTGAATTTTAAAAATAAAATTATAATCTAAAAAGGATATAATTTAAAAGGTTATATTAGAATTTAATTTTAAAAAGAAAATCATAATCTTGAAAGGATATAATTAAAAAATGTTGTATTAGAATTGCATTTTATTTATTTTTTATTAGTATTTAAACAAATTCATATTTACTATTTGGGCTCTATCTTTAGATCTATAAATCTAATTTGGATGATTTTACAATTCAAGCGAAACTCATAAAATTATATTTAATTTAGTGATGATTTAATAGTTATTATTCAAATAGAAACACTCATAATCTCATGAGAAAATATAATTACGATTTTTTACATTAATCCTATTCAATGTAAAAGACCTACATTGATAATGTTATTCAATGTAGAAAACCTAATTATATATAATTTAAATCACTAACATACACCTTTTCGTATTTCAATATAAATACTCTTTTTTCTTTATATATTAAAATATAAAATATTTTTTTTATGCTAGATCCAACAGTTTTCATCTATTTATTTTAAGATCTAGCGGTTCTTATTTATTTTATCGTACGGAGGACCAAACTACCGATTATCAAAGTTTTGAGGTTGTATTAGAATTGAATTTTATTTATTTTTTTATTAGTATTTAAAAATTTCATATTTACTATTTGGGCTCTATCTTGAAATGTAGAAATCTGATTTGGATGATTTTACAATCCAAGTGAAACTCATAAAATTATCTTTAAAAGTGATAATTTAATAATTATTAATCAAATAGAAACAGTCAGAATCTCACGAGAAAATATAATTATGAATTTTTGCATTAATCCTACTCAAAAAAGACTTACATTGATAATGTTATTCAATGTAGAAAACCTAATTATATATAATTTTAATCATTGACATATACCTTTTTGTATTTCAATATAAATACACTTTTTTGTTTATATATTAAAATATAAGATCTAGCTGTTCTTATTTATTTTATTGTACGGAGGACCAAACTACCGATTATCAAAATTTTGAGGAGTATTAGAATTGAATTTTATTTATTTTTTATTACTATTTAAAAAATTCATATTTACTATCTGAGCTCTATCTTGAGATTTAGAAATCTGATTTAGATTATTTTACAATCCAAGCGAAACTCATAAAATTATCTTTAATTTAGTGATGATTTAATAATTATTAATCCAATGGAAACACTCAGAATCTCATGAGAAAATATAATTATGAATTTTTGCATTAATCCTACTCAATGTAGAAGACTTACATTGATAATGTTATTCAATGTAAAAAACCTAATTATATATAATTTAAATAATTGACATACACATTTTCGTATTTTAATATAAATACACTTTTTATTTTATATTATATTAAATTCTAAAACATTTCTTTGATGCTAGATCAAATGGTTTTCTTCTATTTATTTTAAGATCTAACGGTTCTTATTTATTTTGTCGTACGGAGGACCAGACTACCGATTATCAAAGTTTTGGACAAAATCTCTCCTACACATATTATTAAAATTTTATTTGGTTGTTAGTAGAACTATCTTCAAATAATACAATCGACTCACTCAAGTGTTTTAATGATATCAACTGGATCATTGAAATTAACTCCTTAAAATTATTTAACGAAAAACGTTACGGAGTGCCACGTGGCAGCTGACATAATTTTGACAAAAAATGAAAAATAAATAAAATAGATTAACGATAGATATGTACGTAAAACGTTACGGAGTGCCACGTGGCTGCTGACATAATTTTGACAAAAAGTAAAAAATAAATAAAATAGATTGACGATAGATATGTACGTACAATTGACTACTAATTCATACAAAGAAAAAATAAAACGACAACGAGAGTGCAATTTGGGGGATAAAAATCCTAAATCTAAGAGTAGTAATCGATCATTCATTCGTGTGTTTCATCCTCAAAACGATTAAATATAACAAAAATCTAGCTTAATGCCACAACGTTTCCGTTAAATAATTTTAAGGAGTTAACGTCAATGACCAAGTTGATATCATTAACACACTTGAGTGGGTCGATTGAGACCCTGTGGAGATCAGTGACCAATTTGATATCGTTGAACGACTTTACTGATGAGTTTGATAATTAAACCCTCTGATAATCAAAACGAATTACAAGTAGAATTCATAAATCGAATAGATTTTTCAACATAAAAAATCATCAATTTCCTTCTCTCTTTTGTTTCTGCGTAGGTTTAATTGGAAAATAATTGTTAAAGTATCACTAAATTAAAGATTATTTTGTTAATTTTACTTGGGTTGTAAAATCGTTCAAGTCAAATTTTAAGAATTCAAGATAGAGTACAAATATTAAACCGAATGTGTAAAATCCCATATATATTAATTTTTTTAACAACAATTTGATATGTAAATTAATAACATATAAAATTAAAAAAATTTAATATTATTATAAATATTAAAAAAGAAACCGTGCATTGCACGGGTTATAAGCTAGTTAAAATTAATATTTATAATATTATATTACATTATACGCAAATTATAAAAAATTAAAAGTAACTCGTACTTTTGCACAGCCTATAAGCTAGTATAATATAAAATTAATATAAGGTATCTCTCTAACAACTTAAGATTTTAAATAAATTAGTTACTTAAAATTAAACACACTACAATTATCCAATTTTTCTTCAAGTCCATCTAGTAGTGCGTTTAGAATAGTTTATGACTTTAGTTAGCCGCTAATCTAAATTTTCAAGTATTTTCCACCTCCTTGTCTTTTTTCACCTTTTTCTTCTTGAAATCTGATTTTATTTATTTTCCAACAAAACAAAATAAAACAATTTATTAAATAATAAAATTACGAAAACGAACATAAAATAGGTATTAAAAATAAGATGAATTATGGACTTATCAAATGCCCCCATACCTATCTTTTGCTCGTCCTCGAGAAAAATATAATATAAAATACTATCTAATATACAATACCACTTCCGTAGGTGATCACGGTTGCATTTGGCAGCCCTAGTGGACGAGTGAGATCTCGTGACTATAGTGAATGTACCCACAAAATCCATCTAGCTCATGTAAAAGATTTCTCAATGCAACACCACACATACAAGTCATCTCATGCTACATCAACTTAAGAAATCAAAGTGAATTTGCAATGTCTTGGTGTGTAAGGTGCAAGTATTCACATAGTCTACTCAAAGAAATGTGCATAGGTCCTCAAAAGTCCATGTCAAGTGTAAAAATAAGTTGGTAACCATGCTAAGCCCACAAGAGTACACCTTAAAGTCAAAACTTAGGATCTCATATGCAGAAACAAGTAACAACTCACCTTTCACTCACAAAAGAATATTCACTCAAGAACAAGGGTAAGTGTATCACTCAATTCCAAGAAATCATAAGCATGCTTGACATTTCGTATCAATCTAACTTTAACACAACATACATTAATGACGAAAATCAAAAGGTTTTTTATTTGGGTTGTAACGGGGTTAGGGACAAGATATGTTAAGTAAGACCAAATAAGGTGAAGTGTCAAAAGCTAGCAGGAACCATAATAAATCGTACACAACACCATACTTCCTCCCCACACATGGATTTTCTAATTTCCTTCCAACAAAATGCTTTAATAGTTGAATGAAGAAGGATCACACAAACACAGAAACATAAGTATGCTCTCATAATTTTTTTTTCCTTTTTTTCATTTTTTTTCAATTTTTTTTGGAGAGCTAAGGGATTAATATAAATATATAAGCAACCACAATCCTTCTTCAAAAATTTCTTGAACAACGACTGACAAGTAAGCAACAAAACCCAATATTTCCCCAAAAAGTAATGAACAAAAGTAACGCATCTCACACACCATATTACTCCCTCAACTTCTTACCAGCCTTTGACAATTGGGATCAAGTATACGTTAGGCTACACAAGAAAAAGGTCTAGGCAAATAATGTGGTGTGTCACCGAAAAAATAGGATAAAGCTGAAAGGGGTAATTAATTGATCATATATAAGGGGTGTGGTAATTTGGATAATAATAGGTTATTCCTAAATGCCTTTATCATCTTATCATCAAATAAAGTCATGCATTTTTAGAAAGATCTAAAACAAGTGCTAGCAATGCAAACAACATGTGGACACTCAAGCAAACGAATATAAAATGCAAAAGATATGCATATAGGCTCAAAATCTCACTTGGTGGCAAATCATAATTAATCCCAAGCAAAAATCTCTTTAATGCACCTACTTGTACTCAAAGCATGCAAACCAAATCTTCTTGCACATATTCATGTCCTTTTAGTTATGAAGAATAGTGGTAAAGGGAAGAAGGGAGGTAATGACAAGGGATCTAAGCAAGTGTATGAAAGGAGGGGTGGAAGACAGTAATCCAAAAACATTACTAATGACACTCTCACCACAACACAAGGCTCAGTGTCTAGGGTAGATATTATTTGTAATGATTTATCAAAATCGAAATCCAAGGCTTCTACAACTGTCTTGCCACCAGGAATCAAGGAGTCAAATCTCAAGAAACCATCTGTATGTCTCCAAAAGCAAACTAATAATGGTGTACTACAATGGTCCAAGAACAAAGGCCTAAAACTCTTACCAAGTGACAAGATGCTTAAAGTGAAATTCAAGTCAATGGCCAGGAATGCAAGGAAGGTGAAGGCATCCATATCCCAGGCCCTCACAATTGTACCAGGATTAGACCTACCATCTCTTGATGAGGATTATGATAGAGAATCATTGACATTTATACAAGCTTATAGAATCTACCATGTGGCTATAGTTGATGAGTGTCTAGAGGTGAAGTACACTGATGGAAGAGAGAAAAAGTTTAAACAAGGGATGTGCCAACACTGGGGCAAGCTATTTGAATTAGAAAGGATAATGAGGTTACTTAGCTATGAAGATGAGGTGGAAAGGGTTTGGAAGGTGGAAATTGCAAGTTTTGTGAAGATGAAAAGAGATTATGAAGAGGTGTTGAAAAAATAAAATAAGGAGAAGCTAAGAAAGAGAAAGGAGGAGTTAGCGAAGTTTGAGGCTAGAGCAATTGATTTGAGAGCTAAAGGATTATGCAGAGTCAAGTACAATCCTTAAATTATGGAATACAAGAAGAGAAATAGAGCTACTGTGAAAATCAGAATGGACTTTCTCTATGCCTACCCTGAAGCCAAGCTGAAAGAAGTAATTGAAGATCTGAAAGACTCACCTCTAATTGAAGAACTTGATGCCATGGAAGATATCATATTGGCAATGGATGAGAATGCAAAGAGAAAAAAAGAAAGAGAAGAAAAGATATATTGATTTGGAAGCTAAAGCTCAAAAGATAAAGTCAATAAATCACGGCTAACATTTCATTCATAAATCAACTGTAAAATATTTCTCTCTGAAATTGTATCATTTTTAATCAAATTCATACATGTTCTTGTATATTTAAATCTTTATGTATGTTAGGCTTGTTATCAGACATGAAATTCTGACTAAGGGTCTTATTCACAATTTAGGGGAGATTGTTAGTCATAGAGGCATGTCTGTAAACATCTAATAATAAGCCTAATTGTTTGTAATGTTTTGCATTACTTACATGACCCCTTGACTGGGGAACCCCTTTAGTTATATTTTTCACTTGTAAAATGTACTTGTAATAGGCATCAACTTTAGCGGTGTAATTGTTCAATCTTGGAAATAGGCATCAACTTGAAAATAATGCTTTAAAGAAGAACCTGAGATCATGCCTCAATCTTGGAAAACAAGGCTGAAGAAATAAACACAGTTGGAGCTCGAAGAGTGGAAAATTCCCTAAGTACATATTCGAGAAGTAATTTGCACTGTTAGAGAATTCAGGAATTTGAGATCTCAAGCATTCGATATGTCAAAAGCCACTATCGATATCTCAAGGAGTCAACAAGTCAAAGCTGCACTCGATATCTCAAAGACTCTACTAGTGAAAAGACATATTCGATATCTCAAGGATTCCAGAAGTAAAGGGACTATTCGACAACTCAAGGACAACAGAAGAAAAGACACATTCGAGAAGTGATTCAATATGTCAAGAAAAGCTAGTTCGAGAACTCAGAGTTATCTATCTTTTTAACTCAAGTTCTCGAATCTAGTCCTTAGTCATTTCTCGAATGGATTCTTGAAGACAAATTACTAAAGATATTCAAGTTAAAAAATCTACACAAACCAAGACACCAACATTGACTTTTCAGTATTGTGTGTACATGGAAAGTCTACAAAGAAGCTTGGAGAGATATTCAAAGGAACAAGCAGCTGAAGAAGTGGATCTCGGCAGAGTAGAAATCAGATTGTATGACATGGAGCCTAGTCTTGCACCAAAAAGGAATAGACAAGTTAGAAAGTGAATTTGCCTGTTACTAAATTTATAGCAAGTGGACTGTGCACATGTTCTATAAGTGCACAGTCTCACTTCTTTAGAAAAAAGAAGGATTTTCATTGTAATTCATACAAACTATCTCTCTAGGAAACGAAGCTGAGAATACTAAAATTTGTATTCTCAGGTTGTAGCATACTTTCAATCTAATAAAATATTAGATTAAAGTGAGTTGCTTGTGTTCTTATTTCCGGACATACTATTTGCAAGACACACACACTCAACTACAAACACATACACAGATTCACAACAGGTTGTCAAAGTAAAGAAAATCGAGAGAGTGTTGAAAATACATTTACCCTCCTCTATATTTTCTTGTGTGTATTTCGTACTCAACAATATTTCGGATTCTGAATCGGGACTCTACCCGATTTTTGAAAAAGACGCCGAATTTGACCCGAATTGTCACAGAAACAACTAGCAAAACTCGACACTGATGCATTCGTGATTCCATCAATTTACATTATTCGAGAGTGAGGTTCATTACTCCTCACTATTAACCCGTATTGCTACTCATATTGCAATCTTAAATTTACGAATTCACAATACAATCATATAAAAACCAAGATTTACTTTTTTTCTTAAACAAAATTAGAATCGTTCATATAGAGATCCGTGCCTTACACAAGCTGTTACATTAATACTACACAATTAACATAATTATCTTTGCATATTACCCGTAACGTCTCGGAATATACGCAATGATCACATAATTGTATGATATTACATAATTCTATAATCATATAGAATCCAACGCATAAGATAAATTGTCTAACATTAGATAAATTGGAACGCTTGTCGAGTCTAACCACTCATTTTCCCCAAAATCTTAATTTCCAAAAATAATTGTGTTAGTTCATAGATCGTTCTATTATTCAAATAGTCATTTGAATTAGTGCTATTATGAATTTTCTTTTACAACACTTCAAAACATGGTAAAATGAAAATTTCAAATTAAACGTGTACATTTATTGTCGCATATACTTAGCGTAAAAGCCCGTGCAAGGTACAGACATTGAACTAATTTCTCGCTTGACACTATATATATATATATATATATATATATATATATATATATATAATTTTGTAATTAAAAATTATGATAAATGATAAGATTTCGATTAATCTCATATCTTTATAATTATTTTGTAATATTGCATACCAATTACTTAAACCAAATATTTTATAATTTGATCAGATTTCATAAAATTAGGATAAATATCCATATAATAATAAACATAAGAATACTTATAATTAATTTGAACCGATAAAAATCGAATCGATATTTTTATAATTGAAATCAAATCGATAGTTAAATTACAAATGTGATTTTTAATTTTTAAAAACCAAAAAATATAAATATAATTTCGATTTTCTCTAAAAACCGAGTCAAACCAATCCATACTCCTCACTCCTCTCTCATGAAAGTTGTTGTGCAAATTACCTAAAATTATACAGCAGTACATAAATCACATTGAGCTGCAGCCTACACAAAATGAAGTTGGACAACTCGGATACAAGCTTCGACCCTAATTTCTACTTGACCCACTTCTCATTTTTGCCAACAAAATTAAAAATGAAAATAAATGTATAATTAAATATTAATATTTGTAACACAAATGTAGAAATAAGAAAACAAGTATTCTCTCATCTTAGGACTGCTATGTAAATTATTGTTATATTTTTTAAAAAAAATTGATGAGATATTTTAACTTTCTCCTCACTGCAGCTTGTTTCAATTTTCCAATTTTTGTCATTATTTCCTATAAAATTATGACACTTGTTGTGAGAGAAATTTGGTACAACATTTCAATGAAATAATTACAAGAATCAACCAAGAAAATCCAAGAATCTTAATCAAATAACCCGAATTACAAGCCAAAAACCCTAGCCTCATAAACCCTAATCCGAATGGAGGAAGAATGATTATTTGGACTGAGTTTGCAAGTACTCCGAGCTATGCTGACCGAGTAAATCATACTCAATCAAGAGAGACCATCCCAGAGCGTGTATTAGAGGTGTATATGTGTGTCTAACCCTGCAAATTGCCTACATACTCTTATATTTATAAGAGATCAAGTCCCATGTAGTTCTTGATAATCCTCCATGATTTGATAAGCATAATCCTCCATAACAGACCTGCCATTATCGTTTATCCCAGCTGTTATGATTATCTAGTAGTTGTTCTCCAAGAATCCATGATTATCTCCATGTATTTTAGGATTTATCCATATATACATACGTATATACACGCATATATTGACATATCTACGCATAAGTAATGTTTATCCATGATAACTAACCCTAATGGGCCGCTCCTGATGTTTAGGAATGATCCACAAGGCTGTTGGGCCGATAGTTATCCAATCTCCTACGATTTTGGAGGCCACAGGACTGTTGTTGCATTTTTCTGGAAACCTTCGGGGTACGTGCACGTACCCTTGTCTGGGGACCTATCACCCGGGTGAACCCCTATCTTGCCTCCATACGGTAGTACCCCCATCTGGTGGTTCAAACACCTGAACCCTACACAAATGAACCCCGAACCAGATGCCATAATCTCCATCTTCCAGTATATTCCTAGGACGTATTGGATCAATGCATTCACACCTAGCCCAACCTATCCTCCCATAACCACATAATTCAAGTAATTCGAGTCCATAACCTTAGTGGGCCTTAAATCAAGCCCAAGGCGGATTTTGGGCACAACAACTACCCCCCGTTCCTTGTAGCCATTTGAATGCAAAAGGAACCTAATATCACTCGTACCTCAATCACACTTTCATCCCATGTGAATCCCTAAGCCTACGTGAGCGTACTCGTTGTAGGAAACAAGGGACTCGGCCATGAAACTCCTGTGCTAATGAATGTACCTTCATAACCTTCGAGTTTGAACCCTAGGGTTCCACCATCTCCACATTGGGGTACCATTAGTGAACCCCTCAAGCTACGTACCTTTGCATAAACATCCATTTTCCCAGATAATTATTAGAGAAGTATTTTAGATAAAATTCTTTCGAAGTGATAAGCCCCAAACATGCAGCATCCTACTTGATCTCAATTTATTTAAAATTTGAATCCCACCAAAACTCTCCATTTCCACCATGAAACCCCATGTATCGGGCTTGCCACTCGTCCATATTCAATTCCTTGTATTCCTTAGAGAAATACATAGCTTCCACATCATGCTTACAAGCTTTCATGAGCTAACTCGACGTAAGAAACAAGAAATACAATGGTTCCACATATGTACCTCAATCTGAATCCTTAAATGAACTCCTTTCGTATACCTTAGTCCATGCATGTCGTACTAGTTCCAATCATGAGCTTTTTATCCTGATCACCTGAACCTACCAGCTTCTAGCCTCCTTCCTTGAGAACCATAGCCTGACTTCTCGATATATTTCTTTTCCTTGTGAGGTTGGTCTTCATGTGTGAATCCTTGTGGGTGAAACTATGAAGCTTCCGCTGTTGCAAATAAGCTTCAATCTTCCAGAACCTTGGGCTACCAAGACAACTAGAAAAAGTGATTAGTAACATGAGCTAAGTAGCTCACATATATAATGCACATAGCGCATAGATATATAATGCATAGATTCAAGTATGATTATGCGAGTGCATATGACTTTGTATATATAAACCAATTACTGCCTTCACACTCAAGTAGAACCCTGGCAAATGCACTCTTCAAGACATATGCCACAATATTTAGAGATTTTCATGAAACCATCACAATGGACCTCCCAAGATATTGCTAAGTATTTTGAGGACTTCTCCAATGATGCCCAGTGTTGTGGGACTTCTCCAAATTGTTCCCATAGACAATAGGACTTTGCCAAACCATGCCCATAAACTATGGGGCTTTTCCCAAGTGAACCTATAATCCATATTATGTGGATGAACTTATATGCGTACCCCAGGAGGGACCAAGGTAAGGTTATAACTATGTCTTTCCAAGTAGTTACGTCATGAGGCATATAGTATGCCTAAGTACCTATCAGCTAGCAAGTTTGAAAATAATTTTGAAACTCATGCATAATGTAAGTAAATATATTTCATGATGATCCTTTGTGTATAAATCCATGCAAGTGTGAAATCATGTGATACGCACATCCAGATGAACATGAATTAATGTGTGATAGAAGATAATGATCCATTTGAAAAGATGAACTTCGCAATGAAGTTTTTGGCTAGATGCTATATAAATTTCCTTGTATGCATAGAAAACATGTGTGACAGAGCATATGTAAAAGAATGAAAGTAGAATTTATCTTTTCTTTTAGCACGTCAATCCAAGTCAGGGTTCAACCATTGAACCAATAAGATTGGGGCTGCCACCCTTTGAGTTTTAGATAAAGGCCTCATTCCATTATGTAAGCCCTTCCATGGTGAGATGTTGAATCACCCCCCGAGGATTAGATTTCCTTCCCGCACGATAGGCAAGTCTTCCTTCGCTTGAATCCTTGAATCTTTGTTCGTGCATATGCCATGTGTAAAGTAGACTGCTCAGGGGTATGTTCAAGCCATAGGGGGTTCACCCAGTTGTACCCTTGAATGTTTTATAAACATCGAGGCTCCATGCAATAGCCTTAATTGTGCATATGCCATGTGTAAAGTAGACTGCTCAGGGGTATGTTCAAGCCATAGGGGGTTCACCCAGTTGTACCATTGAATGTTTTATAAACATCGAGGCTCCACGCAATAGCCTTAATTTGCTCACATGGCGTGTCTGATTAGGGGACACCACTGCCAGTCAAGGGTTCACGTGAGCCTGACCACACTACCTATTAAGGGTTTATGTGGGCCTAGCCATACTGCCTACCGAGGGCTTACGTGGGTTTTAAGTTGAAGGGATTTTCGCTAGCCTAGTGTCCCTAGGATCGACGCGAACCCATGACATGCATAATCCATACATGTTAAAACCTGCTCATGCATAATCCATGCATGAAAAATCCAATCGATGAAATCCAATCCAAATCCAAATCCAAATCCAAACCCAATCCAAATCCAATCCAAATCAAATCCAAATCCAGATCCAATCCAACTTTAAATCCAATCCAATCCAGATCCAATCCAATACAGATCCAATCCAAGTCCAAATCCAATCCAAGTCCAAATCCAATCAAATCCAGATCCAATCCAATCTAGATCCATTCCAAGTCCAAATCCAATCCAATCCAAATCCATTCCAAGTCCAAATCCAATCCAAGTCCAAATCCAATCCAGATCCATTCCAAGTCAAAATCCAATCCAATCCAGATCCATTCCAAGTCCAAATCCAATCCAAGTCCAAATCCAATCCAATCCAGATCCAATCTATATTCCCTGGGGAAGCTCGTACCTAAAAGGTTTATACCTAAAAGGTTTCCACCTAGCAGGTCCATACACCTACAACCCCCTAGAGTCCTTTGGTATAACCTATCTTATAGTAATGAACTAGGTTCACGTAAACAATAACACACGAACACACAAAGAAGACATGCGAACATAAGACATGAAGCACATAAGTACACTTAGCACACAAAGCATATAAATATACATAGTTATTCACAGCAATTAAGCAAATAAAGGAAAAGATAAAGTTATAATAGTTTTAATCAAGTCATAAAAATTATTTCACAGATAAGCGCTCAAGCCTTACCCCGGGCTTCTACTAATATAAGGTAGAACCTCTTACCGACTGAACCCCTAATCCTAGACCGGTCTACGGGATCAGACCTAGAATGCATGAAGAATTCCCAAAATTAACGAGGTTCCATCCTGGGAGTTTCCCTCGACCAGGTTCCATCCTCGGAGATTCCCTCAATGAGGTTCCATCCTAGGAGTTTCCCTCGACTAGGTTCCATCCTCGGAGATTCCCTCAACGAGGTTCCATGTGATTTCCTCACAATGCTAATTTCCTTAGCCTTCCAATATCCTTGAGTTAGACTTCACTCACCCAGTTTCCCTGGGGTCATGGCGAAGCTGTTTGCCAATCCCATGTGATTTCCTCACACCACTAAAATCCTTAGCGTTCCAATTTCCAAGAGTTGGACCTCACTCACCCAGTTTCCCTGGGGTCATGGTGAAGCCATTTGCCAATTTGTACGTAGCTTCGATAGCTGTACATAAATCCCATAACGAGGCTGGTCAACGTGATTACACGGAAGTTTATCGGTGTTACGCCTTTTCAGGGTTCAAACGAGTGAACCTCCAATATAAGGGAACCTTATGGCCCTAGTTTCCCTAGGACCAGCCTGCCTTTGTGGTCCCAATCCATACACATGTAATCCATATGTGATACATGTATAATCCATACATGTCCCTGCCTTGATTCATGTATAATCCATACATGTTCCTGCCTTGATTCATGTATAATCCATACATGTTCCTGCCTTGATTCATGTATAATCCATACATGTTCCATATACTCTGTGTAATCAATTAGCACATAATCCATGTGCTTGCAATCCTGCCTTGTGCATGTAATCCATATGTGATTCATTTATAATCCATACATGGTAAATCCAGCTCATGCATAATCCATACATGAGAAATCCTTTCCAACTCCATTTATGAAATCCAATCCGCATATGCTCCTTGATCTAGCTTCCAAGGGTACCTCGAATTAGATTCCATTAGGGGTTCGCATACCAGAACCTCAAGAATCTCATGGTCCTGGCCTATTCATTGCGTGAAAGTTCCATTTTCTTAAAAATTTACCACTTTCAAGATACCATCATGGGCAGTATACCATCCATTACCCCCGATTCCTTGTAGCCATTACATGCAAGAGGAACCTTATGTAATCCGCAATCAGGTTCAATCAACCTTCACCCTGAACCTCTAAGTTTACGTGAGCGTACTCATTGTAAGAAACAAGGGGTATCATAGGTGAAGTGGCTACTACTCGTAAAATTCCTTCCAAGAAAGACTGTGTTATTTTTCCTCGATGATGATTCAATAATTCCCATTCTTGAACCTTCGGGATTCGGTTGTTGTACCCCTACGTCGTGGTTGCCTCAATTAAATTTTTGGTAGGTTACGTTTGATGCACGTACGCCCACATATACTTGCCATCCTTACACACTTCTACATCCTGATGATTATATCCTTGCCACCCGATATGTTTTTCCAATGATCTCCTCCATGTTCCAAGTTCAAAACAATATTCCATAACATTCCCGGTCTCTAGTTATTCAACATAATTCCTTTAAGATCTTACTCCAGATGTATGCCATGGATATAATTATTACCACCTATACAACCGACCATGTTGATTGTTGAAGATCATGTTTTATGTCGAGTTTTGTCGTTGTAACCCAGTAAGGGGTTTTGAGGCTGAAGGCCGTCAAGGGTTTGTGAACCTGAACCTCCTTTGTACATCTTCTCATTTAAAAATATGGTGCATCTTAGAAATCCTCCATGTAGCCTGGTAACCACTACCCCCCGATTCCTCGGTGTAGTTTGTCCATGGCCAATATTGAATGATATTCAGCTTCTCATCCTCTTTGAGAAAAAGTGTAAATGGACATCCGTGAAGCTGGCTATACACGTCTCGTCGTAGTTTCAACCACTTTTTTTAGTCTGCGTGGGAAGTCATGCTCCTCCTTATGAATGGGAGGTATGTAACCATTTTCTTTGTCTAGATGATAAAACCTCCTTTCTTTGGCCTCCGCTTAGGCGCTTCAACCAATACCCCCCAGTATGCCTTTTATCGAGTGTTTCAGGTTTTCTCCATCCTTCATAGCCAAAGTTGTTAATAACATCATCCTGGGGGAAGCCACCCCTGATTTTTTTCCATTACCTTCGTGTATACAGAACCAAGTCCATTCCAACTGAGATTCCGTTGTTAGCTTTGTTGTTTCCTCTAGCTTTTCAAGCCTCTGGTTCCTCCTTTTAGGGCATTCATGGATGAACCTCGTACCATCTTCTTCAATATTGACCGAGAGGTCGCTCGTACCCCATTCTTTGTATGGTAGCATAGCTCCCAGAATCTTATTGAGATTATAATCGCAGGTGTAGGGGTTTACCCCTTCTAGCTTCTGGTGCTTGAGGGGTTTACAGTATGAGAACCTTCATAGCCATGTTATAAATTGATTCCACCATTTGCATCTTCTTTAGAACGGGTCATCCTACCATATTGTTGTAGGATACGCTCTCAACCATAACTCCTTCCAACTGGGTGGATAAGAGGGGTTCATCCTTCAATACTACCAGTGACATTTTCAGTTCGTGAGAGGTTTGAGTCTACCTTAAACTTCCACGATAAGCTTTTTGCCAGAGCTTCATTTAGGTCATTACTTGAGACCTTTCGCCCGATGCTCTTAGCTGGATATTCTTACCTTTCACCTTCAACTGTTAGTGAATTTTTCATCGTGAGTACCTTTATAAGCTGTTTTTTCCTTTTTCATTAGGTGTCGTCACGTGTCCAACCAAGACCTCCTCATTTTTCACTTATAGAGGCTCCTTCATACTTTCTTTTAGAGGGGCGACCTCATTTCTTCGGGTTTCATTATTTCATTTTTTGAAAATCTTTTCAACTATTTCTTCTACATTATGCGTTATACCTTCATAATCCTCCATTAAAGCAGCCATTTACATCAACGTAATGGGTGGTACTACCCCCCGAAAAATTGGAACCACTTTATAGGGTTCCATCAGCAAGGCTACTGGTAACATGATTCCTCATGTATTCTGAATGGAGCTTTCATCATGCCCGTACAGTGAGGTGTCCACTTTTGACCATTTTCTTGATTTAACCATTTGAGTATCCCACACAAGTTGTGCAATGCCCATTTGTGTCATAAGAGGCGAAACATGGCCAAGATTGTTTTTTCTTGTGAATCCCCTTTAGGCACTAGTTAATCCTTTTGGGGGTTCTCTTGTTGAATGATACAACTTCCACGGTTGAACCCCTATATTGAGTTTTAATACTTTCCATTTTGGCTTAACGCCTTTGAATGAGATTTTCCTTGCTTAAACCTTTTCTCAGGTTACTTCTTGGGTTCTTCTTGCTCATTGTGGGGCTTCTCATTATTCAACTTCTTGCTAACTTTAGCAGTTAAAAACTTTGCCAGGAACCTCATTTCTCACGCAGCCACCGTCTGTAGCCCGAAAGTGATATTGTGGAAGCTCTCTTCTAGACCGCCTTCCTCAGGAAATCTCAATTTGTTCTTCTTGTGCGTGAGGTGTGTTGTAAGTTGGGTTCTGATCAAGAACCACCATTGGGACCCTCTAGAACCTTGGCCTTGTGTTGGGGGAATCTCCAAGGTGAAACTCCTTCTTTAATATGTCTTTTAGGTGGACCTCTTTGCCTCAACTCTCTTTCTCAAGAACCTTTGAATTAGGTGTAAAAATTAAGACCTTTGGGCGTCTCTTCTTGATCAAGGGGCCTTCCATCATTGAACCTATCATATACGCACCCCATTTCTGGGAAGCTCTTTTTCGGGGAAGTCCTTTTTACCAATCTGAACCACATTTTAGGTTGACAAGATTCACATTAAGCTTCCTGCCCAGTCTATTGAACACACTCGAGCTTCTGTTAAGTGAAGCCTCAGGGTTCTAGGGCTCATCTTCCTTGAACCTGTCATCATTGAACCCCTGTTTTGGTTCCTATCACCAATAAATCTCTTTTTCATGGAAGCTTAGTCTTCTAGCTCATTCATGTTATCATGATTAATGTTGATGAAAACTTTCGTACCGAATATGTGAATTATCAATAAGACACCTCTAAGCTTACATGAGCTAGCTCGTTGTAAGAAACAAGCGGTATTTAAGAGAATAATGTAAAATATTTCCGGTAGCTCAACAATGAGGGAGTTCATATCCTTGCCATCATCCAGGTTTTCCTACTTATCATTAATTATGGGGTTCACATCCCTGCTTCAATTTGGGTTCACCCGTACCCCTTCAGTTAGGAGGGTCGTACCCCAATCTGCACTGGGGTTCACATGCTACTCATCTATAAGGACGTTCACACCCTTATCTGCGCCGGGATTCACCTACAGCTCATAAATCATGGTGTTCGTACCGCCATCATCGTTCAAGTTCACCACTTTACTCCCTTCATGGATTGAACTGTAGTGCGAACTAGTGATGTGCTCCACAATTTTTAACAGAAACCCCTGGACTTGTTTAACCCTAGAATTGTTGCAAGGGAGCTTTGATTGACATTAACCTCCAACTGGTTGAACCCCTAGATTGATATTCTCCACTTTTTTCTATAATGAGTACGTTTTCCATAATTAATTATTTAAGGGTTCATCTGCAAGGAACCTTCTAGCTGAGAAACTGGGGGTTCATCTGATTCCGAGTGCCTTCTGTCATGGATGCGACCTCCAGATTAAGGCTTCTCCTGCCCTCACCCGTTGAACCCCCTAGTTTTTTTTTTAAAAACCATTGCATCCTCTTGGTTATCAAACTTCAAACATCATCTGTCGTCGGGCTTCTCCCTCGATTTTACTTACCAATGCCTTATCATCTTAATGCAGATTTTTTACTCAGAAACGTACCATCCTGTACAGCTTGACCACCTGTGACTAAATATGGCATAGCTCCCTATAGAAAAGGAATTTTTACGAGCCGTAAATTTTGCTGGAAACTAGATTCTGATACCTTTCCAACGGTATATCATACTGCACCAAAAACCTTCCAGATCAAAGTAGTTTATTCTGTCAAATTGGTTCAAAAACTGCAGTACATCCTGGACAGCTTGATCGCCTTTGACTAAATATGGCACAGCTCCCTGTAGAAAAGGAATTTTTACGAGCCGTAAATTTTGCTGGAAACTAGATTTCGATACCTTTCCAATGGTATATCGTACTGCACCTAGAGCCTTCTAGATCACAACAGTTTATTTTGTCAGGTTGGCTCAAAAACTGCAACCACAAAATTCTGATTTTCTTCTTTGGAAAGGAAGCTGTTTTTCGTTATCTTTCCTCTCAAAAGATCATCCAATCCCCTCCTTCTAGCGCCAAAAATGTTGTGAGAGGAATTTGGTACAACATTTCAATGAAATAGTTACAAGAATCAACCAAGAAAATCCAAGAATCTTAATCAAATAACCCGAATTACAAGCCAAAAACCCTAGCCTCATAAACCCTAATCCGAATGGAGGAAGAATGATTATTTGGACTGAGTTTGCAAGTACTCCGAGCTATGGTGACCGAGTAAATCCTACTCAATCGAGAGAGACCAGCCCAGAGCGTGTGTTAGAGGTGTATATATGTGTCTAACCTTGCAAATTTCCTACATACTCTTATATTTATAAGAGATCAAGTCCCATGTAGTTCTTGATAATCCTCCACGATTTGATAAGCATAATCCTCCATAACAGACCTGCCATTATCGTTTATCCCAGCTGTTGTGATTATCTAGTAGTTGTTCTCCAAGCATCCATGATTATCTCCATGTATTTTAGGATTTATCCATACTAGCTTAAAACCCGTGCGATGCACGGAATTTTTTAATATTACATGAATTTTTTTCATTAATTTGAATTAATTTTTTTAAAACATGAATTTTGTAGGCTTAAATTTTTAAATGAGATGATTTGATAATTTTGTAGTTATAAAATTATTATTTTATTTTATCAAATAGAATGCCCATGATATAATTGGAAAAAAGAGAGATTTTAGTTAGAGAAAATTAAAAAGGTAATATGTTTTAGGTGAAAAAGGTAATTGATTAATTTATAGTAATTATAATTTAATTATGTTATTTTACTAATTAAAATTGCTCGTAATGTTTTTAGAAAAGGAGAAATAATGTTGCACGTGATATTTCTAGAAAAAGAGGGATTTTAGAAAATATAGAAAAGATGATATATTTTAGCTGAAAAAGGTAATTGGTTAATTATTAGCATTATAATATTATTATTTTATTTTATTAAATTGAATTGCCCGTGATATAATTGGAAAAAGAGAGATTTTAGTTAGAGAAAATAAAAAAGGCAACGTGAAAATTAAAAAGGTGTCATGTTTTAGGTGCAAAAGGTAATTGATTATTTTATAGTAATTATAAATTAATTATGTTATTTTACTAAATGAATAGCGATTTTAGAAAATAAGAAATTAATGTTGCCCGTAATATTTATAGAAAAAGGGAATTTAATTAGAAAAAATGATACGTTTTAGCTGAAAAGGTAATCGGTTAATATTAGTATTATAATAATAATAATAATATTATTATTAAATAGAATCGCCCGTGATATAATTGGAAAAACAGATATTTTAGTTATAGAAAAGAGAATTGGTAACATAATTTGACTGAAAAAGATAACTGTCCGTGATATAATTGGAAAAGGAGAGATTTTAATTATAGAAAAGAGAAAAGTTAACGTGTTTTGACTCAAAAAGGTAATTGATCGTATTATGTTATTTTATTAAGCAAAATTGCTCGTAGTGTTTTAAAAAAAAGAAAATATTTAGTTAGATAAAATATAAAAGATATTGTATTTTACCTAAAAAAGAAATTATTTAGTTATTAAAAAATAGAAAAGATAATATGTTTAACCTGAAAAGGGAAATTGATTAGTAAGGAAGAAATTTTAGTTAGATAAAATATAAAAGATATTATATTTTACGTGAAAAAAGAAATTATTTACTTATTGAAAAATAGAAAAGATAGTATGTTTAACGTGAAAAAGGAAATTGATTAGTTAATAGGATGGATTTTATCTATAATTATATGAGGGTAAATAATTAAAATCAACATGTACCGTACCGACTGACCGACTGATCGACCGACTGACCGACCAAACTTTTAATGTTTCGGCTTTTATATAATAGTATAGATATACATACGTATATACACGCATATATTGACATATCTACGCATAAGTAATGTTTATCCATGATAACTAACCCTAATGGGCTGTTCCTGATGTTTAGGAATGATCCACAAGGCTGTTGGGCCGATA
The DNA here is from genome assembly GCA_036435485.1 of Saposhnikovia divaricata. NCBI lineage: Eukaryota > Viridiplantae > Streptophyta > Magnoliopsida > Apiales > Apiaceae > Saposhnikovia > Saposhnikovia divaricata. The sequence goes on from CM071601.1 coordinate 104,774,451, forward strand.
GTTATCCAATCTTCTACGATTTTGGAAGCCACAGGACTGCTGTTGCGTTTTTCTGGAAAACTTCGGGGTACGTGCACGTACCCCTGTCTGGGGACCTATCACCCGGGTGAACCCTTATCTTGCCTCCATACGGTAGTACCCCATCTGGTGGTTCAAACACCTAAACCCTGAACCAGATGCCATAATCTCCATCTTCCAGTATATTCCTAGGATGTATTAGATCAATGCATTCACACCTAACCCAACCTAACCTATCCTCCCATAACCATATAATTCAAGTAATTCGAGTCCATAACTTAGTGGACCTTAAATCAAACCTAAGGCGAATTTTGGGCACAACAACACTCGACATGCTAAAGATGACAAACTGAACGGTACTTCCGTGAAACTTTTTTCTAGTAGAATGTTGTCAATTAATATATGAACTTTTTGATGTCATCTTCGAGATATACATAATATATTTATTTTCTAGAAAGAACTTTTTCATATAAAATTTCGGAAAAAATCATTGATTCCATCTTAAAAATTAATCAATAAATTATAAATAAATTTTTTAAAAATTTAATTCAATTCCAATGTTGAGTACTAACCACATGTAAATTTTATAAAAGATTTAACACATAAAATTTGAACAAAAAACTTGATTTTAATTTATTCTACATTAAAATCATTTGGAACAAATTTGATTTTATGGAATAATTGCTTTGTACTATTTCATTAATTTTTAATAATTTTTCAAAAAGAAAAATTGTATAATTTCGTTTTTGTTGTGGAATAAAAACTAGGCTACTAGTATTGCGGCTAGGGTTTATGTATTTAATGTAAGGGTGTGTGAGCTTCGTGCTTTAATGGCTGCTCTTGTGCTCGTGGCTGATTCTGCCTTCACAAGATGCCTACGTACTTTGATGAATATCAAAGATCAAGCCAAAAAACGTAGTTCTGAGGTGAGGGATCTGACCCTTTATATAGGCTGAGAAGCCTTAGAATTAAGGTAGGAGTTGGAGACTTAATAGATAAGTCACCTCCTTGAGGAAAGTTCTTGATCTATTCCTTATAGGAATCAGTTTCCATATAGAATTGGATGCTTTATAGGATAAGTCTGAAGGAGATATTATCCTTATCCAACTCTTATTTGCTGAGCTGTTCATTACCCTTAATATTAATTACGAAATTAATATTATAAATAGGGTTTGGGCCTAACTGGTGGGCCCCACGTTTGGACTATTCCGGGTATAATTAATACCATATTAAAGGTGTATTTAAGGCTTACTTTTAGCCCATATCATTTGCCCCCCAACTTCTAGGAAAACTGATCAGGTTTTCCTTGAAGTTTTATCTGTCTTTCGTGAGACTTGGGTCAGGGCTTTGTACACTAGTGTTTCACGAATGTCGTCTTGATGCAAAGTGTGGAGCGACCGACACGTTTACGACGATATGCCTTATTCGAGGCTAAGCAATTTCCATAACTTTAGTTACAGAGTCTTTTTTCTTCAAGGAATTATCTATGAAATTCCTCGTATTTCCATTTTTATCCTATTATGGTACCTACAGGTATCAAAATTCCATGTCTGTGAAGATTAGCTGTCAGAAAATCAATTTTTATAGCAAATTTCGACCAGGACTGAGTATTTTCGATCAGAAATTCGACCAGGAATTCGACCAGGAATTCGACCAGGAATTCGACCAGGATTCTGGTCGAATTAAGGCCTTCTTTTTCTTCCTGATCGAAGAGATTTTCGACCAGGATTCCTGGTCGTTTCGACCAGGATTCTGGTCGAAATAAGGGTCCAACTTTGCTCTGGTCGAAGGGTTTTTCGACCAGGATTCTTGGTCGTTTCGACCAGGATTCTGGTCGAATTAAGGGCATTTCCAACGCTTTGGTCGAAGGGTTTTTCGACCAGGATTCTTGGTCGTTTCGACCAGGATTCTGGTCGAATTAAGGGCGTTTCCAACGCTTTGGTCGAAGGGTTTTTCGACCAGGATTCTTGGTCGTTTCGACCAGGATTCTGGTCGAATTAAGGGCGTTTCCAACGCTTTGGTCGAAGGGTTTTTCGACCAGGATTCTTGGTCGTTTCGACCAGGATTCTGGTCGAATTAAGGGCGTTTCCAACGCTTTGGTCGAAAGGTTTTTCTACCAGAATTCTTGGTCGTTTCGACCAGGATTCTGGTCGAATTAAGGGCGTTTCCAACGCTTTGGTCGAATTAAGGGCCACTTTGGCTTTGGGCCTATTCTTATGGGGCCTGGTACTTTTCTTTTCAAAATGGGCTTATCCTCATAGTTGTTATTGGGCCCATCCGGGCTATTTGGATCCAAATCCAGGATTTATTGTCTATGATATTTTTTTTAAAAAAATACCCATAATTTTCTTCAAAATATCTAAGATATTTTTCAAAGATATTTTCCTAAGAATGTCCTAGAATTGGGCCTTAATTTGGGCCGGTTTCATGGGCTTTTCTGACCTGTTACTGTAGGTTTCTTGACCGTTTGGAGGAATTTTAACCGGCTAAAAGATTGTATATAAGAGTGAGAGTGAAGTGTTCACTTTCTCATTCTTACTTCTACTCAAACACTTCACTAGAAATTCTCTCTGTAGTTATCTCTATTTCAAGGCGATTTCCGGCGAAAGTTTTCTTTAAGCTCCTCCCCTTCACGGTGGTTTCTGGGTTTATTTCTTGAAGATACCTTCATTCCTTCATATTTTCTGGGTTTTCTTTGAAGATTTTCTTCAAATCTTCAAACTTTCTGGGTTTTTCAAGAGCTTCGAACCTTTCTTCAAGAGCATCAATGGAAGACAAAGCTAAGTCTCGCCTTGCAAAGATGAATTCTGCCTCCTCCAAAGGTACAATCACCATTCGCTCTTCTTACACATCTCTAGTAGATATGTTAAATCAACGTGGAGATGATTACCCCTCTTTGTCAGAATTAGATGCATATGACTGTTGTAGCTCTTATCATGATGTTGATGAAATCACTAGATATAACAAGCTTTTCAAAATTAAATCGCCTTATAAACTTGTCCCAGCCGAGCCAGGTGACAGACCTTGTCACTGGAAACCCAATTCTTTGTGTGTTTATAGGGAGAGTCTAGTGGCTGGTCTTCGTTTTCCATTTCATGAATTCATTCCTAGACTCTTAGCTGATGTGCAAATTAGTCCATGTCAACTCCCGCCAAACGCGTGGAGAATTATATTATGTTTTATGGTTTTGTGTCTTCGACAACAACTCCCTTTATCAGTTGCTCTTTTTCGCAAACTTTTTCAATTTTACAATAGTCCTGCCACGAACCCTGGCTGGGTATATGTTAAGCTCCGTCCTAGAGTCCCCCCAATCTTTAATGGCAAGTCAATTCCTGATAATAATGCGGGCTGGAAAAATGAGTTCGCATACTTAGAATGGGATGGAGGTGATTGGGGCACTCTCTTTAGGCAGACATTCTCGAGAGTCTCAGATGGAAGTGCTAAGGGAATCGTCCTTAGTACCGAGGAACAGGCCGCTTATAATACTTTGACCGAGGCAGACGGTAGTTCTATTACCTGCCTAAGTCTTTTAAATGAGGAGTCTCTAAGGGGAGTAGGCCTTTCCAGAGTTTCCGAGCGGGGTAATTTTCTTACTGGTCTTTGCCATTTACTTTTTAATACTGAATTTATTCCAACTCTCTTTTTGGTCGTTCTTGCAGTTGCGAAATTGATTGTGGAGGCTGCACCCTCTCCTGATGAAGAGACGGCCAGGATGGTTCGGGCTAAGAGGGTTGCTGACCCTCGAGGAAAAAACACGGAGCCTCCTTTCCTGCGCCCCCACAAGGTCCATAAAGGGGAGTTGAGATATGGTGACATAGCTGGACTGGAGGGGAGCTCCCAGGTTAATGTCCAGTCGACGGTTTTCAGGCCTCCTTGGGGCTTTAGGAAGCAGGATTCTGTGGTGGGCTCTACGAAGCACTCCATGGATTGGTCTTTAAACTCGATCACCACCCCTGATTATAAGGACATGGTCCTTGGTGGAGGTATTGGGGAGTCAGAGGCACTTGGTGCTCAGGCTCTCGCTGTGGTAAGTCTCAAACTTTTATCTTTTAATACCTTAACGGCTTTTAAGTTCAATACTTGATTTCAATGCTAACCTTTTATGCAGGCTAACGTCCATTTACAAAGCTTGGTTCATAAAGCCAAAGCTTGGAAAGAGAAGTCTAAAGCTTTTGAGTCTGAGTCTCAGAAGAAGACTCTCCATATTAACCATCTGGAAGAGCAAATAAAGAAGAAAGATGAAGAGATGGTAGGGATGCATGCGGAGCTGGTCGCCCTGAGAGATGACAAGGAGAAGCATATTGATGAATATCTGGATTCGGAGGAGTACAAGACCCTCATGGATCAGCATGATGAGATGCTCTTTCCTAGTCAGTTTTCTGATGGGTGGACCAAGGCCCTTGAAGCAGTTCTGAGGCAGCATCCAGGGTTATTCTTGCCTTCTGCTTTTCCTAGCCCTCACCTTCCCCATGCCTTGACACAGGGGCCTGGTTCCAGTGAAGAGCTGTTTGGGGAGGATGACACTTTGGTTAAGGAGCATGCTACTGCCACTTCTTCAGCTTTGGATCCCGAGCCTACTCTAGCTCAGCCTGGTGCTGCTATCTCTGCCGACGAGGGGTCTACTACTGAGACTAGCTCTGAGGATGCTTCTCCTGCTAAGGAGGCCCCTAAGGCCCCTTAGACTTTTTTTATCATTTGCCTTTCTGAACTTTGGGTTTCAACCATTTGACTTAATAGCCTTCGGGCCTTTGTAATTTCTAACTTAACTATTTATGCAGTTTATTTCCGCTCATTTTTCTTGCCTTTGCTCATAGTTTGTTAATACTTTAGAATTTTTGAGTACTTGGCCTCCTGGCTGGTACTTAAAATTATAAGTCGGTCCAACATTCGTCTTTCGTTTATTTTAGCAAGGAAAGATAACCAATAGAGAAAACAGAATAAATCCCATTATGCTGTCAAAGGACATTAATAAAATGGGTTCAACCCTTACATAGATACTTTATCAACTACTGGGAGCAACATGCTCTATAATGGTTTCATTCGAACCTTATTCCTAATAAATAGATAAAAGTTCAAGCCTTAATCAAAAGACCTCAAACATAATAAACTTTGAGGTTCACAGCATGCCAAGTCCGGGGCACCTCAACCCCATCCAAGGTTTCTAACTTGTAAGATCCTCGTCCTAACACCTTCCTGACCAGATACGGTCCTTCCCAGTTTGGTGCTAACTTTCCTTTTTGGCCAACTCCTGAGGCTTCAATCTTCCTTAGGACCATGTCGCCTTGTCGAAAAAATCTTTCTTTAACTCTCTGGTTGTAATGAAAAGAGGCTCTCTTCTGATACTCAGCATTCCTAGCATTAGCTTCATCTCTGACCTCGTCAATTAAATCCAGGGCCAGTCTCATCCCTTCTTCATTAGTTTCTGGCTCATATGCCTCGATTCGAGGTGATGCCTGCATGATCTCCAAGGGCACAACAGCCTCGGCTCCATAAGCCAGCAAAAATGGGGTTGCTCCAGTTGTTACCTTGTAAGTGGTACGATACGCCCAGAGTATGGGCAGCAGTTCATCTACCCAAGTGTTCCTAGAGCGCTCGACCCTCTTCTTCAGTCCATCAAGGATAATTCGATTAGCTACCTCAGCTTGCCCATTGGCTTGTGGATGTGCCACTGAGGTAAAGCGGAGCTCAATCGCATTCTCTTCACAATACTTCTTAAACTCCTCATTATTGAACTGTGTCCCATTGTCTGTCACAAGGATTCGTGGGATTCCGTATCTGCAAATGATGTTCTCCCAGAAGAACTGGGAAACTTGCTTGGTGGTTATCTTGGCCAGGGGTTTAGCCTCAATCCACTTAGTGAAGTAATCAATGGCCACTATCAGGAATTTCCTCTGTGCTGAAGCCATAGGAAAGGGTCCAAGTATGTCCATCCCCCACATTGCAAACGGAATGGGAGAGTTGATAGAGGTCAACATCTCAGGCGGTTGCCTCACAATTGGGGCATGCTTCTGGCATCTCTCACATCTCTTGACATAGTTTTGTGCATCAGCCAACATCTCCGGCCAATAAAACCCTAAACGAATTATCTTGTGAGCTAGGGCTCTGCCCCCCAAATGTTGCCCACAGATCCCTTCATGAACTTCCTCTAAGGCTTCCCTTGCCTCTAAAGGCCTTAGACATTTCAAGTACGGGATGACAAACGACCTTTTGTACAGAATACCCTCAATCAAAGTATATCTCAACGCTCTTACTGAGAGTTTTCGTGCCTCCATGGCATTGTCTGGGAGCCAACCGGTCTCCAGGTGTGCCTTGATAGGATCTATCCAAGAGCCTCCTATATCAATCGGTGCCATTAAATTTGCATTAATGGTTGGGGCCTTCAGGACCTGAAAGTAGACACTCCCAGCATAATTTTCTATTTCAGAAGAAGCAAACTTAGACAGGGCATCGGCCTTAACGTTTTCTTCTCTCGGGATGTGCTCAACATGACATTCCTCAAACTGAGACATAACAGCCTTCACCACTCTCAGGTATTTCGCCATAGTCTCATCCTTAGCTTCAAATTCGCCGTTTACTTGGGATATCACAAGTCGTGAATCTCCACAAACTTTAAGGTTTTTGACCCGCATGATTCTAGCTAAACCCAAACCAGCTATTAATGCCTCATACTCTGCCTCATTGTTAGTAGTAGGAAAATCCAGCTTTAAAGCATACTCAACTGTGAACCCATCAGGGCTTTGCAAAACCAAACCTACACCACTAGAATTTGTTTTTGATGCTCCATCAAAATAGAGCACCCAATATTCCTTTAGATCGGGTGTAAGTTCCTCTTCTTTTTTCTCTTGCCCAGGGGTAGTCATTATCTCTTGCCCCCCGACTTCTTGGTTGTTAATAGTACATTCAACCACGAAGTCAGCCAATGCCTGAGCCTTGATGGCTGTCCGAGGCTTGTATGTGATATCGAATTCTCCTAACTCAATCGCCCATTTAATTAGCCTTCCACTGGCCTTAGGGCTATGCAATATGTTCCTCAACTGTTGGTTCGTCAGAACTTGAATCTTGTGTGCCTGAAAGTAAGGTCGCAATTTCCTTGAGGCAGTTACTAAAGCCAAAGCAAACTTTTCTATGGGTGAGTAATTCAACTCAGCCCCATGCAACACTTTGCTTACATAGTAGATAGGTTTCTGGACTTTCTCCTCTTCTCGAATAAGGACAGCACTCAGGGCTTGCTCAGATACCGCCAGGTATAGATAAAGAGTCTCTCCAGGACTTGGTTTGGTCAATAATGGGGCTTCAACCATGTATTTCTTCAATTGCTCGAAGGCCTCTTGGCTCTCAGGAGTCCACTCAAAATTTTTCACTTTCTTCAGTGCTTGAAAGAAAGGCAAGCACTTGTCACCAGACTTGGAGATGAATCTTCCTAAAGCCGCTACCCGGCCCGTCAACTTCTGCACATCTCTTATAGAGCGCGGTGGTTCCATGTCTAAGATTGCCTTGATCTTGTCGGGGTTGGCCTCTATGCCTCTTTTAGAAACCATCAGACCCAAAAATTTGCCTGATCCAACGCCAAAAGCACACTTGGCTGGATTCAACATCATCTTGTGGTGCCTCAGCACTTCAAATGCCTCTCTGAGGTGCTTGATATGATCTGTCTTGACCAAGCTTTTAACCAGCATATCATCGACATAAACCTCCATGGTTTTTCCAATCAGATGGGCAAATATCTTATTCACCAATCGTTGGTAAGTAGCTCCCGCATTCTTTAAGCCAAACGCCATAACAAGATAGCAGAAAACACCAAAGTCGGTTATGAAAGATACCTTAGGGATGTCATCCTTGTGCATCTTAATCTGATTATAGCCGCTGAACCCATCCATGAAGCTCAGCATCTCATGTCCAGCTGTGGCATCTATCAACATATCTATCCTTGGCAGAGGGAAACAATCCTTTGGGCATGCATCATTCAGGTCAGTGAAGTCTATACACATCCTCCACTTCCCATTCGCTTTCTTGACCATCACTGGGTTTGCTAACCATTCGGGAAACTGAATTTCCTCAATAAAACCAGCCTCCAAGAGCTTATCCACTTCTTGCTTAATGGCTTCTTGCCTTTCCGGAGCAAAATTTCTCTTCTTCTGCTGTACTATCTTCCGATTAGGGTCAACATTCAATCTATGAGTTATAAGTTGAGGATCAATCCCTGGCATGTCAGCTGCTGTCCAAGCAAAAACGTCACTATTCCTTTGTAAGAACTCTATTAATTTCCCCTTCAGGGGTTCTTTCAAAGAGGCTCCAATATAAGTAACCTTCTCAGGGTCGCCTAGCTCCAGAGGGATAGGTATTAAGTCCTCCGCTGGCTTTCCCCGGTGTTCATCATCACGGACATCCATGTCTTCAATCGGGAGTACCTGCCCCCCGGTTCCGTCAGCTCTCAAAGCAGCCACATAGCAACTCCTGGCCATTTTTTGATCTCCTTTTTGTTCCCCAACACCATTCCTGGTTGGAAATTTGACCTTCATGTGATAAGTAGAGGCAACAGCCTTGAATGCATGAAGTCCGGTCCTCCCTAAGATTGCATTGTACGTCGAGGCAGCCTTAATTACTAGGAAGTTTAGCATCTGGGTGGCCTCTTTAGGTTCTTGCCCTATTGTCATAGGCAGATGAATGGTCCCTTCAACCTTGGACTCAACTCCATTAAATCCGTAGATTGGCATGTTAGTCGGGGTTAGTTGAGAGTCAGTATACCCCATCCTCATAAAAGCATCATGAAACAAGATATCGACGGAAGCTCCATTGTCTATCAGGACTCGCTTCACTTCCGAGTTTCCAATTACTGGAGTTATGACCAACGGGTCATCATGGGGGAATTTCACCCCTTCAAGATCTGAATCATCAAAACCAATCACTGCCTCAGTCTTAGCACGCTTCGGGGCTTCTCCTGTGATGTGCATCACTTCCCTGGCATAAGCCTTTCGAGAGTTTCGGGTAGTGCCGGCCGCTGTTGGTCCTCCCCAAATCATATTAATTACTGGCCCTCGAGGCTGCGGGTTACGATTGCGATCGTTATCCCTCCTATCATTGTCTCTTCTTTCATAATCCCTCTTCTGGGTTCCACGGTCTTCACCTTTAGTGAACTTGTTTAACTTTCCCTTCCGGATTAAAAACTCAATTTCATCCTTCAACTGTCTGCAGTCATCTGTGTCATGCCCCACATCCTTATGGAATCTACAATACAGATCTTTGTTTCTCTTTTCGGGATCACCCCTGAGCGGTTTAGGCCAGCGAAAGTCCTTATCCTTCTCAATGTCCAATAAAATTTGGCTCCTAGGAGCGTTCAACCTCGCGTAATCAGAAAACCTTGACCCAAAACCCTTCTTAGGTGAAGAATCAGTGTCCTTGCCAGTCCGGGGATACTTGTCCCTAGCGTCGTACTCTTGTTCTGATTTTCTTTTCTTCGAATCATTAGAGCCCTTGCCATTACCTACTGTGGTTTCCTTCTTAATGCTGTCCTCAGCCTTGATATATTTATCGGCTCTTCTTTGGAGTTCGGCCATGTTTTCAGGAGGATGTTTTGCCAAAGACCTTTTGAAGAAGAGGTCAGTGGTTCCGTGTTCCAGGGCTACCATGGCCACCTTATTTTCCAGATCGGTGATATTCAGCGTCTCCTTGGTGAATCGCTTGAGATAATCCCTTAAGTTCTCATTCTTCCCTTGCACCACATACATAAGGGATGCAGAACTTTTTTCATGAATTCTCCCACTGATGAATTGGCTGATGAAAGCAGCGCTTAACTCCTTAAAAGAGCCAATCGAATTTGCAGGTAGACGGCTATACCATCTTTGAGCCATTCCTGACAGAGTTTGAGGGAACGCCCTACATTTTAAGGCGTCACTAGCAGGCTGCAGCAGCAGTGCGTTCGAGAAAGTTCTGACATGATTTGCGGGATCGCCCGTTCCATCATAGGCCTTAATAGTTGGCATCTTAAACTTCCTTGAGATGTGGGCATTCATCACCTCCTCAGTAAACGGAGGTGTGGGATCGTCAGGGTCCCCAAGCGGCATCAGATCTTTGGGGTTACTCCTGGGGGTTTCCACCCTCATAGCTTCTCTCGTTGGAACATCAGCCCTCTTCTGTCTTCTTGAAGACCTCTCCAAATCTATAACAGGAATCCTTTCTGAGATTGGAGGGGGTCGAATCAGACTCTGTCTTGCCTGTTCCCTTGCTATATCATCTTTCAACCTTTGGATCTCAGCCTCATGAGCCTTAATCCTCTCCTCAATCGTTTGTGGAGGCCCATCATGGATCCTCCGTGTTCTTCTTAGGGGTTCCTTGCTAGCTCGTCGTCTCCTCGGGGCTTCATCTCGATCATCATCCTCAGATGATGATGAATCATCAGTATAGGGACCCGAGTAGTCATCATATTCTCGATCCCGGATCTGTAAGGCGTGTCCGCTCGGTCCAGGTTCCCTTCGTCGAGGGGGATAGTTAGGCAGTCCATACATAGGGTTGGTGTTCAAAGGGAGATCCGTAGTGTGGATCTGTACCCCCGTGCGATCAACGTTACCAAGAGGAGAAACCACCATCTGGAGAGGATTGGTTTCTTGGACGACCACAGAGTGAGTCCCCTCTACATGGGGAGTCGTCCCTGGGGGTTGAGTGGGCAGATGTTGAACGACCGTCCCTGTTGATGGGAGTATTTGTCCTTCCTCAGTGATGATGAGCGAATCTGAAGTGGCTGGTTGAGCAGAGTTAAGGGGCACGGCCTCGGTTGACGTTGTCCTTCGTGTTTGAACCATGGTTGATGTTGTCTTCCCACAGACGGCGCCAAATGTTGTGGAATAAAAACTAGGCTACTAGTATTGCGGCTAGGGTTTATGTATTTAATGTAAGGGTGTGTGAGCTTCGTGCTTTAATGGCTGCTCTTGTGCTCGTGGCTGATTCTGCCTTCACAAGATGCCTACGTACTTTGATGAATATCAAAGATCAAGCCAAAAAACGTAGTTCTGAGGTGAGGGGTCTGACCCTTTATATAGGCTGAGAAGCCTTAGAATTAAGGTAGGAGTTGGAGACTTAATAGATAAGTCACCTCCTTGAGGAAAGTTCTTGATCTATTCCTTATAGGAATCAGTTTCCATATAGAATTGGATGCTTTATAGGATAAGTCTGAAGGAGATATTATCCTTATCCAACTCTTATTTGCTGTTCATTACCCTTAATATTAATTACGAAATTAATATTATAAATAGGGTTTGGGCCTAACTGGTGGGCCCCACGTTTGGACTATTCCGGGTATAATTAATACCATATTAAAGGTGTATTTAAGGCTTACTTTTAGCCATATCAGTTTTTAATTTCTTAATTAAGATTTATAATTATTTTTCATACAAAGAAAAAGTAAATATAAATATCTTGTGGTGGTTCTTTCTTGGATTCTATATAAGATGATTCTATCTAGAGTATTACTCATATTTAGAAAATTTTCGAAAAAGTGCATCTTGTCTTCCTAACCAGTATATATCTTCTTCATTTTCATATAAAAATATTATCTATATTAAACATAAAATAAAATATAAAAAAGTTGAAAGTTATTTCGGTAAAACGTCTTTAAAGTAGAAAGTTGTCTGAGGTCATTTTGAAGATATACATTGATTTATATTTAGAAAAATTCATACAAAGTGCATCTTTTCTTTTCCTACCAATATTTATCTTCATATATCATTTAAAAAAATTATCTATATTAGACTAAAAAAAGTAAAAATAAAAGGAGGAAAGAACTGAAACGGATGCCATGATGCTACAAAGCCTCCAAAAACACAACTGAAAGTTGATGAATTAAACACAAACTCTTCACGCTTCTGGCATCAAGTAGCCTCTATAATACTTATATCCATGCAGTCTCATAGTTTCATGTTTAATTTTACTTTTTCACATCTCAATATTTTGATATCTAAAAATATGATCTTTTTAAAACCTTCACAAATTGATAATTAAAATTTCATAACATCTTACAAAATCCAGTAGCACAAAAAAAAAAAGCGAAATGATATGTTATCTATTTTAGAAATGGATTGAATAAAATGTGTTATCGAATTCGTGGTCAAACATATCTCATTTAAAGTGGATTTTGCATAATCTCTAAATAATTTATAAAATAAAATCAATAATATTAAAGATAGAGTAGGATAAGAAATGATATATTTTCAATAAAATGTACACTAAAAATAGAGTGATGAAACGCTCGAAATTGCGGCTGTAGCAAAAGCAGATATTGTCACGACTCAAATAAACAATGGGCTGCCTTTACTTTTTTTAAAAAACTGCTGTTGCAGCTGCTGCTTCCCCTCAGCAGCTGCCAAAATTTCATTCCCTACATATTTGATACTCACATAAATTTCCACATTACTCTCTCTGTACTAGAGCAACTTATACATTCCTGCATTCCCCATTTCGATTCAATATACCTTCACATTCTTTTGAAGGTATACTTGAATACCCACTTTGAATTTTGTATAAAGTTGTGATCTTTGCATAATAATGTTATAAAATGCTCAAGTTATGTAAAGTTGATGTTACTCTGTTTGATTGTGTAATTTGGTGTTCTGATTTTTTTTATACTGTTTTATTGAAGGTGGTATATGATAAATTGTGGTTGTATATGTTTTGTTCTTGATTAAATTGTGATTTTATGAAATTTAATTTTAAGGTGTTGTGTGTGAAATGTTCTAATTTTTCATTATTATTTTTTGCAGGGTTGATTTTTTGAGTGAGAAAATGGGTAATTGTTGTAAACCATGTGCTGATCAAGTTGATAGTGTGGGAGATTCAAGGGAGGGGTTGGCAATGTATGATGGAGGAAATAGAAGAGAGAGGTTGGCGAGTGATGGAAATTCGAGGGAGAGGTCATCTAGTATGGCCTCATCGGAACTTCGTGTAGAAAGGAGAAGCATGTTAAATAGGGGGGAGGGGAGTATAAGAATAGATCAGACTGATAGTAGTGGGAGGCAATTGTTGCGTAATAATCAATCAAGCAGCTCCATGCCAATGCATGCTGACAATTACGAGAACAAGAGGGGCAGAATGGAGTTTGTTTTCCGTGCACAACATCCTGGCTCAGGAGGGATTCCAAGAGCTAGGCAAGGTGAGCAAGTTGTTGCTGGGTGGCCTGCATGGTTAACTGAAGTGGCTGGTGAAGCTATCAAGGGATGGATACCAAGAAGGCTGGATTCTTTTGAGAACCTGATTAAGGTATGCTCTATTTCCCTCTTTTTCTATCTTGCACTCTGTACTGATTGAAGGTTTTTTTTGTCACTGATAATATTGCTATATAGCTCTAGCTTTGGAGCAGTTTATTACCCTCTTTTTCTATCTTTGCACTCTGTACTTATGTGTCTCATGATTTTTTCTTCTTGTCTCCTTAAAATTAATAGTGCATTCTTGTCATTGTGGATGATATGTGTGGAAAGACATGCATTTGGATTGTTTATCTTGTGTTTCTTGAGTATTTAACACGATGTGCTGTCTTGGCTAAGCCCCTTGTTTCCTTTGCAGATTGGCCAAGGTACGTACAGTAACGTCTATCGAGCCCATGATTTGGAACAAGGGAAAGTCGTTGCTTTGAAGAAGGTCAAATTCGACAATTTGGACCGCCAAAGCATCTCCTTTATGGCTCGAGAAATTCGCATCCTACGCCGGCTTCACCATCCAAATATAATCAAATTGGAAGGTGTTGTTACATCAAGGATGTCACGTAGTTTGTACCTTGTGTTCGAGTACATGGAACACGATCTCACAGGACTTGCTTCTCGCCCTGGTCTAAAGTTTACTGAACCTCAGGTACGATCATGCAAAGCTTGCTTAATAGAACTGTAACTGCAGACTTTGTGTAACAAACTGTGTGTGTGGGCAGTCTCTTCAGTATATACCTCAAGTTTTATATCGTACCCTATTAACTTAAGTAGAATGGTTCATTAAGGTATTATTGTAAGATTTATCTTTACATGTAGAATGACACTCATACTTTTGCAGATCAAATGCTACATGAAGCAACTCTTACGTGGGATTGACTATTGTCACCGGCGTGGTATCTTACATCGCGATATTAAAGGTTCAAACCTTTTGATTGGGAACGATGGTATCCTGAAAATAGCAGACTTTGGTCTGGCTAATATTTACCATCGGCACCAAGTTGAACCTATGACAAATCGCGTTGTTACACTTTGGTACCGACCGCCTGAACTGTTACTTGGTGCAACTCGCTACGGTACTGGTATAGATTTATGGAGTATTGGTTGCGTAGTAGCTGAGTTATATGTCGGGAAGCCTATTATGACTGGAAGAACGGAAGTAAGTTGTTCACGAATGTGTTGTACAGACTGATATGTATGTAATTTCTAGTGTTAAAAATGCAGAAAAACAAAAATCTCGTGTTCTACTTCTGATTAAATTGAAATAGTTTTTTTCCACGGTAGCACAACCTTAGCATCTGCAGTTTCAACTGTTTAGAGTGATTTTGTTTTGTTTTTCTGGCTAATTGAACTTGTCTACCTATGATGAAGGTGGAAAACTATTTTTTTATTAGACTTCCCCGCATTAGACTCGTTAATATTTTGTATGTGAAAATGTTGTTAGTCATTAAGTGTAAGCCTTAGTCCCCTCAAAAAAGTGTAAGTCTTAATAGGTATATTTCATAAATACAGCTTGACTGATGTTTCTGCCGAATGCCACCATCCTATTCTACTTTTCTTTTATGTTGTAATTTACGTTTTGATTTCACTGATTGTGATAAGACATTGTGTTGATACTTATAAGGTATGCAGATCATGACACAATATTCCTGGAACGCAAACCCTTATTTATCTCTGTGCGTGGTTGGCCACGCATTGCGCAAGATTTAATAGAAATGGCTTTGCTTTAATTGCAGGATAGGCCTAGTACTAATTGGCCTGCACATTGCGCAGGATTTTATAGAAATAGGTTTTGCTTTAATTGCAGGATGAGCCAAGTAGCTAATTGGGTCACGCATTGCGTGCAACGGAGACCTTCATCTTTTTGTGCAATGTGCAGGCAGTAATGCACGGAAAAAATATAGGATACAGTAAATCGAAAAATTGTGTTTTTCAGTCATACTTTGCTATCATAATATTATTGCATTAAATTTTCTACTTTCTAGTACAAGTGAAATGATGAAGCTTGTATCTGTTGGTCTTTTAGGTGGAGCAGTTGCATAAAATTTTTAAGCTTTGTGGCTCACCCTCGGCGGAATACTGGAGAATGTCAGAGCTGCCACGTGCAGCCAGTTTGAAGCCTCAACAACCTTACAGAAGATGTATTGCAGATAGATTCAAAGACTTGCCTGCACCAGCATTATCTTTGATTGAGACCCTGCTTTCCATAGATCCTGCTGCTCGGCTGTCAGCAGCAAAAGCTTTAAATAGTGAGGTATTTAAAAGTTTTGAAAAGTTATATTCCTCTTATAATTCATCTTGAAAATTGGATCTTTTTGTTCATAGTTTTTAATGTAGTGATTCCTTGCATACTTCAGATGGTCTCAGTTATCTTTTAATTAGTCTCTGTCTGTGCTAGTACTGCTATTTCCTCTTGGTCTCGACCTGGAGGAGGCGGCTGTATGCATAAATTGTTTAGTTAAGCATTTCTAGGAATGTTATTTGGCAGTTTACAGTGGAGGATATGACAGACTATATATGAAAGAGGTTTGTGATATGCATATATTAATTGTAATATGGGGTTAAGTGTTGTGGAAGGATAATGGGGATTTTCTTCTTTTTAAGACTAGCACATGATTCAGCTATTCATATAATCATATCATAGCTTGTTTTTCCGAAATGCTGTGGACTTGATTTTGAATTTCTAGAAGAAGTTTGATCAAAGTAAATAATGTTTTCGAATAACTTAACCTTTGCATGACGCATTATTTATTATACAAATCATTAACTCATATAGAAATATTGATTTCAGCTCTCCGTTCTTTCTTCTTCTTTCTTTCGCTAAATCAGCTCTCCATTCTTTTACCTGTTATATTGCTTTTTCTCTTGTAATATATTTTTAGAACCCTTTGGATTTTTGCTGAGCTGCTAATTAATGTAAGTCTTGGTTTATATGTGGCTGTGGCAGTTCTTTTCGTCAAACCCACTTGCTTGTGAACCGACAGAATTGCCAAAATATCCTCCTAGCAAAGAGCTGGATACTACAGTACGAGTTGAGGAAGCCATAATAAGGTACATGATGCGAATACTGTGTTTACATGTCTGTGTCTCAGTGTGTGTATTCTTTTACGTATATATCACATCCTGTACTTCCATCCATAACTATGGGTCCACAGATGTTGTACCGGTTAATGATGCAACATCTGTCCCCGTGCCCATCTCTCTCACACACACATCATGAACACGAGCAGCAATATATTATCTGGCTTAGCTAGAGGACTGTTTTTTCTAGTTCTAATCTACAGTGCCTTCTCTTGGAACTTGTAGGCAAGTGGTAGGGAGGAGCAAGGTTGAAAGAGATGATGTTGAAGGGGAAGGAACATCGAAATCTCGATCCATTCCAGCACCTGATGCCAATGCAGAATCAGTGCTCTCCATGGAGGCAAGTCTAGTCAAGTTAATAATAATTTTCTTGAACCTGGTTTCTGTATTAATCAGTATCTATATATATTTGATAAAAAATTTCATCCATGTTCATTGAGTGGGAAACAAAAATACGTGCAGAAAAAATTCAACCCCTGCCACGAAGAAGGTGGAGCTGAAGTGATCAGTGGTCGCGATAGAACTCTTCACCAGAACACATCATCACATTCTGGACAGTGGGTTCAGCGAGCTGCCAAGGATGAGGTTGGTAAAAATATGAGAGATGCTCCTACGATTCCAATTACATATGGCTCATCCAGAATGTCAAGCTCTGCAATTCCCAAAAGAACCTTAACACATGAAGAGTGGTGGGACAGGTATGGATCTTCACAACTAGAAGTTACAAGAGGATTACGCAAACCAGGATCCTACAATGAAACATCTAGTAGGCAAGCCCATGTTGACAAAGGGAAGCAGAAAAGAGTTCAGTCTGAAGCCATTCCATTACCCACAAATGCTTTATTTATTGGTCCCTTCAATAGACCTAAACAATGAAAGGTAAGGTTCACAACAGAGAAAATTTGTTGTAAAAAATAGAAATATACGTTGGTCTTTTTCTACAAATAGTTATTTGTTTAGAAGTATTAAGAAGTCGTTAATTAGTCAGTCTGTAGGCTGCAAATAGTACACAACCGGAATAGGAATCTCCTCCTTTGTTAGTTGAGCATATATTGTACATGTAATCAGCAACCACAGTTCTTCTGTGTGTAGAAAAATATACACAAGGCAAAGGCTCTTTGTCCAAATGTGCAGCTATAATACTATTTACCTATCTATTTTCAAAATATTATACATATTAAAAAAATTGTAGTTGAATAATTTTATTTTTACTAAAAATACCCCTAATTACTATTTAAAAAATGGAAATTCAATTAAATTAAAAAGACTCCAATTTTGAAAATAGTAATCATAAAGATAGTTTAGGAAGATTATACCTTAATTTGCTTTGAAAAATGAAAATAAACATATATTTAATGATATAATTTATACTTGTTGATAAAAGAAAAGTAAAATTTGATTTTGAAGTTATAATTATAAATAAAATAATTATATGTAACAACATTGTAGTATATATTAATAAAATATTGAGAAACTACAATTTACGGGTTATACTACTGAAGTACTGTTTCAATTTGTTAGCTTAAAATTTGTAGCCAAATTTGTAGCCAACATATGTATGAGGAAGACAAATAAATAAATTTATATACGAACGTTGTTGGAAAACTTGGCATGAATTTAATACATACAAAACAATATTACCTATGAGTATGTGGGAGGAGAGATGTTCGTTTTTTTGGAGCATTTTCTTCATCATTTATCCTGCAAATAATTCATATCATATAATTATATAAAAAATCATTCCATATCATACTCGGATAAAAGTTTATGTCATGATAGGATTGTCTAGACGGTGGATTAAAATCTAAAGACATCCGATAAATCGAACTTAAATCATTGGAATCAATTCCATTTGATTTTATTTGGAAACCAAATTTAATCAAAATTAAGCTAACCCAAAGTTTGAACATGAAATAGAAATGAATTAAATCAATAGGCAAATGTTCAATAGGCAAATGTTCAGTGTAAACCACTTAAATTGTAGACCCTGTAGATCATAATGTAGTACATTATACTTTTGAAATAAAAAATGCAGTACAATAAAAATTAAAAGTTGCACTACAGTGAATTTGATTTGAAGAACAAATTTATTTCTATCATGAAATGTGTTTCGAAAAAGATTGTAGGTATGGATGGCTGGAGGTATGATGCATATAATATACAAAAATATAAATTCATTTTGTTGTAGTAATAGTGTATTTAGCTCTGTTATTGAAACCGGCCGATTTCTGAAAAATCGTCGATAAATCGGCCAAAAGTCGGTCAAAATTTTGGAACCGATTCGGCCGATTCTGCAAAAATCGCCGATAAATCACCGATTTTTCAACCGAATCACCCGATAAATCGTAAATCGGTACCTCAACCGAATAGTTCCGATTTTTGAAATCTGCAATACTAGTATTTAGTAAAATTTGATAGTTTAAGGTCTTTACACTGGATATAACTCTAAATCAATATACTATGTAGCCTGCACAAGATTGAAAATAACGCACTGGAAGGATGTCTGGGTATAAGTATATAATAGGAATTTAGATCGAGTTCGAGTTTGGATTCATTCTACATCAAAAAGTAAAAATGAACTTCAACTGAACTTTTCAGATATAATTCAAAAGTTTTATTTCAAGTACATCTAAACGAAACAAATGATATATTCATTATATATTCAATGTTCAAGTAATTAATTCAAAAATAACTTACCACTCAAAATTTGAATAAAGTCGTGATGCTGATCATTTCGCTTGCAAAAATTGATGTGGCAGAAATCATTGAAAATCTGTCAAAAATTGTAAATCGGGAAAGAAGTAATAAATTAGATAAAAAAAAAGATAACACTATTATTCGATCTTATACTATTTTTTATGGTCGTAATGCAATTGAGATTATAATCACTCGGTGGGGAAAGAATTAGAGACTGAGAATCTTAGAGATATATATGGAAAGAAAGAAAAGGTTGGATGTGTATGTCGGGAGTGAGAAAAGAGTGGAAGGTTGGTGATCTTTTATAGAGGAAATTGAATGGATGTTTGACAAACTTCTAAAAGTAAATGTCTACGCAAAAAATATATTTATATACACTTAATAATATAGGCCAGAGTTCTTCAGATATAGTCATAAGTCACTATGTCGATTTGAACAAATAGAATCAATTTTTGTAACTCTGTTTGTTTGAATCGATAGGAGAAATGGTGATATTTATTGTAATTGAACACAAATACACAACATCTATTAAACCATATCATCTTGATTGTTAAAATGGTTAATTATATAAAGAACTCTAAAAGAAAGCAAATAAGAACCAAATACGTACAAACATATATTAAACCATATCTTCTTGATTGTCTAAACTGGTTAATTATATAAATAATTCTAGAAGAAAGCAAGAGAACTGACTAGATAAGAAGAAGTTTTGACATTGATAAAGATGAAGATGGACGAGAGAGAGAGAGAGAGAGCGGCTGAAATGGGTGTAAAACCCTAAAATGAATAGTGTACATGATATATAGATGTATCGTATTATATCAACGGTTTAGATTTGATGATCACATATATCTATCCAACGATTGTTGATCAATCAGGATTAAAATCGGTTGTGGTTAAAGAAACAATTCGGGTCATAATCAATATGTGTTTAATTATCTTCTCTAAAAATTGTATTTTTTGCCTTTTTTAATATACGTGATTAATCAACTTAGACAATCTGTTTGAATTTTCTGACCTTGTATTATTAGAAGTATATTTATTTATTACATTAAATGTAACTAATTATTAAAATATATTGAAAAAATTTCATAATTTTATAAAGTTATTTTGACTATTCCTAATGTTTGATTTTTTTTAAATCTTTTAATTATAGATTTGATTGAATATTAATTTTAAAAAAAAAATCTAATTTAATATATTGCTTATATATAAATAGATTATGATTTAATAGATTCTAAATATAATTTTAAATCTATTTTGAAAATTTCCAACTAGCCAACATCCATAAAAAGTTTAGAAAATTTATCATACCAAGCTCAGAAATTTTATTTTAATATATTTAGAGTTTTGTACATTGCATGCTTAACTAAAAATTTAGTATCCTTTTTTAAACCAAGTCAATGGTTCTGCTAAAATAAATGAAATTATTATTTTATTTTCGAAGCAAAATTTAATTTTTGGTGTTAAAGTACCACCATACCTCTGTTGCATATCTCTAATATGACTATCGACGATTCTTGCATAATGCGATCAAGGCGAACGCGCGATCGTCAAGGGCACCACTTGGGAAGGGCACCAAAATTTATCAATTTTTTTAGGTTTGGTTATAGGTATACAATCTTTGCAGTATTTAAAAGAATTTTGTTTGATTTTTATGTGATGGAAATCATAGTTCTATAATTTTTTGTACCGACTTTCTAATGGATATTATATGTTAATTAAAGTATAGTCTATAAAAAAATTGTTTGTCTCACATCTCGTTATTATTCTTCATTTTAATCTTGGCTTAAGTTACTTGAAAATATTGATAGATAAGGGAACAATCACTAGATTAAGTTTATGCTTTGATAAATGTGTGCACCAAGACCTATAAGATGCATGGAAAGATATTATTCGTTGAATATCGATATTTTTTAACACCAATTTGTTCTAAACTTACTCAATTTGTTAATGTTGTTGCATTCACTTGATATAGTCAAAAGTCTAAACATTATAAGTTTTGCACTCCCCGCTCGTGCTGCCCTTTTGTTGGTGTCCGATCGTCCCTGCTCGTGCTCCTCGTGGTTCAATCAATCGTTAGGGACTTGTCTTGTCATTACTGTTGGAGTTAGACATCTAAAGGTCTAATCTTGTAAAGCCTTGGGGGTGGCACCTTTTTATTAAAAAAACTTATGAAATATGTTTCATCTTAGTTAGCCATGATTTGGTCATCTCCTAGAAGATATGTACTGCTTTGTTTCCGATATACATGTTGAGCTCGGTCCCTTTAACGGATGTACACCTTAAAAAATATGGTGTTATTTGTTAGGAATAATTCATAAGTTGTGATGTTGAGAATATAATTTTGCTTATACTTCTTGTAAACCCTGATCTTATAAAGGATTTAATACTTTTTATAGGATATATGCGTTAGACAGTAATCTGTAGAGTTTAGTCAGGAACAACAGTGCATCAAGTATTACATGTCAGGAACTGAGATCAAATCCTGATACGCCAAGTCAAATACTGATGGATGTTGAATCCTAATGCAAGGTGGAATCCTGATATCAGTCGTGTTACTGATGATGTCATTATGGATGCTACAGAAACTGGCAAGTGCTATAAAATAGGATCGTTGTTTTTGAAAAACAAGCAAGATGATATCGTGAAGGAAACGAATTCTCTATTGATGAAAACTATCAACTGGACGGCAGAACATTGTCATAGATAGATTATAATTCTGTTATTAGTTGATAGGTAGCATTATAAATACTCTCTCTATATTATTGTAAAAAGAGCGGAATTGAGAAATATAGAGTGCATATCGTGTGAAGCTCTGTATAAGGTTTGTATTCGAGAGTTCGAAACAAACAGAGAGCGAGATTTATATTGTCCGCAGCTGCTAAAGGTATTGTACACCTTTGGTAGAGTTTGTATTTGATTTATTTAATACAAACAAAGTTTGATTAATTCGTTTGTTCTTGTTCATCTAATCAAGCAAAAATCAGGCACGATTATATAACTTGTATTCAACCCCCCCTCTATAAGTTATTCGAGTTAACAATTGGTATCAGAGCAGGTTGATTTTGAATAATCATAAAGATCTGCAATCATGTCTGGTTACAAGGATGGTAATACTAAGATCCCTATGCTCAAGAGAAACGAATATACTCTATGGGAAGTGAAGATGTTGCATCACCTGGAAGTAACAGATCCTGATTATCTTGACAGAATCAGAGATGGGCCTTTTGTTCCAACAAGGCTTGTTCCTCAAGCAACTGTCGAAGGAAAAGTTGTTCCAGAACATACAGCAGAGAAGCCTAAATCTGAATGGACAGATAAGGAAAAGGAGAACGTTCTTAAGGATGCTAAAGTGAGAAACATACTATTCAACAGTCTTGATTCTGTTCTCACTAACTATGTTCTCTCTTGTAAGACTGCTAAGGAGATATGGGACAATCTAAAGGTTCACTGTGAAGGAACAAAACCTGTCAGGAAGAATATGAGGACACTTCTCATACAACAGTATAAGTACTTTGAATCCAAGTCTGGTGAGTCACTTACTGACACCTTTGATAGATTTACTAAACTCATCAATGAGATGGTCATGCATGGTAAATATTATGACTTGGAGGATATGAATACGAAGTTCATGAAAGCTCTTCCTGATTTCTACAATGAGAAGATATCTGCAATTGAGGAAGCTAATGATCTGGATGAAATATCATTAGAGGCAGTTTATGGAAAATTGAGAGCTTATGAACTTGACAAGCAGCAGAAAAAGAGCAGGAGTGAAGGAAAGATGAAAATTGTTGCACTCACTGCTCAATCTGAATCAAAGAAGCTTCCAGAAGAAAAGTCTGAATCTACTGAAAGAGACTTGAGGAAGAAGAAGAGCAAAGAAAGTTCTGAGTCAGAGACTACAGATATAGACTCTGAAGATAATGATTCTGAATCAGAGATGCAAGAACTCTTTGCTATGTTTGCTAAAGCTTTCAAGAAAGGAAGATTCAACAGGAGAAGATTTAGCAAAGGCACTTTTCAGAAGAAAGAGGAAAAGAAGAGTGACAAAGGCAAAAGTACAATTATCAAGCTTGATAAAGCCAAGATCAAGTGCTTTAACTGCAGTGAGCTTGGACACTTTGCTAGTGAGTGCAAGAAGCCTAGGAATTCAGGGAAGGGTAATGCACTCATGGTCACACAGAAGGATTGGACAGACTCCAGTGATTCTGAAGATGAATTGGATTATGACAATATTGCATTGATGGCAAGTGCTTCAGACAAGCCTGGACCTCCAAAGAAAATTTCTTCATCTTCTGTTAAGGTATCACTTCACTCTCTTGATTCATTTGATAGCTTAGATTCTGATGATATTAGATCTATTCATGTTGAGTTTAAGAATCTTATGACTAATTTCAAAATTCTTGCTAGTGAAAAAGATGAACTCAAGGCTAAGAATGATGAATTAGTTAGTAGAAATAATTTTCTTGAATATGAGTTAATTCAAATGGAAGAATACAAGTTAAGTTCTGATAAAGCTAAGCATGATTATGGTGTTATTCTTGAAGCTTATGACTATGTCAGAAAAGAACTAGAGGAAGAGAGAGATGTGATTAAAACCATTAACAATTCTGGTAAAAAGAATCAAGAAGTCATTGAAAATCAAATTCTTGGTAAAGTTAATGGTTTAGGTTTTGATAAGGCTAGGCAAGAAGATACTGTAGATATTGTCAATGATGATAGTAAAACTGAAGCTAGCACATCTAAGTCTGAAGGTAAGAAGATAGTTTCTGAACCTAAACATGTTAAATTTGTTGATTCTAAAGGTACCCCAGTTGTGCACAAAAGAATTAACAATAGCAATTCAGATGAGAGAGTGTTAGAAAAACCTAAGAATGTCAACATAGGTTTTCTGTCTAAGTCTCAGTTGAAACAGAGACTAGAAAGTATTTCAGAGTCTAGCAAGATCAGAAGAAATAGGAATGGAAAAGAAGGTATTAACAAAGAGAATAATTACAATAATGTACCTGATGCACCTAGGAAGAAATGCTATAAATGTGGAAATCATAATCATTTGGCCCTAGACTGCAATCAAAAACCTTCTTGGAAAACTGAGTCCAGATTCCCCAAGACTCAGAGAATTCAATACCAACCACAAGAACTCTGTTATCATTATGGTAGTTTACTTCATTCCATTTATATGTGTAAGGAATATCATGAACTATATTATGACTATTATTCTCTGAAATCTGAAACTACTAGTCACAAACAGTTTGTGAAATCTAAGTCTAAGGTTGACTCTGCAACAGGTAAATCAAAAGCAAAATCTTTAAAGCCTGTTGGTCCAAAAGTTAGTAAGAAAGGATCCAATCAAAGTTGGGTCCTAAAAAGTTCTAACTAGCTACTTTTTGTTTGCAGGGCACTGGAAAGAAGCATTCAATTATCTTGGACAGTGGATGCTCTGGACATATGACTGGAAAAAAGTCCCTACTTACAAAGTTTGAAAGGAAAGCTGGCCCAGTAATATCCTTTGGAGATGGCAACAAAGGAGAAACTCTGGGATATGGCTCAATTATTTTGGGGAATGTCATCATAGAAAACGTAGCACTGGTTGAAGGCTTGAAACACACACTTTTAAGCATAAGTCAACTGGGTGATAAGGGTTACCAATCAATCTTTGACAGTAAAGGATGCAAAATATTGAATATGAAGAATGGAGACATTGTTCTGACTGGTCAGAGACATGGTAACATATATGAAGCCAGCTTGAGTGACACATCTAAAGGAACTGTCAGATGTCTTTACAGCAAGGCATCAAATGATGAAAGCTGGAACTGGCACAAGAAGATCTCACATCTCAACTTCAAGAAGCTTAATCAACTTGTTAAGCATCATCTGGTGAGAGGCCTACCTCAACCAAACTATGTGCAAGATGGACTTTGTGATGCTTGTCAGTTTGGTAAACAAAGAAGAACCACTTTCAAGAGCAAGGCAAAAAATTCAATTACTGAACCATTTCACATGCTGCATCTTGATTTATTTGGTCCAGTAAACATTATGTCTATCAACAAGAAAAGATATGCTCTAGTTATAGTGGATGATTACACAAGGTTCACATGGATATTCTTTCTACATAAAAAGGATGAAGCTCCTCAGCAAATCATTGAACTTGTCAAGAATATTCAAAATAGCTCTGAGTACAAGGTCAAAGTGCTCAGGAGTGACAATGGTACAGAATTTAAGAATTCAACAATGGAGGAGTATTGTGCAGACAATGGAATTACTCAACAGTTTTCTGCACCTGGAACACCTCAGCAGAATGGTGTAGTAGAAAGAAAGAACAGAACTCTCATAGAGGCAGCAAGAACCATGCTTGCAGATGCAAAGCTTCCAACCTATTTCTGGGCAGAAGCTATCAACACTGCATGTTTCACTCAAAAATGTACCTTGGTAAATGCTCATGGTAAGACTCCCTATGAGATAATCAAAGGAAAGAAACCAAGTGTGAAATACTTTCACGTCTTTGGATGCAAATGCTATGTCCTGAAAGTTCATCCAGAACAACTTGGAAAATTTGAAGCCAAATCGGATGAAGGAATCTTTCTAGGATATTCAGCATCAAAGGCCCTCAAAGTATACAATCTCAGAACTCATATTGTTATGGAATCAATTCATGTTGCATTTGATGATAAGAAGTTTGGAATTTTGCAAACTGATGAAAGCCATAACAATCTGGAATTTGAAACTCTTAAGTATTCTGAGATTCTCTCCAGTGATGATGAAGGTTCTCCAGAGAATATCTCTATTACTTCTCAAAGGAATGCTACTGTTGAGGGGAAGCAATTCAATCAAGGAGAACACAGTACTGGTCAGGATCAGACTAGTCTTTCAGAGTCTACTTCATCAGGAACTGATCCTTCAGAGTCTAATGAAGGAAGATCAGAAACTAGCAGCAGTATTGAATCCACTGATTCTACTGATCAAGGGGGAGCTTTTGAAGGAAATGAACTCTCTTCTACAAGAAATACCACTAACTTAGGGGGAGAGTCTAGCAGGAACAATCTACCACCTGTTAGAAAATGGACAAGGGATCATACTGAAAATTTGATTATTGGTGATCCAAATAGTGGTGTTCGAACTAGAAGATCAATTCAAAATGAATGCTTGTACAGTTGTTTTCTCTCAAAGAATGAACCTAAGAAGGTTGAAGAAACCTTATAGGATCCTGATTGGGTAATAGCAATGCAGGAAGAATTGAATGAGTTTAAGAGGAACAAAGTGTGGAAACTGGTACCTAGACTTAAAGATAGATCTATTGTTGGTGCTAAATGGGTTTTCAGAAACAAGCTAGATGAATCTGGTATGATTGTAAGAAACAACGCAAGACTGGTGGCCAAGGGTTATTCTCAGGAAGAAGGAATTGACTATGATGAAACCTTTGCACCTGTAGCAAGATTGGAAGCAATCAGAATGTTTCTTGCATTTGCAGCTCATTCAAAATTCAAGGTATACCAGATGGATGTAAAGAGTGCTTTTCTAAATGGCAATCTTGATGAGGAAGTGTATGTGGAACAACCACCTAGTTTTGTTGATCCAAAGTTTCCAAATCATGTCTACAAACTTGACAAGGCACTTTATGGACTAAAGCAGGCACCAAGAGCATGGTATGAGACTTTGTCTAAATTTTTTCTTGAAAATGGCTTCACAAGAGGTACAATTGACAAAACTCTATTCTTTAGAAAGATAAAAGGTGATTTGCTTTTAGTTCAAGTTTATGTTGATGATATTATATTTGGTTCTACTAATGAAAAGTTATGGTCAAACGGACTGAGACTGGTATTTTCATTAATCAGTCAAAGTATATCAAAGATCTTTTAAAAAGGTTTGACTTTCAAAATTGTGCAATTGCAAAGACACCCATGGCAACAGCCACTAAGCTAGACTCAGATCCTAAGGGAAAGAGTGTTGACAATACTAGCTATAGAGGCATGATAGGTTCACTGTTATATCTAACTGCAAGTAGACCAGATATAATGTTCTCTACCTGTTTATGTGCTAGATTTCAAAGTGATCCTAAGGAATCTCATTTAATTGTTGTGAAGAGAATTTTTAGATATCTCAAGGGAACTCCAAATCTTGGTTTGTGGTATCCAAGAGAATCTGATTTCTCCCTAATTGGCTATTCAGACTCTGATTATGCAGGGTGTAAAATAGACAGGAAAAGCACTACATGTACATGTCAATTCTTGGGAAACAGATTGATTTCTTTGGCAAGCAAGAAGCAGCAATCAGTTTCAACCTCAACTGCAGAAGCTGAATACATTGCAGCAGGCAGTTGTTGTGCTCAACTCCTTTGGATAAGAAATCAGTTGATGGATTATGGTATGACACTTAGTAATATTCCTATGTTTTGTGATAATACTAGTGCTATCAAAATTGTAGAAAATCCAGTTCAACATTCAAGGACTAAGCACATTGATGTCAGGTATCATTTTATTAGAGAACATATGGAAAATGGTACTGTGGAACTTCATTTTGTTCCTACTAACAAACAGCTTGCAGATATTCTAACTAAACCACTTGATGAGGCCACATTCATTAGATTGGTTAGTGAGTTAGGAATGTTAAATTTTTAGATCTTTAACATCTGCACAATTATCAAGGTATGTTGTTTCAGCTTATAGACTTGATATTTTTGTCAGGATCTATACTTGATTGTTAAATGCTTAAGCTGTAATACTTTACTTTGATAAATTACAGTATGATAGACTTGTTAATAAACATCAGGATTGCTATCAGTATGATGACGTCATCAGTATTGACATCAGGATTATATCGTCAGTATCAGGATTGTGAAATTTGTGTGCCTTACTGTTTCAAATTCTGAAGTTCATGTTATTTAGTGGTTCAATTCTGAGTTTTGTTAAGTCTATGTTAGCAAGTTTTATTACATGCATACTGAGAATTTATATCATTATTCATGACAATCAATAAACAACGATAGACAAGTAGATATTAAGAAAACTTGTATTTTCATTAATCAAAAGCATTACATACAGGAAAATGAAATACAATTCTTCTTTTTGTCTAACTACTACTGATAATTCTATTCTTATCTAAAGTTGTTGCTGCTTCAATCCTCAACGATTGACTTCAGGACAAGGAGCATCTCAAGATTGGATTCCTTGTCTGGGCGACTTGAATGAAAGCAACTGACTCATCTTCATGCTTATTGAAGAAGATGAATAGCATCTCCATCAAGATCAACCTCAGACTCTTCACCAAATTCTTCATCCTCAAGGTGTGAAGAGATTAGAGGAGGATTGTATCCAAATGGTAGATGTTTTAGAGGAGATTCGTGGAAATCATCTGGGTTAATATCAACCATATCTGACTTGATGAGAAAAGTCATCTCTTCTAAGAGATAGTTCACTTGCTCCTGATCATCAAGAGTAAAGAACTTCTCAGTGGTAATGAACCAAAAGCTAGGGTTCATATGAAGATTTGGGTTGAAAGCCATGATGGAAAGGGAAAAGAATGAAAAGGTTTTGGAGAATGGCATAAGACGTCGGTTTCTTTTATAGAAAGACGTGGGAAGTTGAACAGTCATTTGGGAGATATCAATGCATTCAGTCATAATTATGTGTGACTGTATTTCTTGTATTTTCAAGAAATATTGAATGAATTTAACCAATTGATTTTGTTATTTCTTTTACAGGAAAAAGAAAATGCCATGTGGAAACTTCATTTAGTCTCTGGAATCAGGATGATATTGATCAGGAATACAAGTGTGTTCACATCAGGATTAGTAATTCTTTTTATTCAGAAATCACATTGAATCGTGTGATTATCCTGATGAGAAGATCACATCAGGAAAAGGAAGCTGGTCAGTATTGATTTTTATCTTGATTTTACCTTGATTTAATTTACTTGAAATTATTTTGGATTTTATTTTCCAAAAGTCGTGGGTAACTGTATTTTTCAGGGACTGACACCTGTTAACCTACGTGTCAACGTGGGATAATGGGTCTGAAGGATTTTTGAAAAATAATTATTTTAACACTCTAATCGTGTAATTGATTTCTCTAATTTCATTCTCTAAAGCAAAAACACTCTCGAGTTCTCAAAATCAATAATCAATTTCAAAGATTTCTTAAGTTCTTTTTAGATCAAAATGGCAACTCAAAGAAGACTACCCAAATCAGTAGCTTTCAAGTTTGGTGACTTTGATTTTATGATGAACAATCATGTTGCAGCTATCACCAACAAGGTAGGGGTGTCAACTGATTTTCACCCGATAATGGACTTTGTGGCGAAAGGACCATTAAGCTGTGCCTTGACAGCATCTCCACAAATTAATCAAGTAGCTGTTTCATATGCTTGGGAGAATGCTAAGGTAATTGATTCTACTCAGAATCAATCAGGTAAGATTGTTCTATACTTAGGACAAGACTCATTTGATATTACTGAATCTGTTGTTAATTCAGTATTTCGCTTACCTGTTAGTACGAATTTTGAGAATGTACCATCTGATGATGATGTGAGAACTATGTTATCTAAATTAGGTTATGATGGACCTCTAGATAACATGAGCTAGTTAAATAGATCTTTTCTTAGGAAAGAATGGTCATTCTTCTTTGATCAAATTGCTATATGTTTTACTAGTAAATGTAGTTCTTTTCAACAAATTACTGCTGTTACATCACATATTGCATATGCCTTGCTTTATAACAGAGTAATTAATTTTGGTCACATTATCTTAAGTCAGATGTGTATTAAACTTGGGTCAAGAGATCATGACAGGAATATGGTTTATTATCATAGATTCATGCAACTGTTTATTAACCATTTCATTCCTGATATTGAAGCTAGATTTGGTAGAGAATATTGTGTTTCTTCTTATGTACAGCAAAAGAGAATTTTCTCTGACATTACAAAGAAGGACAGTGAAAAGAATCTAGATGAAATACCTGCATTACACTATCCTAATCATGTTCAGGTACTTCTAAGAACTCATCTTCCTACTATCTATAATTCTTCTTTCTTTGGTGGTGAAATGACTCAGGAATCTCAATTGGAGGAGAACCCCCTGCGTCTACCCAAGTAGCCAAAAACATTACAGTCTCTGAAACAATTCTAGAACCAAATTTTGATCCACAGCCTATTGTTTCAAAGAAGCCAACCTCTGGTGTTTCTCAAAAGACATCAGTTGTAAGGAAGAGAAGATTTGTTATTTCAAGTAGTAGTTCTAGTGAAGATGATGATAATATATCTCTTGATGAGAGAGCAAAATTGAAGGCTGCAATTCAACTTTCTAAGCTAGGACAAAGAGATGGAACACCTAGTCACAGCCAGGCTGCAGTCTCCCAAAAGGCTGTAGTTCTTAAAAAGGGAAAACAGTCACTGGATACTGTCTCTCAAAAGACTGTGTCTATTGAAAAAGGATCTCATCCCAAGATCACTTCTGTGTCTACACCTCTTGAGTCTTCTCAAGACAAATCTGTTGCTCACTATACTAGGAGAACAAGGAGAAAGATTCATTTGTCACCTACACACAGTGTCAAGTCCAACTAACATTATGCAGGTCTCTACAAATAATGCTATATCCATGTCAGTATCTGGCAAGAGAGATCTGGATCATGATTCTTCATGGGAAACTACATTGACATACAGACTGGCTATGGAACTTATTTCTCTAAAAGTGAAGCTTTCCAGGCCTGTTCTAGATTTTCTGATTGAAAGAGTTCCCACACTTTCATTTCCTGAAGAATATGGACTATTACATCAAAGACTTGATTTAATGAAGACGTATTTCTATGTATTAGTCAGAAAGGAGTTACACAAGAAATTTGGACTTCCTAAGCATGTTGCACTTCAATCACTTCATGCATATCTATTTGACAAGGATGTCATTGTTGAAGATGCTTCAGCTCAAGGTGAACAAGAGGAGGTAGTTGATAGAGGGAAACAGTCAACAGGAGATACTATTTCACCAGTGATGAATAGTGGAATAGATCAGATCACAGGCACTGCAACACAAGAACCATCTAGTCAGAGGTTGGATGACACAGGAACTGTGATGGCTGAAGCTGAAAGGTCTTCTGTGATGACTGAAATTGAAAATGAGAGACCCTATAATATGGGAGGAATGACTTTGATTGATTTTCCTGAAGATCAAACCAAAATTGTTCTTTCAGAGTCTATCCACCTTGAGGGTGTGTCTCAGCAACCAACACTTAAAGATGGTGACATACTAGCTATGGTGTCTAATGAAGTATTACTGAAGACATCAGAGTCTAGTGTAAAACCTGAAAGTGGTATACTGGAGCCTGTAGTTTCTGAAAAGAAAGTAGATGTTTGTAAGGGTTCAGAGACTATAGCAGCTCACTCCTTGGAGAAAACCTCAAGCCCCATTCCATATGAGGAACCCTCTCTCCATGTGAGTTCAGGTATAAAAACTTCTTCTAACCCCTATTTTTCTATAGGTCATGAGAGCACTTATCCAAATTTGAGTGATACACTTGAAAAGATGGATATAGATCCACACACAGAGAGGCTGGCTCCTGACCAGGTAAAAGGAGAGGTAGAAAGAGTGTTGACTTTAGATAGTCAAAGTGAGAATGAGGGTATGGATAATCAACTCCATAGTGAGGGAGAGAAAATTAGGAAACCACCATCGTTTGATTTCTGGGATCAGGTTTTTCCTGAATCTTGGTCTGAAAATCTTGGTATGGATGCTGGTACTTATTCTTTTATCAAGATGTATGAGAAGCATGACTTAGCATATCACAATGCAAAGCCAGAAGTTAAAGCTCAGAAACAGAAAGAAAGGCTTGCAGGAATCATTAACAGAAGAGGTGAAAGGCTAAGACAAACTTCTACTCAACCAATACCAGAAGATATTCCTAATGATCCTAGTATTCATTTGTTTGTACTTCCAATATCAGCTAGATTTGAGACATCAACAATATCTGATCAATCTAAGGAGGAGTCAGGATTTGTAGATATTAGTACACAGAATATTGGTGAAGGACAGGATGATCATACTTCAGCTCCAGATCAGAAAGATGAAGATGTTTGTACTTCTACTCAAGTATAATTACTTAAATATCATTCTATACAGGAAACTTCTTTTACAAGGATTGAAGATAAGGTTATTTCTGCATCTAAGTCTGAAGATACAACAAGCACTTCCAACATTGAAGTCAATTCTGAAATTATACAGGACATTCAGAAATCTCAAAGTGATATTCAATCGAGACTTCAGATTCTTGAAGATAACCAAGTCACTATTATGGACAATCAAGCAGTTCTGATGAATCTCATTTGTTCTGTTACTGAATCTCTTGGAATTAATGTTACTGATGTCAAAAAGGGGGAGATAAAGACAATTCAGAGACAACTACAACAACAACAGACTGGGGGAGATAAACAGACTGGGAGAAGAACTAAGGGTGACAGAGGTGGTAAATTTCATCATGGAAGTGGTAAAGGAAAAGAAGCATCAAATAGTTGAATTCTTTCTTCTAAGTACTAGATACATGTCTACATCTGAAGAAGGAGGTACTTAACTTCATGATCTTAAATTCATGAATTCTATTCTGGTTGTATTGTTATATGTTTTTACATCTACAACTTAGATTTATGCTTCAGATTCTAAAGCATAAATAGGGGGAGATTGTTAGGAATAATTCATAAGTTGTGATGTTGAGAATAGAATTTTGCTTATACTTCTTGTAAATCCTGATCTTATAAAGGATTTAGTACTTTTTATAGGATATATACGTTAGACAGTAATCTGTAGAGTTTAGTCAGGAACAGCAGTGCATCAAGTATTACATGTCAGGAACTGAGATCAAATCCTGATACGCCAAGTCAAATACTGATGGATGTTGAATCCTGATGCAAGGTGGAATCCTAATATCAGTCGTGTTACTGATGTAAGAACCCAGATTTTGGGTGGGATTAAAACTTTTATGTATTTAATGATGTAAGAATGAATAGTGGTTATGACTGCGATGTAACGAAGATCTATTAAATAAATGGAACGGATTTGAATTCAATTACTTACATGTCATGCAGAATACTTTTGGTTGACGGCATAGGTAAGAATGATCTATCTCCTAAGGATATAAGTATATTACTTCAAGTAAGATTATTCTTGTGTCATCCAAATCAATATCTATTATAAGTCCAGCGGTTCCGTAAAAAGGTTAAGAAGCACTCGAGAGTGAACCAGGTTCATTTTCCTAATTATAGGAATTAAATAAAAATAAGTGATGAATAGTGATTTTGGTGGAATTTGGAATATTATTATAATAATGATATACCCGGTATTCGGAACGGATTTCTGAGTTCGTATTAGTGATCCAGGAAGAAAATAAGTGTATGTAAAAGCCGTCGGATTCAGAAAAAGAGCACTTTTATTTTCTCCGAGATTTCCCTGGACACTACAAGACTTAAGGAGTTATAAAAGGGAATTAAGGAATTTAAATTCGAGAAGTATTAAGTAAGATGAAGAATAGTATTAGAAATATTAAGAAGGTTTTCGGTAAAACCCTAACTAGAAACGAATGAGTTATTCCCTCGAACGATCAACGAACAAGCAAGGAAATTGAGTAATACCCGGACAAAGGAACGAATAAATAACCAAGAGACAAACAAGTGCAATTGGTGGGAAAAGGAGAAACCCAAGTAACATCCTTATAAGTCAACTACAAGATGAGTGGTGTAATTGCATTCTTGCAAAAATGGAGTTGTTTGTTGTAGTGCCAACACTTGGCCCAATGAGGAAGCAACAAGTGGCACCATTGGATTGCCAACAACACATTAAAAGAGATGCATCCATTATATATGCAAGGGTTATACATGTATTAGCCATAAATCACCAAAACAAAACAAACCACCACCATTTTTCTCCATTTCTTCATAAAAATCTGCCCATTCTTAGCTAATTGGAAGTCCAACTTCCAACCATCACTTGTTCTTCAAATTTTTATGGTAAGTACTACATATCATGGTATTGATCTCCTAGAAATTTCAGCTTCAAATTCATCTTTTATCATTTTCAAATAAATCATCAAAGATGATGATGAATAGTGTTCTTCATAAACTAACTTTTATTTCTTGATTTCTTTTGATTATTCAAGCTATACTAAGGCTAGATAAGGGCTAAACAAGGCTTGATAAGTTCATACATACACCAAGGAAGGTATACCACTCTTGAAAACCAAGCTCTTAGTTTAAGTTTTGGTATTTTAGATGAGTTATATGGATTTAATGCATGTTTAGGACCTTAAGATTATGATTGGGATTTATTAAATGTGAAATTAGTTTAGATGAACGGAAAGACATTGCTTGGTCTTAGTTCATGGTTGAATAACATGTAAATGTTGTTTGGAGTGGAAACTATAATTATTGGATGGTTTGAAATTTGGAAATCATGTAAACATAGCCGTCGTAATGCCCGATTGTCGTTAGCCTTAAGAAACCGTGATTAGCAGTAGCATGAACACACTGTCCAGTCTCGGATTTTGCCATGAAAGGCTAGATTATGTTATAAGCTTCGTTTTGATATAAAGATCACGTGAAACGGACTTACGGTTTAGGATTTATGACTAAATTACTAAAAGTAGTTCGAATCCGTAAACAAAAGTTCGTAACTGAAATTGAACCCTCGTAAGCAATGTAACGTCATGGCGAATCTTGGTAAATAAATACTAGGGGTAAGAAGGAAGGTGTGAAAGAAAACCGTATGTCAAAAAGAGCATTTTTCGATTTATTAAAAATGTTCGAGTCAAGGTTAAACGCGAACGAACCCCTAAAAGACGACTCTTTTGTAACTTTGGTAAAACACTTAGAAAACGGGCGATAAAACTCGGAGTATAAGATTGGTTCGTAACGATCAACCTTAGAACTCGTATGACTCAAGTATGTCCCAAGTATAAGTGCAGTGACATGTCGTATTAACGAACGAATGTCGGGTCGGATCAGTGATAATAAGTAATCCACTAATAGGGGTATAACGAGATAACTCGAGAACGTGTTTCGATTTAAGTATAACTTAACTTTTAATATGTTAAGTGATTAATCCCGAATGCCTTGGCTATTTATAGATCACCAGGCTGAACCGGGACCCGCTACCACTACCCCTTACCGTACTCGACTACCAGGCAAGTTTCAATTCCCTTCTTTTAGGCTGTTGTTGTGATTGAATAAATATATATATATGATTGCTGATATACATATGCCATTGCATGCATGCCTACTTTCAAGTTGAATTGATATACTTGTTCCCTGAATGTTATTGTTGGCTTATAAGCTAGATAGTTATATATCAGTTATAAGCCGGTTATTATAAGACCCTCATAGAAGGGCGTATATATCTTATTAATCAAAAATAGACCGGGAGTCAATATTCCTTGATATATCGAGATTACCTCGGAAGAAGATATTTAAGTAAATATTTTCTATTATTTGGGCGACGAATATTATTTGAATATTCGTTCGAAACTAATTATTTTAACGATCCTTACTTCAAATAATTATTTGAACGTAACTATTCAACGAATAATATTTCTCAACATTCATTCAGAGTCGAACTGATTATCGACTATTATTTCGAATATTCTTCTAAAGATGAGACTATTAAATGAATATTATTTTGGATATTCTTTTAGATTATTATTTTATTAAATCAATATTACTTTTGAATATTCATTTAAGATATTAAATACTTGATGAATATTATTTTAATATTCATCTGAAGCTTGATTTAATTATCGAATATTATTTCGAATATTCCTTAAGGCTTGGATTACTAAATGAATATTACTTGATATTCATTTAGGATATTATTCATTAAATGAATATTACTTTTGAATATTCATTTAAATTCCTAATTAATCATGAATATTACCTTAAATATTCTTTTCAGGTCTTATTAATTAATGAATATTGTTTTGAATATTCATTTAAATATTTATTTATTCAATAAATATTCTCCTGATATTTCTTCAGGGATTATTTTGAGAAATACTCTGATTAAAAATATTCTTTCATATTCCCAAATATTCTTTCAATATTTTAACTCAATAAATATTCTCTGAATATTTATTCCATACTTAGAATAATCTCGATAAGGTTAATCTTCTTCGATTATTACAGAAAATATTTCGAAGTCATATTATTATTAATCTTATATCAAGAAAGGTTCCCAGACATCATTCATCTTTGAGTCTATCTTCTTAATAATAAGGGAACCTTACTTGGAAAAATGTTATTTATCTTGTCGACTTCCCGGTCATAAAGTATTCCCTTCACCCGCAACTCGGGTGCCGTTGACTTATTAAGTCGTTGTTTACCTTCTCATCTTTCGAGGGGTAAGATTACTGGAACAAGTTGATATCCGTTACCAAGTAATAGCTTGGGAGTTATTGGTAAATTTTCCTTTCCAACTAGATACGACTACTTTGTGGAGTCTTATCAACAAGTATTATACTTGGGGAAAGGGGGACGAACGTTATATTCAGAATCATGAACTCTATTTGAACTAGGAGTCGTGTAAGAGGCCGAGTAGCGCCGGTCCATCCCCTTGGCCCAACCGTTGGCCGGGGAGAGCTAGCATGGCGGTATACAAGTAAAGCCGTCAGTTCTTCCTTCTACCGGTAGTAAATCTAAATTGAGCTGTACGATCTCGACTGATCATCAAGATTGGAACAGCGGGCGCGGTGAATACTCCATCATTGGTTCATCATCCAAATTCATTTATTTCCTGCAACATGATTACTGTTGGCAGAGTTGGAAAAGAGTCATAACTGGAATTGCAACCCTTTCTTGCAAGTTCCTCTTCTTAATAACGATAATAATATCTCGCTTACTTTGATGTAGCAGATATTCCTTCAAACAAATACTTTAAGTTACCTTGTAACTTCATCGTTCATATTATACTGGCATCATTTCCGTAAATGCATGGCATATGGTTTAAAAGATAGCTTTGAACTGTTTCAAATTATCGTTCAGTTATATATTTGTTGGTGGGCTTTCGCTCACCCTTGCTTTGTTTATATTATGTCACAACAACAGCTAGGACAGATGGCTCGCGTCAGGCGCACTCGGCGCAAGCAGGTTACCCGACCCACCGGACTACCCGCTGAGATGCTAGCCGCCATTGCTGAGGTAGCATAGTTAGACAGCTTTTGTTTCCTGTTTAACTATATGTATAATTAATGTAATCAACGGCAAAACTTTTAAACCTATGATGTTATCCTTTTGGGATTGTAATAACTTTTATTCGTAACCCTTTAATGTAAGACTTATTTCAATTTCATCTCTGGGACTATAACTGTTGTGTGTGTGAGTGGTAATTATTGTGGGGTCACAGCATGTGATTTATTTATTGTGGACTCAAGTCAAGTATTATGAATGGATGTAAGACCGTAACCACCAGATCCCTGACCCCGGATCTGGGGGTGTTACAGAGATGGTATCAGAGCGAGAGTTATATATCCCAAGAGATGATACGACGTTATATAATAATAAATTCAATAATATAATAAGAACCCTTGCCAGGTTCACCTAAAACCCTTACGGGAACTTTTTAAGTATCATGATAGTAACATAGTTCGTCTTGTGTAGGCGAGCGACTTGTCGGCCCAGGAGGCAGCTGCGAGACAGCATGATGAGGACATGTTCCGGACTAGGGACCCATACTATGAGCACTTGCCTGAGGATGATACTGAGCCTGAGGAGGAGGACGCTGAGGAGGTCCAGGTTGAGGCTGATACTGATGTGATCGAGTCTGAGGAGGAGGACCCTGAGGAGGTCCAGGATGATGCTGACACAGATGTTGTTGAGACTGAGGGGGAGGAGGACCCGGAGGGGGTCCAGACAGGACAGGACGCTGAGTTAGTGGTTGAGGATGATGATTATTGGGTTATGACTGAGTTCAGGACTATGGGAGATGACACTGACATGACCACGGATCAGGTGGTGCCGGTGGATGAGGGTGTTGAGGGAGATATAGATGAGCCAGTAGTTGGTGCTGTAGGGAGTCCTGGACTTTTTGTGCCACTCCTCCCTGTTGAGAGAGCCCCTACCCCACCACCACTACCTGTGAGCCCCTACCCCGACGAGTTTGAGGAGCTTACCCCAGAGCCCCAGCAGACAGAGACTGCCGCTCCAGCTGAGCCATCCACCCCACCTCATGCCCCGATAGGAGGAGTCCCAGTATGTGTTCACAACTTGATTGTGAACGGGCTTTATAGAGAGTTGTCTGTGGCAGATGCCAGGTTGGCAGAGTCTAGGAGTGAGTTAGCAGCAGAGAGAGCCGCCCGGATGAGGGTGCAGGGCAGGAGGACTATCAGTGACAGAGTTGGGTATAGGGCTGTGACCCGCATCGAGCTGAGGGCTCGGGTGAGGGTGCGACAGTTGCCTACTGATGGGCATGGTAGGGTAGACAGAGCAGCGGCTGAGGAGGTTTTCCGCATCGCCATGGGGAGGGTTCGGAGGATGTTTCGTCGTGACGGCTGATTTCAGATGTAGTGATGCAGTGGTCTAGTTGTCTAGTCATGTACGGACATAGTGGTGCCGGCTTTTGTAGGGATGGTTTTCTTGTACTTGTTTTCCCTTTTTGCAGACTAGACAGATAGATAGCATATTTCACTTTTGACTTGTTGTTGTTGTTAGGATGGTTGTACTTTAAACTATCGTTGTAACTCGGATGTGGTACCTTTTCGGTACCTGGTATATATTTGTTTCCATTTCAGTCATTACAATTTTGTTGGGATGTGATCACGAGTTTATTAGCATATGTATTACTTTTCGATTAAGTTGCCATGAGATATAAAACTGTGGGATTTTAAACCCAATCATGTAAAGAAATGTGCAAGGAAAAATCCTCTAAAACAGATCAGTGAACCTAATGTATAACTTTCCAAATTTTCAGTAAAATGCCTCCAAGACGAATGGGCACTAGGGCTAACCCCCGCGAATCTACTGACCAAGAAAGTCACAACCAACACTAGGAAAACCGTGGAAGTAGTGAGGAACAAGATCAGGACTATAATGAGCAAGAAGATTCCCAGTATGGAGCAGAGGATGAACCCCTGTACTCTGAAGAATTTGAAAGGGAAATAGAGGGTGGAGAAACTGAAGTAGAACAGGAAGGGGAGAACCAGGGCGGAAACCCCATGGGCCAGTTTATGGATCTACTTAGGCAGAATTTGAACCAATACCCCCAACCACCACCAAGCAACAACACTTCAGTGGCAAATTCCTTTAGGGCCTTTAAGTCCCTTAAGCCCCCAGAGTTCCACGGATCGGCTGATCCCGTTGAGGCGAGGGCCTGGATCAAAGAAATGGAAAAGTCTTTTGAGATTCTGAGTATCAATGAGGCTCAGAAGACTGTTTTTGCTACTTACCTACTAAAGGGAGAGGCCAATTATTGGTGGGAAGCCAAGAAAAACATGGAGACTGATGCTGTCATAGCCTGGGAAAGGTTCAAACAATTATTCCTGGAGAAGTACTTCCCGAAGTTCATGAAAACCCAGATGGAACTTAAGTTCTTGGAACTGAAACAGAACAATATGTCAGTGGCTGACTATGAGGCTACATTTACTGAGCTATCAAGATTTGTGCCAGAGTTTGTAGACACAGAAGAGAAGAAAGCTAACAGGTTTCAACAAGGGCTGAAACAGTGGATCCAGAATAGGGTGGCTGTTTTAGAGATTACAGATTATGCCACCTTGGTGCAGAAGGCAACCATTGTGGAGGCTGGTAGTGATCAGATGCAGAGAGAGAGAGAGAAAGGGGG
The DNA here is from genome assembly GCA_036435485.1 of Saposhnikovia divaricata. NCBI lineage: Eukaryota > Viridiplantae > Streptophyta > Magnoliopsida > Apiales > Apiaceae > Saposhnikovia > Saposhnikovia divaricata. The sequence goes on from CM071601.1 coordinate 104,814,225, forward strand.
GATAAAGAGAAAGCATGTTAGTATGGGCGGAAGATCCGCTGGAGGAAAACCCCCAACCAAGTTTAATCGAGGAGCGGTTTCCCTACCAGGGAGGAGTGTAGGGTTTAAACCATCTGCGAGTGTGAGTGTGAGCCAGGGCGGCCACCAATCAGGAATGTCCCGTTCCAACCCTTCTCGACCTCCATTGCCATTGTGTGCTACTTGTGGGAAGAGGCACTCCGGGGTGTGCAACCGGAAGCAGATAAACTGTTATAAGTGTGGGCGAGCTGGGCATTATGCTACCGCTTGCACCACGGTCATCCCTAACAGCACAACCTGTTTCCAGTGTGGACAGCGAGGGCACATGAGGAAGGATTGCCCAAAGAGCAAACCAGCAGCATCAGGAGCAAGCAAGGTTGCCTCAAATAGGCCACCAACTGCTAGGACTTTCAATATGTCAGTACAAGATGCCGTGAGGGACACAGATGTGATAGCAGGTACTTTTTCTCTTAATTCAGTCAGTGCAAATGTCTTATTTGATTCAGGAGCAACTAAGTCTTTTATATCTAGAGATTTTGCGCATAACTTGAAACTTAAAACCCAGCAACTAAGAGATTCCTTACAAGTAGAAATAGCTAATCAGGAAATCGTACCGGTTAATCAAATTCACCCCGATTGTAAGCTAGAAATAGGAGGACGATCCTTCTATGTCGATTTAATTCCTTTTAAGCTAGGGGAATTCGATGTCATTTTGGGTATGGATTGGTTGTCTCGCAATGATGCGCAGATAGATTGTAAAGGGAAAAAGGTTAAGTTGAAAACCCCAGGGAAGAAAGAAATAGTGTTTAAAGGGATGCGACAGACCCAGAAAATTCTGACCATGGCGCAAACCAAGAGATTGTTACGAAAAGGGAACGAGGCTTATTTAGCCTACGTTATAGATACTCAGAAGGAAGTGCCAAGATTGCAGGACATTCTGGTAGTTAATGAGTTCGAGGACGTGTTCCCACAAGATCTTCCTGGACTACCACCTGATAGGGTAATTGAGTTTGCCATCGAATTAGCCCCGGGGACGGCGCCAGTTTCGAAGGCCCCGTACCGACTAGCCCCAGTAGAAATGAAGGAGCTAGCTAAACAATTACAGGAATTGTTGGATAAGGGCATGATAAGGCCCAGTGTGTCGCCTTGGGGCGCACCAGTGTTGTTTGTTAAGAAAAAGGATGGAAGTATGAGGTTATGCATCGACTACAGAGAATTGAACAAGCTAACCATAAAGAATAAGTATCCATTGCCCAGGATAGACGATTTGTTTGACCAGCTAAGAGGAGCTGAATACTTCTCTAAGATTGATTTGAGAACGGGATATCACCAACTGAAGATCAAACCTGAAGATATCCCGAAGACTGCATTCCGCACCAGATATGGACATTATGAGTTCTTAGTTATGTCGTTTGGATTGACCAACGCCCCAGCAGCCTTCATGGACCTAATGAATAGGGTGTTCAAGGAATATTTGGACAAATTCGTGATAGTTTTCATTGATGATATTCTCATCTACTCAAAGACAGAGGCAGAACACGCTGAACATTTAAGGATAACCTTAGAAATACTCAGGAAGGAGCAGTTATATGCCAAGTTCTCCAAGTGTGATTTTTGGAAAAATGAGGTACAATTCTTAGGGCACGTGATCAATAGAGAAGGAGTGTTGGTTGACCCCTCCAAGATAGAAGCAGTTTCAAACTGGGAACGGCCAACTACTCCAACCGAGGTGAGGAGTTTCATTGGACTAGCCGGATATTACAGGAGATTTGTCCAAGACTTTGCGAAACTCGCAGCTCCATTAACTCGACTTACCCGTAAAACCGAGAAATTTGAATGGACTGAGAAATGCGAGAAGAGTTTCCAGGAGTTAAAGAAGAGGCTGGTGACAGCCCCAGTGCTGGCATTACCTGATGGAAAAAGGAGATTTCGTGATTTACAGTGACGCTTCGCATAAAGGACTGGGATGCGTGCTTATGCAGCACGGCAAGGTAATAGTGTATGCGTCTAGGCAATTGAAGGATTACGAAGTCAGATATCCCACGCATGATCTAGAACTAGCAGCCATAGTCTTCGCTTTAAAGATTTGGAGACACTACCTGTATGGGGAAAAATGCGAGATTTACACAGACCATAAGAGCCTCAAATACATTTTCATTCAGAAAGAGCTTAACATGCGCCAGAGGAGGTGGTTAGAGTTAATCAAGGATTACGACTGTGAAATTCGATATCACCCGGTAAAGCCAATGTGGTGGCTGACGCCCTTAGTCGGAAAGAGAAGCTCAAGATGATAACTTCAGAGAAAGAGCTAGTGAAGGATTTTGAGAAGTTGGAAATCGAGGTTAAGTTACCTGAAGAGGGCCAAGAAAAGTTGATGGAAATTAGAATCCAACCTCCATTGCTAGAAAAGATTAGACTGTGCCAGGAATGGATGATGGAGGAAGAAAAGAACTCCACAGAAGAGCTAATGACCGGGGAGGAAATTAAGTGCGAAAGAGACAAGGAAGGGATCATGAGGTACACGTACAGGATATGGATCCCAAATGTTCAGGAGCTCAAGGATGAGATTTTAAATGAGGCACACAACTCAAGATACTCAGTGCACCCCGGTAGCACTAAAATGTATAGGGATTTGAAGGAGTATTACTGGTGGCCCAATATGAAAAAGGACGTAGCAGAGTGGGTAAGCAGATGCTTGACCTGCCAACGAGTGAAGGCAGAGCACCAGAGACCCAGCGGACTTCTACATCCCTTAGAGATTCCAGAATGGAAATGGGAACATATAGCCATGGATTTCGTAGTAGGTTTACCCAGGACCAAGGCTAATCATGACACCATATGGGTAATTGTAGATCGACTGACGAAATCGGCTCACTTTCTCCCGATCAACGAAAGGTACACGGTCGATAGACTAGTGGACATCTACTTAAAAGAGATAGTGGCGCGACATGGAGTCCCAGTCGCAATAGTATCCGATCGAGATCCTAGATTTAACTCCAGGTTTTGGAGAAGTTTTCAAGAATGTGTAGGGACCCGGCTGAACATGAGCACAGCCTACCACCCCCAGACAGATGGGCAAAGTGAAAGGACCATCCAAACACTAGAGGATATGTTGAGAGTCTGCGCGATAGACTTCAAGGGGAGTTGGGATGATCACTTGCCATTGGTTGAGTTCTCCTATAATAACAGTTATCATTCAAGCATTGGGATGCCACCTTATGAGGCCCTTTATGGAAGAAAATGTCGATCTCCCTTGTATTGGGATGAAGTTGGAGAGCGAAAGATGCTCGGGCCCGAAGTGGTCCAACGAACTAAAGATGCAGTAGATCTAATCAGAGGACGGTTGGTAGCAGCCCAGGATCGACAAAAGAAATATGCCGACTTAGCTCGGAAAGGCAAGGAATACGAGGTAGGGGACCTAGTGTTCTTGAAAGTGTCACCTTGGAAAGGTTTAATGAGATTTGGGAAGAAAGGAAAGCTGAGTCCCAGATACATTGGATGATTTGAGATCTTGAGACGGATTGGGGAACTAGCTTATGAACTCGCATTGCCCCCGAATCTACAGCAGGTGCACAATGTGTTTCATGTTTCGATGCTGAGGAAGTATAATCCGGATGCAAAGCATATTGTAGAGTATGAGCAAGTGGATATGCAACCAGACCTGACCTATGTGGAGCAACCTGTGGAAATCATAGACCGGAAAGAGCAAGTGCTCCGAAACAAGGTCATTCAGCTAGTCAGAGTTTTGTGGCAGAACCACAATGTAGAAGAATCCACCTGGGAACTTGAAAGCGCAATGCAAGAAAAGTACCCCCACTTGTTTTCAAACTGATTCCGGGACGGAATCCTTTTAAGGAGGGGAGACTGTAAGAACCCAGATTTTGGGTGGGATTAAAACTTTTATGTATTTAATGATGTAAGAATGAATAGTGGTTATGACTGCGATGTAACGAAGATCTATTAAATAAATGGAACGGATTTGAATTCAATTACTTACATGTCATGCAGAATACTTTTGGTTGACGGCATAGGTAAGAATGATCTATCTCCTAAGGATATAAGTATATTACTTCAAGTAAGATTATTCTTGTGTCATCCAAATCAATATCTATTATAAGTCCAGCGGTTCCGTAAAAAGGTTAAGAAGCACTCGAGAGTGAACCAGGTTCATTTTCCTAATTATAGGAATTAAATAAAAATAAGTGATGAATAGTGATTTTGGTGGAATTTGGAATATTATTATAATAATGATATACCCGGTATTCGGAACGGATTTCTGAGTTCGTATTAGTGATCCAGGAAGAAAATAAGTGTATGTAAAAGCCGTCGGATTCAGAAAAAGAGCACTTTTATTTTCTCCGAGATTTCCCTGGACACTACAAGACTTAAGGAGTTATAAAAGGGAATTAAGGAATTTAAATTCGAGAAGTATTAAGTAAGATGAAGAATAGTATTAGAAATATTAAGAAGGTTTTCGGTAAAACCCTAACTAGAAACGAATGAGTTATTCCCTCGAACGATCAACGAACAAGCAAGGAAATTGAGTAATACCCGGACAAAGGAACGAATAAATAACCAAGAGACAAACAAGTGCAATTGGTGGGAAAAGGAGAAACCCAAGTAACATCCTTATAAGTCAACTACAAGATGAGTGGTGTAATTGCATTCTTGCAAAAATGGAGTTGTTTGTTGTAGTGCCAACACTTGGCCCAATGAGGAAGCAACAAGTGGCACCATTGGATTGCCAACAACACATTAAAAGAGATGCATCCATTATATATGCAAGGGTTATACATGTATTAGCCATAAATCACCAAAACAAAACAAACCACCACCATTTTTCTCCATTTCTTCATAAAAATCTGCCCATTCTTAGCTAATTGGAAGTCCAACTTCCAACCATCACTTGTTCTTCAAATTTTTATGGTAAGTACTACATATCATGGTAATGATCTCCTTGAAATTTCAGCTTCAAATTCATCTTTTATCATTTTCAAATAAATCATCAAAGATGATGATGAATAGTGTTCTTCATAAACTAACTTTTATTTCTTGATTTCTTTTGATTATTCAAGCTATACTAAGGCTAGATAAGGGCTAAACAAGGCTTGATAAGTTCATACATACACCAAGGAAGGTATACCACTCTTGAAAACCAAGCTCTTAGTTTAAGTTTTGGTATTTTAGATGAGTTATATGGATTTAATGCATGTTTAGGACCTTAAGATTATGATTGGGATTTATTAAATGTGAAATTAGTTTAGATGAACGGAAAGACATTGCTTGGTCTTAGTTCATGGTTGAATAACATGTAAATGTTGTTTGGAGTGGAAACTATAATTATTGGATGGTTTGAAATTTGGAAATCATGTAAACATAGCCGTCGTAATGCCCGATTGTCGTTAGCCTTAAGAAACCGTGATTAGCAGTAGCATGAACACACTGTCCAGTCTCGGATTTTGCCATGAAAGGCTAGATTATGTTATAAGCTTCGTTTTGATATAAAGATCACGTGAAACGGACTTACGGTTTAGGATTTATGACTAAATTACTAAAAGTAGTTCGAATCCGTAAACAAAAGTTCGTAACTGAAATTGAACCCTCGTAAGCAATGTAACGTCATGGCGAATCTTGGTAAATAAATACTAGGGGTAAGAAGGAAGGTGTGAAAGAAAACCGTATGTCAAAAAGAGCATTTTTCGATTTATTAAAAATGTTCGAGTCAAGGTTAAACGCGAACGAACCCCTAAAAGACGACTCTTTTGTAACTTTGGTAAAACACTTAGAAAACGGGCGATAAAACTCGGAGTATAAGATTGGTTCGTAACGATCAACCTTAGAACTCGTATGACTCAAGTATGTCCCAAGTATAAGTGCAGTGACATGTCGTATTAACGAACGAATGTCGGGTCGGATCAGTGATAATAAGTAATCCACTAATAGGGGTATAACGAGATAACTCGAGAACGTGTTTCGATTTAAGTATAACTTAACTTTTAATATGTTAAGTGATTAATCCCGAATGCCTTGGCTATTTATAGATCACCAGGCTGAACCGGGACCCGCTACCACTACCCCTTACCGTACTCGACTACCAGGCAAGTTTCAATTCCCTTCTTTTAGGCTGTTGTTGTGATTGAATAAATATATATATATGATTGCTGATATACATATGCCATTGCATGCATGCCTACTTTCAAGTTGAATTGATATACTTGTTCCCTGAATGTTATTGTTGGCTTATAAGCTAGATAGTTATATATCAGTTATAAGCCGGTTATTATAAGACCCTCACAGAAGGGCGTATATATCTTATTAATCAAAAATAGACCGGGAGTCAATATTCCTTGATATATCGAGATTACCTCGGAAGAAGATATTTAAGTAAATATTTTCTATTATTTGGGCGACGAATATTATTTGAATATTCGTTCGAGACTAATTATTTTAACGATCCTTACTTCAAATAATTATTTGAACGTAACTATTCAACGAATAATATTTCTCAATATTCATTCAGAGTCGAACTGATTATCGACTATTATTTCGAATATTCTTCTAAAGATGAGACTATTAAATGAATATTATTTTGGATATTCTTTTAGATTATTATTTTATTAAATCAATATTACTTTTGAATATTCATTTAAGATATTAAATACTTGATGAATATTATTTTAATATTCATCTGAAGCTTGATTTAATTATCGAATATTATTTCGAATATTCCTTAAGGCTTGGATTACTAAATGAATATTACTTGATATTCATTTAGGATATTATTCATTAAATGAATATTACTTTTGAATATTCATTTAAATTCCTAATTAATCATGAATATTACCTTAAATATTCTTTTCAGGTCTTATTAATTAATGAATATTGTTTTGAATATTCATTTAAATATTTATTTATTCAATAAATATTCTCCTGATATTTCTTCAGGGATTATTTTGAGAAATACTCTAATTAAAAATATTCTTTCATATTCCCAAATATTCTTTCAATATTTTAACTCAATAAATATTCTCTGAATATTTATTCCATACTTAGAGTAATCTCGATAAGGTTAATCTTCTTCGATTATTACAGAAAATATTTCGAAGTCATATTATTATTAATCTTATATCAAGAAAGGTTCCCAGACATCATTCATCTTTGAGTCTATCTTCTTAATAATAAGGGAACCTTACTTGGAAAAATGTTATTTATCTTGTCGACTTCCCGGTCATAAAGTATTCCCTTCACCCGCAACTCGGGTGCCGTTGACTTATTAAGTCGTTGTTTACCTTCTCATCTTTCGAGGGGTAAGATTACTGGAACAAGTTGATATCCGTTACCAAGTAATAGCTTGGGAGTTATTGGTAAATTTTCCTTTCCAACTAGATACGACTACTTTGTGGAGTCTTATCAACAAGTATTATACTTGGGGAAAGGGGGACGAACGTTATATTCAGAATCATGAACTCTATTTGAACTAGGAGTCGTGTAAGAGGCCGAGTAGCGCCGGTCCATCCCCTTGGCCCAACCGTTGGCCGGGGAGAGCTAGCATGGCGGTATACAAGTAAAGCCGTCAGTTCTTCCTTCTACCGGTAGTAAATCTAAATTGAGCTGTACGATCTCGACTGATCATCAAGATTGGAACAGCGGGCGCGGTGAATACTCCATCATTGGTTCATCATCCAAATTCATTTATTTCCTGCAACATGATTACTGTTGGCAGAGTTGGAAAAGAGTCATAACTGGAATTGCAACCCTTTCTTGCAAGTTCCTCTTCTTAATAACGATAATAATATCTCGCTTACTTTGATGTAGCAGATATTCCTTCAAACAAATACTTTAAGTTACCTTGTAACTTCATCGTTCATATTATACTGGCATCATTTCCGTAAATGCATGGCATATGGTTTAAAAGATAGCTTTGAACTGTTTCAAATTATCGTTCAGTTATATATTTGTTGGTGGGCTTTCGCTCACCCTTGCTTTGTTTATATTATGTCACAACAACAGCTAGGACAGATGGCTCGCGTCAGGCGCACTCGGCGCAAGCAGGTTACCCGACCCACCGGACTACCCGCTGAGATGCTAGCCGCCATTGCTGAGGTAGCATAGTTAGACAGCTTTTGTTTCCTGTTTAACTATATGTATAATTAATGTAATCAACGGCAAAACTTTTAAACCTATGATGTTATCCTTTTGGGATTGTAATAACTTTTATTCGTAACCCTTTAATGTAAGACTTATTTCAATTTCATCTCTGGGACTATAACTGTTGTGTGTGTGAGTGGTAATTATTGTGGGGTCACAGCATGTGATTTATTTATTGTGGACTCAAGTCAAGTATTATGAATGGATGTAAGACCGTAACCACCAGATCCCTGACCCCGGATCTGGGGGTGTTACAACTGATGATGTCATTATGGATGCTACAGAAACTGGCAAGTGCTATAAAATAGGATCGTTGTTTTTGAAAAACAAGCAAGATGATATCGTGAAGGAAACGAATTCTCTATTGATGAAAACTATCAACTGGACGGCAGAATATTGTCATAGATAGATTATAATTCTGTTATTATTTGATAGGTAGCATTATAAATACTCTCTCTATATTATTGTAAAAAGAGCGGAATTGAGAAATATAGAGTGCATATCGTGTGAAGCTCTGTATAAGGTTTGTATTCGAGAGTTCGAAACAAACAAAGAGAGAGATTTATATTGTCCGCAGCTGCTAAAGGTATTGTACACCTTTGGTAGAGTTTGTATTTGATTTATTTAATACAAACAAAGTTTGATTCATTCGTTTGTTCTTGTTCATCTAATCAAGCAAAAATCAGGCACGATTATATAACTTGTATTCAACCCCCCTTCTATAAGTTATTCGAGTTAACATTATTTTAATATAAGATTTAGCACACTGTCAAATGGGTAAATTTTATTTTGAAAGGCATATGCTTTAGCCTATTTTCAAACACCGAGGATTCGACTGAACTTAAACAAGAATGTAATAGTAAATAATATATAAACTATCACAGAAATCTCAGAAGGTATTATCAGTCTAAGTAAAAGAAGATTTAGTTAATCTACAGATTTGATGTATTACTACATTGAAAGAAATTTTATTTTGAAAGACATATGCTTTAGCCTATTTTCAAACACCAAGGATTCGACTCAACTTAAATAAGAATGTAATAGTAAATGATATATATACTATCACAGAAATCTCAGAAGGTATTATCAGTCAAAGAAAACGAAGATTAAGTCATCTACAGATTTGATGTATTACTACATTGAAAGAAGTTCATTTATTTGATCAAGCCTCAGTGAAGTAATCCAGAAAGTGGATATATTTACAGTGACAGAGGATTCTACAGTGTGACAAGAAGATTAAAAAAGGTTAAAGAGGGAAAAGAAAAGAACCACAGTTTGAAGTCAAGAAATGAAGAACAGACATTGCAGTTAGTCACTCATGAACTAGACCAGTGCATCGAGTGTAAACATCAATATAGTGAAAGTTCGTCATAAATTTCAGTGGTCAAAGAAGAATTTTTCTATCAAGACTTTATATTAATTCTCTTTTAATTAATTAAAACAGTTGGTTAATTTGTTTAAAAAATTAATTCAATCAAAATTAATTTATTCCTTAAATTGATTAATAGATTATTTAATTTAGAATTAATGTAATTAAAGAAAGACTAATAAAATTGTTCTTGTAAGACTATCTTGGATTGTCATACTGAAAGTCTTACAAGACTATTCTATAGTCTTACCGAAAGTTTGAGGAAGAAAAGGATAGTCTTACCGAAAATTTTGATAGTCTTTTCTGGTTGTCTTTGGAGATCAAGTAATAGTCTTTCAAGTACAAATGGTAGTCTTTGGAACTTGTGTAAGTATTACCGATGGTCTTTCAGGACTAAAGCTGTGTACAAAAGAAACAGAAGCAAGACAAAAGATATTATCTTTCAACATAACATTCAAGACAGAAGCTTCAACTTTACATCTTTCTTCGTAAAGATAAAGACATAGAGAACTTAAAGTTTACACAACAAATTAAATTCTAGTTCTTATTGTTAAATAAAGCCTATAGAATTTGTTTACTTGTACTCCTCAAACTATCTAGCGGATCATAATTCCTAGAATATCTCTCGAACTGCTTTTTAGCATTCGATCTTTTTATTACAAATATAGAAAAGTTCATGTCGAATTTAATCTAAATTTGTTTTAACTAATTTGATGTTTAAACCTTGTAATCTGTACTGTATTTGTAACACCATTCAAGTTTAATATAATTTATATTCAACTTGAATCTTATTTTATTTTATTCCGCACAAATTTGTTCTTGAATTAATATATCACGAACCGAACAAATTCGATTAAACAGTATAGTTTGTATTCCACCCCAACTTCTACAAACATATAAAGACCTAATATATTTTTGTATTAAATTATAAAGTATAGCATTATGTTCAGCCCACTATTGAACCTGCTTAAAAGATTAAGAGCCATAAGTTTGGTCTGTGCATGTTAACAAGCATAATATTAATTAAAAAAAATGTGTTTTTTATTGTTTAGCATTTTATTCAAACAGTTTGCTTAAACAAGCCCAAAAATTTGTATGTTATTATCCTTTCTTAAATTAATATTTTCTTCGATGTTATTGTTGTAGAAATAAAATTGTGGAATCATGTTAGATCCTAAAATATAGTTTTGTTTTCTATTAACCAACTGTAAGTTTTCCTGATAAATATTATAATTTTTATAAATATATATTATATTATAACTATACATTAAATGACAACACAAGGGTAAAAACTGCCAAAAAACATGTTCAATTACCAATTTACCCTTACTTATCATGTAACTACAAAAATGTTATCATAAATTTATTTGAAAATAATTAAAGTAGGTGTTAAGAATTGAACTTATGACCTTTGAATTAAAAGTGACATCCTCAAATACTAGGTCAAACCCTCTTTTTGGTTAAATTATAAAATTATTTATCAATATCTGCAAATACGCCACACAACATAGGGGATGTTTGGGGATCTAATTTTTCAGAAAAATTGACTTATTTCAAGAAAGAAGCTAAGATTCCTAACTTGTTTCTGAAAAAAGCACTTTTTTTTCGACTATTGAAATCTCAAACATACATTAAATACATCCATAAAAACAATTATCAAAATATGAAATTTTTACCCGAAAATTAATTCATAAGGACTTATTTTAAGGTGAGCAAAACAACACCATAGTCTATTTTGATCCCTGCTTATAGTCGACTTGGCAAGTTATTAAATTTAACTACCCAAGTGCCTTAAAATCATGTTTCAACGATTTTTTTAGCAAATATAACCATACTAGCGAAATGGTAGCACAAAATGAGCAGACACACAAAAATTATAAAATTGAAATTTATCCGCTAAAAATATGATTATGTATATAGTAAAAAAAAAAGGATTACATTAATATTTTTATATTATGAATTATACTTATTTACATTAAATATATAATCCCTCAAATATTATATACTATTTTATTGTAAACTGAATCGTTTACCATACCAATTTCTATGTAACTTAAAGTACTCAACATTATTATGTGATTTTTTAATCTGTATGGTTGGATCTATGAATTTTTATTTTTTATTTTTGAAAAATGCTATGAATTTAAGGGTATTTGGGTGAAAAATATTTATAATCGAATTGATCGGTGTGAGAATTTTAGACAAGATATCAATTATCGCTTTACTAATGAGATAAAATACATATACATAATCAATTTAAAATACATTTAATATCTGTAGTCAAGGTAAAATGATGATATACATGAAAAAAGTTGGATTAAAATTATCGTCGCATGAACCAATGCCTAATAATATACCCATTTATTATTATCCAACATACCCGTCGACGAAAATTTGGCCCAAAATAGATATTCGATATGCTTTATACACGGAAGTAAATACCTCTAGAGTATATGCATCAAATGCATAGTCTCGTAACTCAATTTCCAAACAACATTCATTCCAAAAATTTCTGCTAAAGTCGTTGTTATTGATCTTTCCTTGTGGACCCCATCATCTAACTTTTAAGTTGTAATTGACCAACTAATTTTTAAGTTGTAAGTTCTAACTGACCTTAATTACATTGACCGTAATACATATGAATTAATTAAAACACTTTCCGGGTAGGAACGTCTATATCTTAATGTTCTAACTGACATGTGACGCTTCCAGAGATTTTTTTCAAATTATTTTTTTAAAACAAAAGTTGTCATGCATACACCGCAATTACGATGCACTTCCCGCAAATATTTATCACAATCTCATGTCACGTCAGGGTGTACAACACCGCATTCTGATTTCATGCAAAACCCGAATCAATGAATTTAAAATCATTACTACTTACTATTCATTATGAACAACCATCAAAATTATGCATGTTTTTGTCTTTTTTATTCATTACAAACTGTAACACCCTAGTCCCGCATCAAGAAGATTTGGGACTTTAGTTCAGTTTATAAGACAAAGTACTACTACTAAGTGCACCAATAAATCATGATCTTTTGGGGGCCTGTGGTGGGCTTGTGAATTACCCAAGTTGGCTGCATTTGGGCTAGTATACTTCGGCATATTTTTGATTCTAAATCGGAATTCGACCCGATTTTCGAAAAAATCAAGATTTGACCCGAGTTGTCACATATGGTATCAGAGCCGACTATCGAAAGATTGTCGAGGAAAGTTGTCGGAGGTGGAGAGACGAAGACTGGTGGTATTATCCCACAATAATCAGAGGTCTGGAGGTGGGGACACGAAGCCAACCGGTATTATCCCACAATGTCTAAGGAGGAACGATCTTGGTCCTATGGGCTATCCCTTAAGGCCTGACGAGGACGTCAGGAGTTTATGTTGGTGAGTTTGTAACACCCTAGTCCCACATCGAGAAGATTCGGGACTTTAGTTCATTTTATAATACAAAATACTACTACTAAGTGCACCAACAAATCAAGATCTTTTGGGGACCTGTGGTGGGCTTGTGGATTACCCAAGTTATCTATATTTGGGCTAGTATATTCCGGCATATTTCGGATTCAGAATTGGGACTCGACTTGATTTTTGAAAAGACTCAGGATTTGACCCGGGTTTTCACATGAACAACCAGCAAAACTCAACACCGCATGATGCATTCGTGATTCCAAAAATTTACATTATTCGAGAGTGTGGTTCATTACTTCTCACTGTCAACCCTTATTGCTACTTGTGACGCCCCAAAAACAGGCACCACTAAATACACTAATAATAACCAAACAACCCCTGATTAAAAGTACATATTAATTTATATTACAAAGAGTTTAACCAAAATAAAGTACTTGTTTACACAATATCACGCAAGTATACGTGGTCACAAGTAATACAGATAAAATCGAGTTCGTTCCGTAGAGATCTGGTATAGGTTTTAATTCAGTAGAGGTACTTATGCAACAATGTATGGTTTTAACTCATTGCTAAGACAATTAACTAATTGGGATTTTTGATTATCTAATTTAAACTAAGATGCAAATTATCAAACTAAAAATTAATTAACTAAAGTGATTTAACTGATTTATATATATGAGAATAAACATGGGATCCTAACTTCATTATCTACTTCACTTAGAGTCGACGCCTTTAATCAATACATGTGATTGTTTTGATATTTGATCGGATAACACGAAACAAGTAAAAGTTACCTCTCGGTATACTAATACCAAACTACGCATACATCCACAAAAGAGATAGAAGATGAGTAGACACCAATTATGTTTAGACCCTATATCTCTATAGAATTTGAAAACATAAAGGTTGAAGCACAAGTTATCCACATAGATCACATAGGGTAGCATCATATCTCTATGTATGCCACAAATCATGATAATAATATCAACCTATCCTATGCCAGCATGGCAAGTTCTAAATCTCAAGATCCATTCTCGTTTTGCAAGAGATTAACAAATTAGATGTTCGCGACGCATCTAAACTCATGAATTACAACCATACGAGGATATCAAGAATTCACCACACATAAATCTTGTAGAGAAATCAAACTACTAAGCTACATAAATAACTCCGCTAGGATCCCATGACAACGATTAGCCCATAATTGAACCGTTCATTGTCATGGGATTTGCTGAAAACATGATAATTAACAAGATATAAAAGAAAGAATTAACAATATTAATAAAGTGAAGAGTTGAGAAAACAAATCTATGATTCAACGTATACAAAAGATGAAGTAGATCTAGATCCGCGCTTGTCACCGAGCGTTGAATCCTTCTCCACTATTCTCTCTTGCAATTCTATGTTACAATAATAAAAAAAACCCCAATTTACAAGGCTAAGATGTGTTTTTATAGGCCTAGATATCTTGCCCAGCAAGAAAAACAACCTACAATACAATTAGAAATAGGTTTGGATACCAAAAATACAACTAGAATTCGAAATAGGGTCAAAACGGACATTTTCAGGATTTTCTGTCGGACCTACGCGCCCCAGGCGCGTGCTACGCGCTCCAGGTGCATGCTTCTGCTGTTTCACGCGCTCCAGGCGCACGGTTAAGCGCTCCAGGCGCGTAAACTTCCTGCCGAAACTGATTTTCCTCCATTTTCTTCGGTTTTTGAGCCGTTTTCTTCCGTTCTTTTTGCCATTGCTTCCATAGTCAATTAACTTTACTTGGAACCATCATAAAATCTCAGTGCTTGACTCCAAACCTCATTCCATTTGCACAAATCAACTTCAAATTTGACGGAAATGGCAACCCTAATCAACATTCTTGCAAACCTGCACATTCAAACAAAACACATCAAAAATACCAAAAACTTAAGTCCAAGTACACCAATTCAAGCCGATATGGAACATTCCAAGTGAATATAAAATCCACTTATCACACCCCCAAACTTAAACCGATGCTTGTCCTCAAGCATAAACAATTACAACTAACTAACTAACTAGTACCACTTCCGTAGGTGATCACGGTTGTATTTGGCATATGCAACAAGCCCTTTAAACCCCTAGGCAGCCCTAGTGGACGAGTAAGGTCTCGTGAGGGACTATAGCAAATGTACCCATAAAATCCATCTAACTATACAATGCAATACAAATGCAATGCGTGAATGCAACTCGTATGAAAATGCAGCGATCCCCTTCAAACTAACCAAAACCAACTAGCAAGCAAATATCTTAGAGAATGCAGTTAAATCCAAATAGAGCTCGACTAAGTTCCCGTATACTAAAAATACATGAACTGAAACGTGCGTGTGTGCAATGCTCATCAGAAATACTCCCAAAACTAGGTCAAAAATCATACCCATCCTTCGCCAAGACAATCACAAGTTTATAAATAAAATAGACTGTAAACACTTCATAACCTAGTAACACCTCCATCCTCATTTAAGCTAGCCAGAAATTCATGTTTTATTAGCAAACCCTAACACATAATATCTACAAGCATGCTTATTTCACCGTGCAATGGATGAGACCCCAAAAGGCTTATACAATAATACCCATGTAGCGAGCGTTAGGTTAGTGGATCCCAGACTATAAAAGCCTTAGGTCACTGGGCACAAAGTCCCCACGAACTTAATAGCTCGAGTATTAAAGAGCTCACCCTGGTTAATTTTGTATATAAACAATTGAAACTTTTGACTCTTTTTTTTTCTTTTTTTCTTTTTTTTCTATTTTTTTCTGCTTTTTTTTTTTCATATATGCTATCTGGAATGAGAATTCTCAATTCCAATCCTAGACTACTCATATAAATATGAGCCGGCTACTAGCCATTTGACATCTAGCAATTATTGACAATTATTTACAATTAAGCATGAAATCTCTGTTTTCCCCCAAACTTAGACTTAAGTGCTCCTACGCTATCAAGGGAATAACGAAAATTCTAAATATAAACAAGTGATTAAATCTCAAAACATCCAAACAAGCATGACCCTAACCTAGCCCAAAAGCACCCAATGAGACTGTGTAATTAGTTTTGTTTCCGAAACACATAAGTCAATTTCATAGAAACTATAAGTCAACCCTCTACTCATCATTACCACACTCAATTAGACACCTACCTATCAATCAGAATTAGCTCGTTCTAAGGGATCATGAAATATGCATGCCATGAAATGCAACTAATATGAACTCACATGGTATACGAAACAAAAACGGAATGCCCTACATGAACAAACATAATTAATACGAACATATATGCATGAATTACTACTATTATGCAAACATGATATCTATATGAACACAATGACTCACAATCACAAATAACTACATATACACTACTTATCCCCAAAACCACCCCCAAACTTAAAAGATTCAATGTCCGCATTGAATGGAAGTAAATACAAGGGATAGCAGGAAACATACCTAAAAATACCGAAACACGTGGGTTGCCTCCCACGAAGCGCTTCTTTAACGTCAATAGCTTGACGTTACTTCCTCAACTCATGGCGGTTTCAAAAGAACAACTGAACCGTCCTCAACAGAAAGACCATTCATATGAACGTTGACATCTTGTTTGCTTGCTTCCCACAAATCTCTCCCGTCAGACTTCAACCTGATTTTACTACCCAACAGCCTAATCTTCTCCTTTTTCTTCTTCACACCTCTAAGGTGCTTCTCCGACTCGAACGGCTGAACAAAACTTCCTTCTTCCTTATCATCAGTTTTCTACCTTCGCAACACGTTATCATGCCCCTCTTCAAAAATCACTAGCTCATTATTCAAAAGGACATACCTCAAATGTGGTGGAAGTTTCCCAAGCTTTACACTCGAGAGATCTCAAATTGAAGAACCATCAATGGCATCACTGATGTGATGCTTTAGCATGTGTGTGTCCGACTTTTCGCTCAACAACTGATCAAACTTCTTTCTCTGACCCGTATCAACTATTTCCACACTACAACACTCTTCATCCTCTGTAGGAAATTTCATGGCCTTGAACACATTAAAGGTGACATTCTGATCTTGCACCCTCATTGTAAGCTCCCCTTTCTGCACATCGATCAAAGTCCTTCCTGTAGCCAAGAACGGTCTTCCCAAGATGATTGGAATCTTCTTATCTTCCTCAAAATCCAAGATCATAAAATCAGCAGGAAATATGAGTTTATCAATTTTCACCAAAACATCCTCCACTACGCCCCTTGGATATGTGATAGATCGATCAGCCAACTGCAAAGAGATGTTGGTTGGTTTCGGCTCCGGTAGACCAAGTTGCTTGAAAACAGACAAGGGCATGAGATTAATACTAGCTCCCAAATCACATAAGCACTTGCTGAATGAAAGGTTGCCAATCGTGCATGGAATAGTGAAACTCCCCGGATCTTTAAGTTTAGGTGGCAACTTCTGCTGCAGAACGGCACTACACTCCTCCGTTAAAGCAACGGTCTCTAATTCATCGAGCTTCAATTTACGAGAAAGAATACCCTTCATGAACCTAGCATAGCTCGGCATCTGTTCAAGAGCTTCCGCAAAAGGAATATTAATCTGCAACTTCTTGAACACCTCTAAGAACTTAGCAAACTTCTTATCCAAATTCTACTTCTGGAGTCTTCTAGGATATGGAGGAGGAGGATAGATCTGAGTATTCTTTGTAGACTGCTCCGGAGAAGTTTTAATAGGTTCCTTGCTCTTCTCTAATTCACCATCTTGCTGATCAGCTACCAAGTCAGATTTCTCAATTTCGGGCATTGCAGATTTTTCAACTTGTTGATTCTGCACTTCTTCATCTTCCTTAGTTGCTGATTTTGGATCTGTTGTAACCCTTCCCGATCTCAAAGTAACTGCCTTCACCTGCTCATGGACCCCTCTCTTGCCTGGATTAACCTCTGTATCACTAGGAAGAGTTCCTTGTTGCCTACTAAGTAAAGCACTTGCAAGCTGTCCCATCTGGTTCTCCAAGGTCTTGAGAGCAACCGCTTGACTTTTAACCATCATCCTCAACTCATCCATCTCTGATTTTTCATTAAAATATTGCCCCGCATGAGCCTGGGGCTGCTGCTGAAATCCTGGAGGTTGATATGGTTGCCTTGGAGCATACTGTTGTTGATAGCCTTGATTGAATGGCTTTGCTTGCTGTCCTTGAAACTGCTGATAAGGCTGCTGTTGTTGAGCACCTTGATTGTTGCTCCAGCTGAAATTGGGATGATTCCTGTTGCTAGGATGATAAGTAGCTAGAACTGGTGCAGTAGGTCTCTGGAAATTACTTACGAACTGTGCTGATTCAGAAGAGATAGCACACTGATTCGTCTCACGTGCACCCGCACATAGCTCACAAACACTAGCCACTTGCTGAACTCCATAATTTGCAAGAGAATCCACATTCATAGTCAATGCCTTCAACTGAGCTGCAATAGCTGAAGCTGCATCCACTTCAAAAATACCTGCTACCTTGCCTTGAGATAGTCTCTGGGTTGGATTTTGAAATTCATTAGCAGCCATCGTCTCAATAAGATCATAAGCCTCCTCATAGCTCTTAGCCCACAGAGCTCCACCTGATGCTGCATCTAGCAAAGGTCTAGACTGTGCTCCCAACCCATTGTAAAAACTGTTGATAACCATCCAATCAGGCATGCTATGATGTGGACACCTACGAAGCATCTCCTTATAACGTTCCCAAGCCTCACACAAAGATTCACCAGTTTGCTCCTGAAATTGAGTTAGCTGGTTCCTTATTGCTGCAGTTTTCGCCATAGGGAAGAATTTAGTAAGAAATTTCTGAGCAAGATCCTCCCATGTAGTAATGGAACCGGCTGGTAAAGAGTGTAACCAGCCCTTAGCCTTATCCCTCAGAGAGAATGGGAAAAGTCTCAATTTGATCGCATCATCCGGCACACCATTAAATTTGAAAGTGTCGCGGATCTCAATGAAGTCCCTGATATGCATGTTAGGATCCTTCGTAGGAGCACCCCCAAACTGAACTTGTGACAGCCCCAGATCCGGGGTCAGGAATCCGGCCATCATACTCCAATTTCCATTTGTTAACAATATTTCTTGGTCTTCTTTTTTTTTATACAATTTAATACTCACACAAATGACCCCACACTAATATCATCACACACACCAGTCATATGCTCAGAGAACAACATCCATTAATGATAGAAGTTAAAGATAAACTATTATTACAATCCTAGAATACCATCTATTACACCCATATAAAAGTATATACTACCTTGAGAACAGGTGTCGATACTTTCTCATAAGGTAGACTTCCCCTTTACCCTCTTCCGGGTTGCACTGCGACGTTTCGGCACCTGATCTAGCTGTTATATAAATAAATAGCAAGAATGAGCTATAATAGCTCAGCAAGATAAATTTGTAAACTAGTATCAAAGGAAAACTTATATATGTATATATAAACAGAAGACCCATCATAATCTTTAAGAAAAGAATTAATTTTTATTTATTAAATACACCATCTATTTATTTTCATAAGAAAAGAAATATAAAACCATATAATATCAGTTTCTCTTCTAATATAATATAATATCAGTTTCTCTTCTATCACCAGATAATAATCAATACCACCTCTCAGTATAATGTCTCAAGATAATATAACATTTGAAATAAAACTTTCAACATAATCTTTCCATTACCTTTTATACAACAACTATATAAAAATAATATAAAATCAGTTTCTCTTCAATCCATAAAAATAATTCCATAATTCCATAATTTCATACCATTTCCTTTTTCAAAATGCAAATCTGAAACCATTATCAATTCTTTCTTTAAAAGTTTTGGGGATTCTGCTAGCGCCAGATACGTAGGACGATGATCAGTCGCCTGACCGTACCTGCTCTCTGTTTACTACTAGTAGAAGGGATGATCCCACCTGGTCATCAACCCTGAAGGAAGGCTACCTACTACATCCTCCTTCGGCAACTCTTGGGCCGTAATAAATATTGAGTGCTGGACTGTGCCGCACACAGCCTCTTACGCTTTATTGGGTGGCGGACTGTGCAACTCCCACACAGCCTCTTACGCATACTGTTGCAATCCCCCTTTTTCAAATCGTTATTCCATTTATAAAACATCATTCCACATTTTCCATTTTTCCGTTTCCATTTCCATTCGTATATCCATTCATATTTCCATTCACATTTCCATATATCATTCACACATATCATTTCCATTCTCATATATCATTATACTTTGATTATAATTCAGACATCTCCTCCGTATTTAACAAAGTCAAATATGCTCTTATATACAAAATATTTTAACTATTTTAAAAGTATTAAAGAATAATAAAATAATATTTATTAAATCACAAATGTTTAAAGATTATCTTTAAAAGAATATTATAAACCATATAACCCTAGATAACAACTGATACCATTCTTTTTCATATCTCTTGAAGCCATAAAGTACATTAGCTCCATTCATATTCATATCCATATCCACAATCCATATCATATATTGATATAAGATACATATATTATCTAGCAAAACCACTTTTCTTTAAACATAAACAATTTATCAAAATAAGGGTAAAAGAAATCTTGCTCCCTTTAATCCATATCCATACTTATATTCATATACATCTCCCTTTAATTTCCAAAAATCAGGAAAACAAATCCTTAACATTATAGTAATAATAGAATCACATATATATCTCATGAAATCATTTTTCTTTGAAGATAAATAATTTTTCAAAGTAAAGATAGAAGAAATCTTGCCTCGATCTCTAAATCCCAGAAGAATGACCCGTGGTTCGTCCTGAGTGATATAAACACGAAAAGGATCATCGTTAGAATATATTCCACTTAACCTCCTAACCCTTATATAATAATACCATATCATTCATACTCCAGAAGTTCCAAGAACTTAACCATTCTTAGACTCAATCAAAGTTTTAGCGATTTCCACCCTTTTCTTAACAACCACTCTCGACTGTAAAAATTCTCATAAATTAATAAATTCGAATTTTCACCCAAGATTAGTGGGTAATGCTTCTCTGACCACCCTACTATATCCTCCCAAAATTTTATAATTTTTAAGAATGTTTAAGTATGTCAATTATAGCCTCAAAGTTGACACAATTACGTTTTCTCGGTTTCCGAACGACTTTCACTAAAACTCACTTTTCTCCTAAACTGTTCATCAGATTTTGACATACTTTATATCAAAACGATCTATGAACTAAGATCTATCCTATCATGACCAATTGGTATGCCATACTGACTTTATCAGATTTGGGTTCTATGCCATAAGTTAAGGTTATTGTTGCTCTAACGAAAATCGGGTATTATAACGGCTATATTTTCATACTTTCCAAAATATTACTCCTCCAAATCCATCATCCACCTGATACACCATCACCTACACCATGTGGTCATCTTACCAACCATGATTACAATCACAACCCACTTCCATATTCAACTTAAACCACTTACAAACACATATATCATCATGAATAATCACTTATCATAACCTTAATCACTAAACTTTCTATAATCCATCATATATTCAAAGTAATACTAAAGGGTCTTGAGATTTATATCTTCTTGAAGAGTGAATAACCCCTAGTAAGCCTTGAATGGTCCTTAAGTAGCCTTAGTACACTTGAATCAATCAAAAGAAATCAAGAACACAAAGTTAGTTCTTGAAAATCACTATTCATCATCATTTTTGATCCATCTTTTGACATAGCTATACTCAATATTTGAAGCTAAGATTTTGAACATACCTTGGGGTCTTGATTACCTTTGTTTTAAGCTATAGAACACAAGAATCCAACCATGGGAGCTAGGGTTTTGAGCCCCATCTTGCTACTGGCCAGAACCTGGACAGGTTTGGTTCTCCCACTTTGAGCATGGATTTGACTAGGCTATACTACTTGGATTGTCATGAAATTTTGTACGAATCTTCCCCATAGAGTGGAGAACGTATGGTTAAAATTTGGTGATTTTAGAAGCTCTAGATCTTGAGATATGAATTTTTCTTTCCTCCTTGCTCTTGCTGGGCAGTTTGTATGTCTATGGGTTTAGCTTGATTTCTACTTGCTTATACGTGTATCTATCCCTTTATTCACTCTTATCCTCTTTTAATGTGGTGTTGATCATCTATTTGTCCAATTGTTGGTGATCCTTTGGTCCACTTGCCAAGCTTAAAACATGTTACTCCATTTCTTGCTATTTACTTGCTTGTCCTTACCTTATCTTGAAATGTTCCACCAATGCCCTTCCTCTTTCGCTTATTCACTCACATGGTTTCCTTCCTTAATACTCTAAGATCAGCTCCTTATAGTGTTGGGCCGAAATTTGGGCTTTCCCCCATGTTTTGGGCCTTTTGTTTGGGCTCCGTTCAAAGTTTTCTCGTCGTTTGATCCATCGTTCTGCGATTGTCTCAGTGGTTTCCCCTTTGTACATTCCTTGGATATATAATATTATCTCCCACATAATATATTAGTGTGTTAGGGTGATTCTAATCCTCAAGTAGATATTGGATCCAATATCCTTGGTATATTCTCTTTTTCTCAGAAGTTGCTCTCCCGGTTGTCTCTCAGGTTCTCAAGCATTCTCAAACTCGTTTAACAATCTAAATTCCCTTGGCATTTCCTTGACTTGATCACTCCTTGGTTTATCCTAATTTCACTATTTCCTCAAAATATAAACCATTTAACATTTCTATACTCCTTAATATCACATTCACTAGAGTCTCAATCGAAATCGAAAATCCTTAAAGTCCATATTCAGGAATTTCTGAAAATCCATTATCATTTTGAGTCACTCATTTTCATAGTACAACACTAATATGGTTCATGATTATTCATTTTCCATTTCAAATCTAGGGTACTTACATACCATTTCCCTAAATCCTCAAAATTACTATTCATTTAGGCACTGTAGCATTCTAAAAGTTAGGGTTATTACAGAACTGAGTTCTGCACCATCTGAATCGTGCCCCACTTGATTTCGAAAGTATTAGCTGCAATAGCTGGTCTGACATTGCTAGACTGAATGTCATTGATCTTAGGCTGAGAATAATCCTTCAAAGCCTTAGCTGCTGCTGGTAAATCTGCCATCTCTTTTGCTGCTGCAAGTTCTTCTTCTTCAAGTTTACGAGCTTGAAAACGTGTTCGCATACACGTTCAAGTACCTGAAACACCAAGAAACAATAAACTAAGTAAGAAAATCCGAGTCAGTGAACGCTAACGACCCCTGATGACAAGCACATAAACTAAAAACAAAACACCGATGATCCCCGGCAGCGGCGCCAAAAACTTGTTTACACAATATCACGCAAGTATACGTGGTCACAAGTAATACAGATAAAATCGAGTTCGTTCCGCAGAGATCTAGTATAGGTTTTAATTCAGTAGATGTAATTATGCAACAAAGTATGGTTTTAACTCACTGCTAAGACAATTAACTAATTGGGATTTTTGATTATCTAATTTAAACTAAGATGCAAATTATCAAACTAAAAATTAATTAACTAAAGTGATTTAACTGATTTATATATATGAGAATAAACATGGGATCCTAACTTCATTATCTACTTCATTTAGAGTCGATGCCTTTAATCAATACATGTGATGGTTTTGATATTTGATCGGATAACATGAAATAAGTAAAAGTTACCTCTCGGTATACTAATACCAAACTACGCATACATCCACAAAAGAGATAGAAGATGAGTAGACACCAATTATGTTTAGACCCTATATCTCTATAGAATTTGAAAACATAAGGGTTGAAGCACAAGTTATCCACATAGATCACATAGGGTAGCATCATATCTCTATGTATGCCACAAATCATGATAATAATATCAACTATCCTATGCTAGCATGGCAAGTTCTAAATCTCAAGATCCACTCTCGTTTCGCAAGAGATTAACAAATTAGATGTTCGCGACGCATCTAAACTCATGAATTACAACCATACAAGGATATCAAGAATTCACCACACATAAATCTTGTAGAGCAACCAAACTACTAAGCTACATAAATAACTCCGCTAGGATCCCATGACAACGATTAGCCCATAATTGAACCGTTCATTGTCATGGGATTTGCTGAAAACATGATAATTAATAAGATATAAAAGAAAGAATTAATAATATTAATAAATTGAAGAGTTGAGAAAACAAATCTATGATTCAACGTATACAAAAGATGAAGTAGATCTAGATCCGTGCTTGTCACCGAGCGTTGAATCCTTCTCCACTATT
This sequence comes from Saposhnikovia divaricata, assembly GCA_036435485.1. Classification (NCBI taxonomy): domain Eukaryota; kingdom Viridiplantae; phylum Streptophyta; class Magnoliopsida; order Apiales; family Apiaceae; genus Saposhnikovia; species Saposhnikovia divaricata. The sequence goes on from CM071601.1 coordinate 104,838,451, forward strand.
CTCTCTTGCAATTCTATGTTATAATAATAAAAAAAAACCCCCCAATTTACAAGGATAAGATGTGTTTTTATAGGCCTAGATATCTTGCCCAGCAAGAAAAACAACCTACAATACAATTAGAAATAGGTTTGGATACCAAAAATACAACTAGAATTCGAAATAGGGTCAAAACGGACATTTTCAGGATTTTCTGTCGGACCTACGTGCCCCAGGCGCGTGCTACGCGCTCCAGGCGCATGCTACTACTGTTTCACGCGCTCCAGGTGCGCGGTTACGCGCTCCAGGCGCGTAAACTTCCTGCCGAAACTGATTTTCCTCCATTTTCTAAGTTTTTTAGCCGTTTTCTTCCGTTCTTTTTGCTATTGCTTCCATAGTCAATTAACTTTAATTGGAACCATCATAAAATCTCAGTGCTTGACTCCAAACTTCATTCCATGTGCACAAATCAACTTCAAATTTGACGGAAACGGCAACCCTAATCGACATTCTTGCAAACCTGCACATTCAAACAAAACACATCAAAAATACCAAAAACTTAAGTCCAAGTACACCAATTCAAGCCGATATGGAACGTTCCAAGTGGATATAAAATCCACTTATCAGTACTTTGAGACAACTACCCAAAAGACCGCTTCCAGGTTCAAGTGTGAAATAATATACTAACCAAAAGACAACTTAGATTTAAAGTCATTACATCTACTTGCTGAATTAATACTTAAGTTTACAAAAGAGGTGGACTACTGTTAGCTTGGGTCCACTAGCTACCAACCTGAGTAAACATCCTCCTAAAAGCGGCACCTAAAACTCCACTTACTAGCTGTCTGAATAGTTCTTACCATACTTGCTAACTGTAAGGGTTAGATATAACAAAGAAGTGAGCTACAAAGGTCATCAAGTGTATAACAATAACCAACAAGAATAAAGCAGGGTATATCAAGATAACGGTAGATAATCAGGGTATATCAACATTTCAAATATAGCGGTAAATAATCAGGGTTATAAAAAGATTTATTTATCGAATAAAAAAGGAATGGAATTAGAACCACACGCTATGAGCTAAGCTAGGTGATCAGCCAACGCATTGGCTCCGGGCCACATATTTCTGTGACTCCAACACACTTCTAAAGGATCCTTGGCACTTATTGACATTGGCCATGGCATAAAGCCAAAATACATAACAGATAGGCGTAACGGTCAAAAATCAAATTTCCAATTCCAGGGTCAAATAAAATTATCAGATTACTGAACAAGAATTTCAAGTTCTCAATTATAATTCAAGTCTTTCGGGAAAATCATATTCCGAGTTTCAATTCACAATCTCGATTCAAAGGTCATGACAAGAATAAAAAGATCGTTGTTTATGGGGTTAAGCAAAGGTATTATTCAACAATCAATTCTTAGGGAATCATAATATTTCTCGCAAATGGGCTTAAGTCAAAACAGAATAAGTATGTACTAGGGTATAACAAAGTATTTAAAGGTATTATGAACAAGATGGTAAATTAAAGGTTAGGTTCGAGAAAGACACTCACCTTGGTGACGGGAGATGGCTAAAATTCTTCTTCCTTCCCTACCGGAGCTGGCTCCTTACCAGGCCTTCTACTCGGACCTATACGAAAAATAAATATATCTTAGTGTCCCCTCATTGTTAACACCAACCAACATGACTTTTAATAATACTACTAATCCCAACGTCAAATAATCCACGTAATCATATAAGTCACATAACACTTAGAGCAAATAGCGTATTATAATATAACATAACTTATATTCTAATCAAGCTTTAAACTAACTTACATAGATACAAGTATACATTGTACTAATTACGTCACCCAATTCCTATTGCCACTTGGCCACAACCTCAACAACATACTCATACAACCAACCATAAGCTTATCCTAAGTGCACATTAGCATTTAGAATCATAACCAATAGCACAATGATCAATATAATTGACATCACCACTGACCAGTTATGAAAGAAGTTCAATTTACTCTATCAATATTATCTTAAATCAAAAAGTATAGAACATGAAACTCGAAGGAAATTCCGAGACCTTTCCAGAATAGTAAAGCTAGTTACAAATGGATAAGTAATGAATTCTGGATGAATTAAAAAGTGGGCTGCTGAAACAGAATCAAAACGATTGCATGCTAATGTTTCTAAGTTTAAGGCATTAAGATCACAGAATCTGGAAATGAAATATAAATAAGAATTGTAGGTTTTGAAGAGAGCTTTCCATAATGATATGGCTCAGAAAATTTGGACGCACGATTGATTTACCATGAATTTTTGAAAACAGAGCTTGCAAGTGACCAAACAATTCTGGTTGAATTTTAAAGTATAGAAAACTCAAACTTCGGATTGAAATTTCAGAAGACACATAACACGAAACTTGTAGACAATTACAATACCTTTCCAATGACTCAAGAATGAACACCAACTGATCAAAACTAAATTTTACATGATTTTTATAAGGTATCAGACCTCTACCGAAACTTAACAACTCAAGTATTCATCTCCTTAGACTCCACTACCTAGCTTAGCATATAACTTACTTGAACCTTATTAAATCTGAAAAAAATATATAACTTAACTCTAAATTGACATGCAACTTAACTTCTTTCTTAACATCATCCCAACAATTAATTAGCAACAACCCATCAAAGTTTATATCTCAACATTTACAACTAAACAAAATCCATCACCAAAACTTAATAAAAACTCACATGCAATTAAATCAAACCCACTAACTACATCATACATACAAATATATATACTAAAATCATCCATTTACACACTCATCTTTACAACTTACAACTTCCAAAAAGATATTTTAACTCAACCCATAATTAAACTCACATGCAATTAAGATATACTAGCTATATACATCAAAAACACATATACATATACTAATATCACCAAATCAAACTCTTAAGCTCACTACAAGATCATTGCTCAAGAGTGGATTTGTCTCGGATGATCCCAAAAATTCGTGGGTATCATCAAGAACAGTCCTAAATCACGAATCCGAGCTTGCATGTAAATAAATGGGTCAAGAACCCCAACTTTAAGAATTTCAGATTTTTGAAAGTAAATAAAACTCAAAGATATGGGTATGAATAGATAGAGGATGAAACAAGGATCATTTTGGTTACAAGAACTTGAATTTTGGTGAAGAAATGACTTACTTATGTGAGTTTTTGTTTTGAGAGCTTAAGGAATAAAAATGGAGTTTGGGGGGGGGGGGGGCGTGAAGAGAGTGTACTAGGAAGAAGAAAAAGAAATGGGGAAGGGGAAGTGGGTGGGGGTATTTATAGGGGTGAGAAATAATTAAATTTGAATATTTATTTAATTATTCTACTTAGCAAAATAATCTTGTAAAAATTTTATAAAATATCTTGGGCACAAAATTATTAATGTAAATAGCAAGATCAAATAAATAATCTCTAGCACTTTATTTACACATAATTCATTTAATCATCCATCATCATTCACATATTTAATTAATTCAAAATAGAATAAAATAATGAAATTAGACAAGAATAATTCTCATAAAATATTATAAACACCATAAGTGAAATTAAAATAGCTAATCACCCTTCCAAATATTTTTATAAATAAAATAGAAAATTATGACTCTTAAGTTACAAGGAATAGAATCTAAATAATCTACTCATAAAATGCACATAGATTAGTTTACAAGATTTGCACATAAAAAGTAATAAATCTTCTAAAAATCATCTAAAATACTTAGGACGCAATTTAAATAAATTTTACTTTCTAAAAATCTTTGAATGTACAAAGGCAATAATATACAAGACTTTACGATTTTTACTCGCTCCAAATATTTTATAAAAATACTAGAGCGAAATAAAATAATATTTTTAATATCTAAAAATTGATCAACAACCAAAAATAATTTAATACATACTCACTTAATAATACTTGACACATTAAATATCTAAAATCATTAATTCATATAATGACACATCAAACTAGAATAAATATTAATATTTTATTCCTTAATTAATATAATTACAAAGTACGAAATTCCCGGATATTACATCCTTCCCCCTTAAAAAGGGATTTTGTCCTCAGGATCTAATGCGTAAACAACTGAGGGTACTTTTCTTACATTTCACTTTCTAACTCCCCGGTTGATTCTTCAACCTTAGGATTTCTCCACAACACCTTAACTAAAACAACTGTCTTATTTCTTAGTACTTTCTCACTGCGATCTAATATCTCAATTGCCTGCTCTACATAGGACAAGTCTGGCTGGATTTCTATGGGTTCATACTCAATTACATGCTTTGCATCAGGATTATACTTATTGATCATCGAGACATGAAACACATTGTGAATATGCTGCATATGGGAAGGTAAAGCTAACTCGTATGCAACCTTCCCTACTCGCTTTAAAATCTTGAATGGACCAACAAATCTTGGACTAAGCTTTCCTTTCTTTCCAAATCTTGTCACGCCTTTCCACAGAGATATTTTGAGTAACACTGGTTCGCCGACTTCAAAATCTACATTCTTCCTAGTTAAATCTGCATATTTCTTCTGTCTATTCTGAGCAGCCAGTAATCTCTTTTGGATGAGTTCAACAGTCTCTTTCGTTTGTTGTACCAATTCTGGTCCCAACATCTTGTGTTCTCCAACTTCGTCCCAACAAATTGGTGATATGCATTTTCTTCTGTATAAGGCTTCATAAGGAGGCATTCCAATGCTAGCATGGTAACTATTATTGTATGAGAATTCTACCAGCGGTAAATGTTCATCCCAACTACCTTCGAAATCTAAGGCACACAATCTGAGCATATCTTCAATGGTCTGTATGGTTCTTTCGCTCTGTCCATCGGTCTGCGGGTGGTAAGCTGTGCTCATCTTAAGTTGAGTTCCTAAACGTTCCTAAAACTGTCGCCAAAATCTTTAATTTAATCTAGGGTCTCTATCTGACACAATAGATACTGGAACTCCATGACGTACCACTATCTCTTTCAAGTACATATGAACCAACTTATCCATCAAAAACATTTCGTTGATCAGCAAAAAGTGAGCTGATTTCGTTAACCTATCCACAATCACCCAAATAGCATCATGATTTGATTTAATCCTCGGTAGTCCTACCACAAAATCCATTGCGATGTGTTCCCACTTCCACTCGGGAATCTCAAACGGTTGCAACAATCCACTTGGTCTTTGGTGTTCTGCTTTGACCTTCTGACACGTGTAACACTTGCTAACCCATTCTGCTATTTCTCTCTTCATAGCAGGCCACCATAAATTCTTTTTTAGGTCATGGTACATCTTGGTACTCCCTAGATGAATCGAATACCTTGAGTTATGAGCTTCATGCAGTATTTCAATTTTTAGTTCCTCCACATTGGGTATCCAGATTCTTGAAGAAAATCTTAAAATTCTGTTGTCATCTTTTTGAGTGCATATTTCCTCTCCAATCAAATCATTAATCTCATGACTCATCACCTCTTCTTGTCATCTTCGTATCTTTTCTAACAACTCTGGTTGAAAAGTCATTGTATGTATCCTTTCATCAGTAGTCGTACAAACCTCAAGTTCCAACTTTTCAAATTCCTTAAACTACTCCTTAGTCATAGTTAACATCTCCTTTCAACTTAACGCATCTGCCACTACATTCGCCTTGCCAGGATGGTAACTGATAACACAATCATAATCTTTAATCAATTCTAACCACCTTCTCTGTCTCATATTCAGCTCTTTTTGAGTAAAGATATATTTTAAGCTCTTGTGGTCTGTGAAAATCTCGCACTTCTCTCCATAAAGATAATGCCTCCAAATCTTTAACGCAAAAACTATAACTGCTAACTCCAAATCATGTGTAGGATACCTTTGTTCATGAGGCTTGAGCTGTCTTGACGCATAGGCAATTACTTTGTCATGCTGCATCAACACACATCCTAATCCTTTGTGTGACGCATCACTGAAAATCACGAAATCTCCTTTATCGTCGGGAAAATTTAAAACTGGAGCTGTTGTTAACCTTTTCTACAATTCCTGAAAACTTTCCTCACACTTATCAGTCCATTCAAACTTCTCATTCTTTCTGGTCAACTTGGTCAAAGGTCCTGAAATCTTAGAAAAATCTTTAACAAATCTTCTATAATATCCAGCCAACCCTAAGAAACTTCGTATCTCCGTTGGTGTCTTTGGTTGCTTCCAATTCATCATGGCTTCAATCTTGACGGGATCAACCCGAATTCCATCACTACTGACAACTTGTCCTGGAAACTATACTTCTCGTAGCCAAAATTCACACTTGGAAAATTTCGCATACAACTTTTCCTTCTTCAGAGTTTCCAAGGCCATCCTTAGATGTTCATCATGCTCTTCCTCAGTTTTGGAGTAAATCAATATATCATCAATGAAAACTATCACGAACTTATCTAGATACTTCTTGAATACTCGGCTCATCAAACCCATAAAAGCTGCGGGTGCGTGTGTCAATCCGAATGCCATCACTAAAAATTCATAATGTCCATACCTTGTTCGGAATGCTGTCTTTGGTATATCTTTCATCTTAATCTTGAGCTGATGATATCCTGATCGTAAATCAATCTTAGAAAAACATGTTGCTCCTTTAAGCTGATCAAATAAATCATCTATCCTTGGCAATGGATGCTTGTTCTTAATTGTTACATTATTCAACTCTCGATAAACAATGCAGAGTCTCTTGATCCCATCTTTCTTCTTCACAAACAACACTGGCGCTCCCCAAGGAGACGTACTTGGCCTTGTAACTCCCTTGTCCAATAATTCTTGTAGCTGAGTTGCTAACTCCTTCATTTCTGCCGGTGCCATCCGATACGGGGCTTTGGAAACAGGTTCCGTGCCTGGCACCAAATCAATCGTAAACTCAATCCGTCGGTTGGGAGGTAATCCTCGAAGTTCGTCGGGAAACACGTTGGGAAACTCATTGACTACGGGAATCGCTTCTATCGTAGGGGCTTCTTTACCCAAATCTTCAACATACGCCAAATATGCCTTACAACCTTGCCTTAACAATCTCTTCGCTTGCATCATCGTAAGAAAATGTCTTTATTTGCTTTTGTCCTTTAAATACCACTTTTCTACCTTCCGGAGAGTTTAAAATGACCTTCTTGCCCTTACAATCAATCTGAGCATTATTTTCCCCTAACCAATCCATTCCTAAAATGACATCGAATTCTCCAAGCTGAAAAGGTATTAGGGAGATAGGAAAACGGTATCTGGATATATATATTTCACACTGTGGACAGACTTGATCTACTAAGACTAGATCCTGATTTGCTAGTATGATACTTACAGTCTCCATCAATCTCCTAGTCTCCCACCCCGTTCTAGCAATAAAATCCTTAGAAACTAATGATCTAATAGCACCTGAGTCAATTAACACTCTAGCCTTAACAGCGTTGACAAGAAGCATACCTGCTACCACATCGGAGCTTTGTATCGCATTTTTCATGTTCAGGTTAAAGGTTCTGGCTGGTGCTCAGCAAACTGGCATCTGATATGGCATCATCTGTTGAGTAGGTATCTGAGGAATTGGAACTGGACAAATAGGTACCTGGTTCATGGGAATTTGATTGCTGGGTGGAGGTACTGCAGTCAACCTCATCAAGTTATTGTTCTTCATTGATGCCTTGCATTCCCTGAAAATATGACCTATTTTTTCCGCATTTGTAACATGTTGTAGGTGGCTCCACACCTCGGCACTAATTTGAATAATGACCCTTGGTTTGACATTTGTAACACGTAATATCCGCTTTATTACACGCATCGACATGCCTCTTCAAACAAACTTTGCATTCAGGAATGGAAGGTTGTGAGTGTCTCTGCTGGTTCTGACCTAAAGGTTTGTTTCCCTGATTTCTGCTTCCTGCTTCATTTCTATGAAAATTTCCTCTATTTCTCGTGGTCTGAGATCTTGTTTTCTTCACGAACCAATTTGCTGGTTTTCCCTAACTTGGTCCATCTTCAGGAACACCAAATTTCATTTTCTTGTTATTCCTTTCCTTTAGATTCTACTCACTTTCACTTTCTACTATCTTCACCAAGTGGTCAACTGAAACATAACCACCTTACTCCTAATCCACGGTTTTAGTCCCTGTTGAAATCTCTTACCCTTCTTCTCCTCAATATCTACATACTCGGGTACAAATCTTGACAACTCTGTGAACTTCTTCTCATACTCTGAAACACTTAGCTCATTCTACTTCAACTCGAAGAATCTTAATTCCATTTGTGTCTGCATATACTTTGGAAAGTACTGATCCAAAAACAACTTCTTAAACCTCTCCCACGGAATCACTTCAGTGGTTTCTAGTGCCCTTGCTGACTCCCACTAATAGTTCGCTTCGACTTTCAAGAAATAACTAGCATATACCGTCTTCTGATTTTCACCCACTGCTACTAAGGCAAAGGCCTTCTCGATCTCTTTTAACCAACTCTGAGCTTCCACTGGATCTGAAGTTCCTTTAAATTCTGTCAGCTTAACTACTTGGAAAGACTTAAATGAAACTGCATTCTGGTTGAGTTACGGCGGTACATGCTGCTGTTGTTGTTGTATTAAGTGTTGTTGCTGAACTACGGTGATAGTTTGCTGATGTAACAATTTGAGGAATTGGTCAATATTCAAATTCACTTTGGGGGGTTTTCTGGGTTTGGGTTTGGATTCTCACGATTCTCGGTTTCTGGTTCCGGTCTTTCCCTGTTATTGTTGGTATTGGTTTAATTGGCATTCTTGGGCTTCCGGCCCGGTCTCTTCTTAGGTGGCATTGTACTAAAGTGAAAACACAAGAGTTATACGGGTTAATAGCTTTGACAATCTCAAGATATAATCATGGTTATAAAAGTTTTATGTTAGTGCATATTGGAAGTGACAGGTTATATTTATCTGAAGCAATTGTATATGGTAAGAACATGATAAAGATGTTATGACTTAAAGGAAACAAGGATATTACCACAATTCATATTTAACTAGATAGGAATATGAAAAGGAAATGCTGAAATAAAGTATGATCGGATATCACATCCGTCAATGAGTTACAACATAAAAAATAGAGTTCCAAATAGGAATTAAGGGAAACGAAAGTTCTAAAGCAACAACAGAAATAATTGCATCAACCCCAGGAGTAAGTCAACACCTATAACTACATGCTGTCCTACTAGCTGATGCTCAAGCAACCACCATCTACATCGAGTCAACAATCCTCTTCAGCTCATCAATCAACATCTGGAAAAATATCCGCATCTGAGAAATCTTCACGCTACCCACCGGTGGAATGGCATCCAACTGCTCCTGGCCTGCCCTAGCGAGTTTACGAAGCCTGGACACATGATGTGGTACACATGGGGAAGTGGAGGCACTACCGGACGGGGTATCCATAAAGGACCTCAGCATCTGGATCTGTCCTTCTAGGCTATGGTTCTCACGGAGCAAAGCTGCATACACTGTATAGGGAACTATGTCTGGTGCATCAATGGCTACAGATGAGGAAGATCCTAGGTGCATAGTTACCTGTGGCTTAGTGACAACCTCAGACACAACCTCAGTATCTGATAAAACCTCCCAATGCGGGCAGAGAGTCAGGATAGCTGCTGTCTGAACTAGAGCTAGACGGAGGTGTCGGGGCAAGCTGCTGTCAAAACATATATATATATATATATATATATATATATATATATATATATATATATATATATATATATATATATATATATATATATATACCAGAGTATTAGGGTGCTAGATTAAAAGTAAATAACTTAAGGTTAACATATCTACTTTCTTAAACTTAAGCTTAGTCTTTCTAATTATTACTTAGTGACTTATTCTATATGCAACTCTATTCTTGATTACTATCCTAGATATCTTAATCCTATATTATATCAGTGACTTGAACCTGTAGCTCTGATACCAACCTGTGACGCCCCAAAAACAGGCAACACTAAATACACTAATAATAACCAAACAACCTCTGATTAAAAGTACATATTAATTTATATTACAAAGAGTTTAACCAAAATAAAGTACTTTGAGACAACTACCCAAAAGACCGCTTCCAGGTTCAAGTGTGAAATAATATACTAACCAAAAGACAACTTAGATTTAAAGTCATTACATCTACTTGTTGAATTCATACTTAAGTTTACAAAAGAGGTGGACTACTGTTGGCTTGGGTCCACTAGCTACCAACCTGAGTAAACATCCTCCTAAAAGCGGCACCTGAAACTCCTATCCTCTTACGAGCTATCTGAATAGTTCTTACCATACTTGCTAACTATAAGGGTTAGATATAACAAAGAAGTGAGCTACAAAGCTCAGCAAGTGTATAACAATAACCAACAAGAATAAAGCAGGGTATATCAAGATAACGATAGATAATAAGGGTATATCAACATTTCAAATATAGCGGTAAATAATCAGGGTTATAAAAAGATTTATTTACCGAATAAAAGTGGAATGGAATTGGAACTACACGTTACGAGCTAAGCTAGGTGATCAGCCAACGCATTAGCTCCGGGCCACATATTACTGTGACTCCAATACACTTCTAAAGGATCCTTGGCACTTATTGACATTGGCCATGGCATAAAGCCAAAATACATAACAGACCGGCGTAACGGTCAAAAATCAAATTTCCAATTCCAGGGTCGAATAAAATTATCAGATTACTAAACAAGAATTTCAAGTTCTCAATTATAATTCAAGTCTTTCGGGAAAATCATATTCCGAGTTTCAATTCACAATCTCGATTCAAAGTTCATGACAAGAATAAAAAGATCGTTGTTTAGGGGGTTAAGCAAAGGTATTATTCAACAATCAATTCTTAGGGAATCATAATATTTCTCGCAAATGGGCTTAAGTCAAAACAGAATAAGTATGTAAGGTACGAGTGTAGGGTATAACAAAGTATTCAAAGGTATTATGAACAAATGGTAAATTAAAGGTTAGGTTCGAGAAAGACACTCGCCTTGGTGACGAGAGATGGCTAAAATTCTTCTTCCTTCCCTACCGGAGCTGGCTCCTTACCAGGCCTTCTACTCGGACCTATATGAAAAATAAATATATCTTAGTGTCCCCTCATTGTTTACGCCAACCAACATTACTTTTAATAATACTACTAATGCCAACGTCAAATAATCCACGTAATCATATAAGTCACATAGCACTTAGAGCAAATAGCGTATTATAATATAACATAACTTATATTCTAATCAAGCTTTAAACTAACTTACATAGATACAAGTATACATTCTACTAATTACGTCACCCAATTCCTATTGCCACTTGGCCACAACATCAACAACATACTCATACAACCATCCGTAAGCTTATCATAAGTGCACATTAGCATTTAGAATCATATACAATACCACAATGATCAAAACAATTGACATCACCACTGACCAATTCTGAAAGAAGTTCAATTTACTCTATCAAGATGATCTTAAATCAAAAAGTACAGAACATGAAACTCGAAGGAAATTTCGAGACCTTCCCAGAATGGTAAAGCTAGTTACAAACGGATAAGTAATGAATTCTGGATGAATTAAAAAGTGTGCTGCTGAAACAGAATCAGAACGGTTGCACGCTAATGTTTCTTAAGTTTAAGGCATTAAGATCTCAGAATCTGGAAAAGAAATATAAATAAGAATTGTAGGTTTTGAAGAGAGCTTTCCAGAATGATATGGTTCAAAAAATTTGGATGCACGATTGATTTACCATGAATTTTTGAAAACAGAACTTGCAAGTGACCAAATAATTCTGGTCGAATTTTAAAATGTAGAAAACTCAAACTTCGGATTGAAATTTTAGAAGACACATAACACGAAACTTGTAGACAATTGCAATACCTTTCCAATGACTAAGGAATGAACACCAACTGATCAAAACTCAATTTTAAAAGATTTTTACAAGGCATCAGACCTCTACCAAAACTTAACAACTCAAGTATTCATCTCCTTAGACTCCACTACCTAGCTTAGCATATAACTTACTTGAACCTTATCAAATCTGAAAAAAATACATAACTTAGCTCTAAATTAACATGCAACTTAACATCTTTCTTAACATCATCCAAACAATTAATTAGCAACAACCCATCAAAGTTTATATCTCAACATTTACAACTAAACAAAACCCATCACCAAAACTTAATAAAGAATCACATGCAATTAAATTAAACCCATTAACTATATCATACATACATATATATACTAAAATCATCCATTTACACACTCATCTTTACAACTTACAACTTCCAAAAAGACATTTTAACTCAACCCATATTTAAACTCACATGCAATTAAGATCTACTAAGTATATACATCAAAAACACATATACATATACTAATATCACCAAATCAAACTCTTAAGCTCACTATAATATCATTGCTCAAGAGTGGGTTTGTCTCGGATGACCCCAAAAATTCGTGGGTATCATCAAAAACACTCCCAAATCACGAATCCGAGCTTGCATGTAAATAAATGGGTCAAGAACCCCAACTCTAAGAATTTCAGATTTTTGAAAGTAAATAAAACTCAAAGATATGGGTATGAATAGATAAAGGATGAAACAAGGATCATTTTGGTTACAAGAACTTGAATTTTGGTGACGAAATGACTTACTTATGTGAGTTTTTGTTTTGAGAGCTTAAGGAATAAAAATGGAGTTGAGGGGGGGGGGGGGGTGAAGAGAGTGTACGGGGAAGAAGAAAAAGAAATGGGGAAGGGGAAGTGGGTGGGGGTATTTATAGGGGAGAGAAATAATCAAATTTGATTATTTATTTAATTATTGTACTTAGCAAAATAATCTTGTAACAATTTTATAAGATATCTTGGGCACAAAATTATTAATGTAAATAGCAAGATCAAATAAATTATCTCTAGCACTCTATTTACACATAATTCATTTAATCATCCATCATTATTCACATATTTAATTAATTCAAAATAGAATAAAATAATGCATATTAGACTAGAATAATTCTCATAAAATATTTTAAACACCATAAGTGAAATTAAAATAGCTAATCACCCTTCCAAATATTTTTATAAATAAAATAGAAAATTATGACTCTTAAGATACAAGGAATAGAATTTAAATAATCTACTCATAAAATGCACATAGATTAATTTACAAGATTTGCACATAAAAAGTAATAAGTCTTGTATAAATCATCTAAAATACTTAGGACATAATTTAAACAAATTTGACTTTCTAAAACTTTCTAAATGTACAAAGGCAATAATATACAAGACTTCATGATTTTTACTCGCTCCAAATATTTTATAAAAATACTAGAGTGAAATAAAATAATATTTTTAATATCTAAACTAATATAATTACAAAGTACGAAATTCTCGGATATTACACTACTCATATTACAATCTTAAATTTACGAATTTACAATACAATCATATACAAACCAACATTTACTTTTTTTTTTAAACAAAATTAGAGGCGTTCATATAGCCCATTCCTTACACGAGTTGGTACGTTAACGCTATACAATTAGCATAATTATCTTTGCATATTACCTGTAACAACCCAGAATTTTAGGAATTATTATTATTACTATTTAAATATTGTATTGGTTTTTCCATAAAGGAGGAATAAAGACTATGTTTATATTATTCCTATTCGATGCTTGTACGTGTTTAATTGCCAATATGTTGTTCGGGTAGACTGTATTTGGTACCGTTTGTGTTAGTAATTTTTTTTTTTTATTAAAAATCGATATTTTTATTGACATTGATAAATTGAGTTTGTTTTAAAATTTTATGGATCGAGTTGGTATTTTATTTGTACCAAAATTATACCCGATATTCTACCCGTGTGCAAGAGTTTATTTATGTAAACTATCAAAATATTCAAAAATTTAGTATTTTTACATTTTTGATAAATAGAGATTATTTTAAAATTTTTGGGATCAAACTGTAATTTTTCCGTGCAAAGATTTCACCCGGTATCTTATACGTGACCCCATTGATAGTTGGGTGCGTTATGAAAATATTCGAAAATTGTGTATTTTTATATTTCTAAATAATCCGGGATTTATAAAAATTTTGTGCATAGCTATTTTAATCTTTGGGAAGAATTAACATTTCAACTTTTATCCGAGTATAATATTTCGGGTCAAAAATGATTTTTAAAAAATAATTATTTCTTTTATTTACAAAAAAAGAAAATTATTATTTTTACCCGCTAATTATTTAATTAGTAATTTTTGGAATTAATTGAATAAAATTAAGGGCCATATATTATTTATAGGGTATTGTTTTTAGAATATACGATATTCTAAATTCTATCCATAATCATATTCTATCCTAATCTACCCGTGACCAACCCCCCCCCCCCAATTCTTGATAGACTATAACCAATCCCGACTGGGCTCGGCCCAAGGTCGCCATAAGACCGGCCCACACCCAGTCCGGATTGGGCTCAAGCCACCTAAACCCGCAACCCGGGCCCAAGATGCATAGGAGTATGGCAGACACGAATCATGACTGTGGTCCTACATGACAGTGACAGATAAGGGAATCTTAGGATTGGCACAATCATGTCCCCATCAAACCACGTGCTGACATGCCATGGGCACACGCCATTACAGATATCACCTAGACAGCTAGAGACTATCTACCGCCTATAGGGGTCCTACCTACCTAGGATCCAACGCTGATGATTGCAGGTACCTACCCCTATACCCTAATCCTTGGCCTATAAATAGACCAGGAGAAAAAGGTAGAGGGGTTACATTCTCTCTACACTCACTCATATACACACACCCTCCACATTTTAGATAATCTAGTCCTTATCTTTTACTCTACAAACCAGTCACTTATTCTCACGTTGGAGGCGCCGCGGGACTCAAACCCCCCTCCGGTGTTGTTTTGTAGACACCCAATCACCAGCTTCACCTCTTACCCGACGTAGGAAAGGTGGAGGAGGCACTAGATCGGATCTTGGAATTATCATTGGTGCTAGAAGGAGGGGTTGTGCTCTGTCCTTTGGTCTCGGTGCCACAGGACTCGTCTACATCAATAAGCTCTCGAAAGAGAGTCCGAAACAAAGCTGTAAGATCTAAAATCACCTTAAAGCCTTTAACAAAGATGTCACCTTTACACATTTCTTAGCTATGTGTGCACGTATTCAGCATTGTTTAGCCTCTTTAGCACAGATTTTTGGTAAAGTTACGAGTTTTAGCCCTTAGATCTAGCTGATATCCAGATCTGTGCTCATAATCGCCTGCTTATCTGTTTGTGTCTACCCACCTGTGTTCTTATCTGAATATTAAGTGCATACATAAGCTGTTTTACTCAAAACTCAGTATTGATCTACTATAATCTGTGCTTTATGAGATATTTTGTTGGAAAACCTGAAATCATGCCGAGAGGAAGCAAATCTACTGAAAGAACCAATACCCGGACCCAAGACCCTAACCCCGTTCTGGACTTGCCCTTAGTACCGGTCGAAACAGCCCCGGTTCTAGAGAGGGGAGGGATTGGCCCGGGAGATGCCCGAATTTACATTGAAGTCAACCAATATAAATACACTAATGTGCCTCTAGCTGCAATGCACATGGAAAACCTTACCCGAGATGAATTTGCAGATGCTATCCGGGCATACCGAGCAAACCGGGTAGCACCACCTCCCGAACAATAGCAGGCTGAAAATTCCCAAGATTATGAACACCCTCACCGATCCAGGAGGTCAGTCTTCGACCGGATTGGCGATAGAGGCAAAGAAAAACAAACCGCCAACAAAGCTCAAAGCAAAAATTATGAAGCTGAAAAACTTAAAAGGCTAGCTGAACTCAAAGAAAAGATCATACAAGAGGAGGAAGCAAAACTTGAGCTCAAGATTCAAAAAAGAATCCAGGAAGAAGAAGATCGAGTCTTGAGGAGGTCCGGATCCAAAAGAATTCAAAGAGAAATCAGTCCGGAACTTATATAAGATGAAGATGAACCTGAAGACAACTTAATGCAAATGATTCATGAGTTACAGAAGAAAGTAGGTCATAGCTCCGGACTTAAAATTGAAGGAACTCTGAAACCATTCAGCCATTCTTTGGAAGCCATTCCGAGATAAAAAAACCTGAAACACTACAACTTTGATTCATTCGACGGGTTGGGGGACCCTGAAGAACACCTTAATTACTTCGAGCAGATCGCTCTCATCTACTACTACAATGACATCACTAAATGCAGATTCTTTGCATCAACTTTGAAGGGAGGGGCCCAGAGATGGTTCAGCCGGATTCCATCTCGGAGCATTCACTCCTGGAAGTAATTTCGTGAATCTTTTTTGAAGAGATTCAGAGCAAACCGAACTCATGAATTACATATGTGCCATCTGGAAACAATTCGGCAATATGACAATGAATCCCTTTCGAATTTCATGAGGTATTTTCAGGAGGCAATCAATAAAATCTCACGCTTAGATGAGCGTGAAGCTCTAGCTCAGTATCTTCCGGAGGAATCTAGGCCTGGACCAAAATGAAAGATATGTCTATGAACTGATCAACAAAGAGCCTAAAAGCTTAGTCGCAACATATTCCATGGCTGCTCAATTCATCAAAGAAAGTGATGTGCTGCAGGCGATGAGGATGACTCGTCAAGGGAATGCCTCATCCCGAACTACTCAAGATGACCGCCCTCGAGGTGGGTACCAGCCCGACAAAAGGTTCAAACCTAACAGACAGACCAACTATATACAAAGCTCGGAAAAAGTCTCTGAACCAGCAGCAATAACCACCAAATTGGACTCAAAGCCTCTGAAGCCACTTAAAGCCGATCCGAAACCAGAACCCGAGTGGACCCCACTCAGCCGAACCCGATCTGATATCTTAAAAGAAGTCTGAGACAAGCCATACTTCTACCCACCTAAACCGATGATCACTGCTCTGGAGAATCGGCCTACCCACAAACAATGTGACTATCACGGCACTCACGGTCATACCACTGAAAACTGCCTATCTCTCAAGTACTTCATCGAGGATCAAATCAAAAAAGGAAACATGGGGTAATATATAGCTCGAAAAACCATGGAAAAAGGGGAAGGATCAGGAGCAGGAAAGAAGCATGTTGTCAATGTAGTAATTTAGTCCCAATTCAAGGAACTTTGTACTTACCTGTCCAGTTCGGCACTTTCCCGAAGCAAGTCACTCACATAGTGAAATTTTATGTTATCAATACCCCGTCCTCTTACAACATGATCCTTGGCCGTCCAGCACTAACCAAGCTTCGGGCAATAACCTCTACACCGCATTTGAAGTTTAAATTCCCCACTCCATCTGGAATTGGAGAAGTCAAAGGAGATTCGGAGACCGCCGATCGATGTTATGGCCAAGCTTTGATCATGGCTGAAATCGATCCGGAAAATAAAAGAAAAACATCCTTGTATCAAAAGAACTTAAGTCGAAAGAAACACAGGGCGCACTTCAAGAAAGATCCCGGACATGAGGTACAAAACATCGAAAGTATGGAAGCCCAAACCAAGGAACTACTAATTGCCAAAGCCCGTTATTACATGGAGTCAAACACTCAAGCCCGAGTTCAGCAATTTGTCTCAAAAAAGGATTTGGGGAAGGTGGAGCCCGCTGTGGAGACAGAAACCATCGAACTGGAGGAAGGTAATCCGGATAGAAGAATCAAGATTGGTTCCGGACTAGATCCTGTGTTTAAGGATAATCTAGTAAGTTACTTAAAAGTTATGCGGATGTTTTCTCTTGGAGCCTAGAGGACATGCCCAGACTTAAAGAATCTATAGCCATGCACAGCCTTAATGTCAATCTTAACAGAAAGCCAGTAAAGCAGAAAAGAAGGAACTTCGCTCCAAAAAGACAAAAGGCAATTGACGAAGAAGTTGAAAAGCTTCTCAAAGCGGGAATCATTTGTGAAAAAAAATACCCAGACTGGTTGGCCAACGTGGTCCTAGTCAAAAAACCCTACGAAAAATGGAGAATGTGTGTCGACTACACCGATCTGAATGCTGCATGTCCCAAAGACCCGTATCCTCTTCCGAGCATAGATCAGCTTATTGATGCTATGGCAGGACATGTAATGTTCAGTTTCATGGATGCATTCTCTGGTTATAATCAAATCGAGATGAACCCAGCGGACATAGCAAAGACCGCCTTCATAACCCACAGAGCTATTTATGCATACAATACATGCCCTTTAGATTAATGAATGCTAGGTCAACCTACCAAAGAGCAATGGTTGAAGTGTTCAAAGACCAGTTGGGCCGAAATATGGAGTCATATGTGGATGATATGATAGCTAAGTCAAAAACGGTCGAGGAGCATGTTCCGGATTTGCGAGAATGCTTCGAGAACCTAAGGAAGCACGAGATGAAGCTAAGCCCGGAGAAGTGCACCTTCGGGGTAGGAGCTGGGAAATTTTTGGGATTCCTGATTAGTCAGAGAGGAATTGAAGCCAACCCGGAGAAAATTAAAGCGATAATGGAAATGGAGCCGCCCCGGACTTAGAAAGAGATACAGAAATTGGCAGGCTCACTAGCTGTGTTGAGGAGATTCATTCCTAAGTTAGCCAAAAGATGCTTACCCTTCTTCGAGCTGCTTAAGGGGGTAAAGAATAAAAGGGAGATAGAGTGGAGTCTGGACTTCCAGAAGTCCTTCGATTCAATAAAGGAATTCCTTTCATCTCCACCAATCCTATCAAAAGCTGAGCCCGGAGAAGCGCTGTCCCTTTACCTAGCCGCAGGACCACTAGCTGTAGGGCCAGCCTTAATCCGGGAGCATGACGGGTAGCAGAAGCCAGTCTATTATGTCAGTTAGGTGTTAAAGGATGCGGAAACTAGGTATCCCAACTTAAAAAAATTTGCGTTTCCTCTTGTAACAGCTTCGAGAAAGCTAAGGCATTATTTCCAAGGAAGAGAAATTAAAGTCATAACCGACCAGCCTTTGAGAAGGATAATTCATAAGCCAGATGTATCTGGAAGACTCGTCAATTGGGCTGTCAAGCTGAGCCAATTTCAACTGACCTTTATACCGCGAACAGCAATCAAGGCTCAAGTACTAGATGATTTCATTGTGGAATGCTCTTTTCCAGAACCCCGATCTAGCCCCATGATCGTGGATTCAGGAGAAGAGGATATCTCTGATCCGGAAGCTTGGTCTTTGTACGTTGATGGATCTTCAACAAGTGAGAGATCCGGTGCATGTTTAGTTCTGAAAAGCCCCCACGATTTTAAAATTCAACAAGCCATAACCTTCAAATTCCTGGCCACCAACAACCAAGCGGAGTACAAAGCACTTTTAGCCAGGCTCCGGTTAGCTAGATCATTGAAAGTCTAGAGTTTGAATATCTACAGTGATTCCCAGATTGTGGTAAAGCAAACGAAAAGAGAGTATATTGTGAAAGATCCCAGGTTAGCCCAATACCAAGCTCTGGTCAAAAGTTACTTAACTACAATCCCAAAGTTTGAAATGATTTAGATTAATAGAGAAGAAAATGCCGAAGCCGATTCATTGTCCAGGCTAGTCCAGAATGCGGCTGAACTGGACAGCTCGGTCTACTTTGAAGAAATAGAGAAGCCTACTATTGAAAATGATGCAGTTATGGAGATAGATGATCAACCTAACTGGATGACCCCTTTAATTTCATACTTGGACAAAGGGGAATTACCAGAAGATAAGAATAAAGCTCAAAAGCTCAAAGCTAAAGCGGCAAAGTTTTTCCTTGAAGAAGGACAGCTCTACTGTCGGACATTCTCTAGTCCGGTTCTGAAATGCATAGGACCCAATGAAGCCGAATATTGCTTACATGAAGTTCAAGAAGCGATTTGTGGAGATCATTTATCAGCAAAGGCGTTAGCATACAAAATAATAAGGCAGGGCTATTACTGGCCAACGATTCAAAATGATGCAGTGGAATTTGTCAAAAAATGTAACAATTGCCAGTTATTCAGCAATGTGCAAAGACAGAGTCCAGTTCTGCCTTCTTTAATCCTGTCTCCTATACCTTTCGCTGTCTGGGGAATCAACATCATGGGTCCTTTTCCCCGGGCCAAGGGTGATCTGAGGTATTTAATGGTAGCAATCGATTACATGACAAAGTGGGCAGAAGCTAAAGCTATGAGAATAATTAATCAACAGGATTACATTCGTTTCATGGATAACAGCCTAATGAGGTTCGGGCTACCTCGATTCCTGGTATCCGACAATGGCCCACAGTTTGTTGGACCGGACTTTGAAAACTATCTGAAAGAAAGTGGGATTAAACATAAGAAATCGTCAGTTGCTTATCCGATGGGGAATGGCCAAGTGAAAGTTACCAACAGAATTCTACTCAGGGGAATTGAGAAGAGACTCCAGGAAAGCAAGAACAAATGGCCGGAGGAGTTGCCAAATGTGTTGTGGGCATATAGGACCAGTCCAAGGAGTAGTACCGGAGAAACGCCATTCAAACTCGCCTACGGAAGTGAAGCTATGTTACCTATTGAAGTGGGATCTCCATCATACCGAGCTATCAATTTCGAAGAAGTGGCTAATGAGGAAGGCCTAAGAGTCAATCTAGATCTAATCGATGAGGTCCGGGATGAAGCTGTTGCAAGAATGGAGAAGTATAAGGAGAAGACAAGAGAATATTTTGGAAAGAAGGCTAGAGTCAAGAACTTTCAAGTTGGAGACCTAGTCCTTCGAGACACAGAGGCTTCGGACCTGACCAGCACCGGGAAGCTAATGCCTAAATGGGAAGGACCATACAAGGTCAAAGAGATAATTCGTCCTGGAACTTATAAGCTCAGTAATATGGATGATTCTAAGGCCCCCAACACCTAGCACGGCTTGCGACTCCGGAAATTCTATCAATAAAGAAAAATCCAAGGCCCGAAGAACCAATCAAGGAGCTACTTCTGAGCCCAAAAGTCTCCAACAGATAGATTAGTCTCTGTAATGAAGCGAGAATAAATTTTTTGTAATTGAAATGTTATGTTTAATGAAATCGGGCCTCGCATTGTACTTTTCATCTCTTGTTGTAAAATTACTTTATCACTAACACACACAAGTCCCCGGTCCGGAGCCATAGGCAGCGTTGGAACCAGGGCAAGAGCAATATGCAACAACTACTCTAATCCGGACCACTTTCCACGAAAAATGTCAGGATTGGAGGCAACCATGATAAAATTTTCTAAGTAACCCAAAGTTTTCAAACTTTGGACTTAGCTAAAAACAGCTACTCTAATCCGGATTATTTTCCACGAAAAATGTCTGGATTGGAGGCAACCATGATAAAATTTTCTAAGTAACCCAAAGTTTTCAAACTTTGGACTTAGCTAAAAACAGCTACTCTAATTCGGATTATTTTTCACGAAAAATGTCCGGATTGGAGGCAACCATGATAAAAATTTCTAAGTAACCCAAAGTTTTCAAACTTTGGACTTAGCTAAAAATAGCTACTCTAATCCGGGTTATTTTCCACGAAAAATGTCCGGCTTAGAGGCAACCATGATAAAGTTTTCTAAGTAACCCAAATTTTTCAAACTTTGGACTTAGCTAAAAACATCTACTCTAATCCGGATTATTTTCTGCGAAAAATATCCGGATTGGGGGCAAATACGATCAAATTTTCTAAGTAAACCAAAGTTTTCAAACTTTGCACTTAGCTAAAAACAGCTACTCTAATCCGGATTATTTTCTGCGAAAAATATCCACATTGGGGGCAAATATAATAAATTTTCTAAGTAACCCGAAGTTTTCAAACTTCGGACTTAGCTAAAAACAACTACTCTAATCCGGATTATTTTCTACAAAATATATCCAGATTGGGGGCAAATACGATAACAAATTTTCTAAGTAACCCAAAGTTTTCAAACTTCGGACTTAGCTAAAAAAAAGCCACTATAATCCGGACCATTCTCTACGAAAAATATCCGGATTGAAAGTAAACACAAACTTCGGGATCAGATAAGAAAACTATTCCAATCCAGGCCATTTTCTACAGTAAATGGTTGGATTGGGACAAACTCGGGCCTTAGCCAATAATTTAAAATATTGATACTCTATTCGAGATAATTTTCTACCAAGGTTATCTCAATTAGAGGCAAAAAGAAATACACAAAACAAAAACATACAACTGCTTGGTAGGGAGGCAAATAACAATCGAGTATGGCTGTGTTTCAAGCCATTTTCATTAATTAAAAAGGAGGAGTACAACTTTTTTGCAAAATACAAAAGTACGAAGTGCTTGTATCTAAACAGCATTTCTTCCAGAAACCGAGCCAGAACCGCTACTACCCTCCCCATCCCGGCCAGGATTGGCAGGCTTCTTCTTGGTCTCATCTACGACCATCTTACGCAGAGCTAACGCATCATCGATCCTTTTGAGGATCGTATCAATCTCAGCCATGGTGGTTGGCCCATCGAAGACCATACCATCCACGATGATCTTGTTGTTCTCATAATCGTATACAAGATTCTTAGGATCCACTGTAAAGAAAGCGTGAAGAAGAAGGGAGAAATCTTGAGCACTTTGGAGAAAAATGTTGTGGGAGGAAAATACATGCAAGGTGCAATATTCATAGAGAGGGGGATGAGAAGAGGTCAAACAATTCAAATTCCTGTAATCTTTGGAAATCGATAT
Source organism: Saposhnikovia divaricata (assembly GCA_036435485.1). NCBI lineage: Eukaryota > Viridiplantae > Streptophyta > Magnoliopsida > Apiales > Apiaceae > Saposhnikovia > Saposhnikovia divaricata. The sequence continues at coordinate 104,861,087 of CM071601.1, forward strand.
GGAATTAATGCTGGTTGACAGCGCGAGGACCAAAGCATTGGACCGCGAAAAATACAATTAACGAAGTTCCACAATAAATTTTATGAAGAATCAGAGGAGCATTGGAAGACCAAAAGAAAAGCATCTGTGCTCACCACAGTCCGGATCCAATCCATTGGAAACAATCCAGACTGGGGGCAAAATTCCATTAAAAATTTCTCTAAGTAACTCAAGGTTTTTAACCTTGAACTTAAGGGAAATATTTAAATCTTCACCACAATCCTGATCCCATCCTATGGAAAAAATCCAGACTGGGGGCAAAATTTCATTAAAAATTTCTTTAAGTAACTCAAGGTTTTTAACCTTGAACTTAAGGGAAATATTTAAATCTTCACCATAATCCGGATCCCATCCTATGGAAAAAATCCGGACTGGGGCCAATATTCCACTAAAAATTTCTCTAAGTAACTCAAGGTTTTTAACTTTGAACTTAAAGGAAATATTTAAATCTCCACCACAATCCGGATTCCATCCTATGGAGACAATCCGGATTGGGGGGCAATACACATACACAATAATATATAAGTGAACAAAAGCGGAGATAATAAACAATGATAATATGCAAGTTCAGAGCGCACAGAAAGCGTAAATTTCAAGATTACAAAAATATAAGTTCACAAAAGTTGAATAGCTGGATTACAAAGGGGCATATTCAGAGCACAGTAGAAAACTAATTCTGAACTTGATTATTTGGATCGGCAGTTTGGACTTCGGTAGTCTGGACAACGGGGGCAATGATCAGACTGGGTCCATCATATGGCATGGGTTCAGTCCCGGTTTCATCAAAATCCATCTCAGCCGTAACATACGCCTGAGTAAACTTCTCCGAGGAAGGTTCTGGATCGGTCTTAACCAACCGCTCAACAATTAACCAGCAACGTAGAAGTTTTTCAGCAGTAGCCTCGGCGATAGCGTTGGTGTACTCGCCCGAAAGCTTATACTCGGAAATAATATCCGCCTCGATCTTGACCGCTTTGAGTTTAGTCTCTAACTCTTTAGTTTGCTTCTTGACATTGCTGGACTCAGCCTCCGCAGCAACAGCCCGGTCTGTTGTCACCTTCACGTCACCCTCCAACTCGGAAACCTTTTCCCCAAGTTCGGCGATTCTCAAGTCCTTCTGGGAACTGTCAGCCAGAGCCCTGTTGAGTTCCTCGATCTTCAAGTTTTTGTCAAGAATCTCCTTCTCTATTTCAGAGAGTTTCTTGTTCAGCTTTTCAATTTCTTGTTCCTCAAGATTGGAGTTTGTAGCAGCTTCGGCTAAAGTCAACCCTTGCTGAGGCGCAAATAGAGAAAGTTAGAATTTATAGGAATAAGTTAAGGGAAAATTTCTGAAAGCATAAGTAAAGGTAAAAATTACCTGGGCCCAGATAGCAAAATTGTTCTTGATCAGCTGGCGGTTTCGAAGCCGACCCATGGCTTTCCAATCAGCATCCTCAGGGATGGAAGCCGCAAAGTCGGCGATTTCTTTCAGTGAGAGCTTTCCGACCTGGTGAGGAGGGCCTTTCTTGCTAGTTCCAACCCCGGAGTTAGTGACAATGGCACTTACCCCGCGACACGAATTCGGATTAAAATTAGGGTCGCCTTAGAGCACCTTTTGCCGTTTGAAAGGAGGACTTGTCACCGGGGGAGAATCCACCCCCTCAGTTCGGGTAATGTCTTCTATATGAAGCTCGGGAGCCTGGGATCCCGGGGGAGGCGCCAGGGATTCCCCACCACCTTCCTTTTGAACACTAGAACCATCACCGGCTCCAGTCCCAGTTTTAGACGAATCTGGAACATGATTCGCAGGAACCTTCACTTGGTGAACTCCGGTGAGCTTCTTCATTTTAGAGGCAAGGGCCTCGATAGCTGAACTCTTCTTCATTTTCTCAACTAGTTCCGGGTCGTAATTGGGCAAACCTGGAAACCCAAAAAGAAATAAACAAATTCAGAAAGCCAAGTGATAAATAACTATGCAAGCAAAGAAAGCAAACCACTTACACCCGAGCTGGTACATGGTCCATAAAAGTATCCCGGTTCATTTGAAACCCGACACTCATACAGAAAGTGTAAAGCATCTTTATAGCTGCTCCTTCAAACTTGAAGGTTTCCCTCTTCGGGATATCTCTCATACGTTTGCAGAAAAGAGGCATGTACTTGATATCTAAACCTTTTAGGTACATCCACGATCGGTTCCACCCCTTCAGGGAACCTTCCATCACCACAGGTCTTGCACTCCCATATGCACAACCTAATTCATCTCCACGAAACCTAAGCTCGTAGAAAGAATTTTTACTAGAAAATATGTGGGTAAAGACTTGGTGAAAAAGCTTTAGATTGGGGAAAATCCTGGTACAATTGCAAGCAGCAAAGAACCAGGAAATCCACTTAACAGCGTTGGGGGTCAACTGCATCAAAGAAATCCCGTATTCGTACTTACAAAGATGTTTCACAAAAAGATGGCATTTTGGAGTCCAACCAGAACGAAGATGCTCCAACCAGACCCCGACATACCCATCAGTAGGACGATGGTAAATCCTCTCCCCATGACGGGGCCATCTCCATTGTATTTTCGGACCCAAATGGAAAACGGACCGGATAGCAGCATCCATTTCAGAGACCGAATTGGCGGCACATGCGGATGAGAGAGGGTGGGGACGCTCACTTAGCACGGTTTTAGAAAAAGCCGCATCCAACCTCGCCTGGTTATAAGGGCCAGGAATCCCATGTGGCTGCCGGTGCTTGTATTGGTAATTGAAGTCTCCGTAGAAGAAGCTTTCCTCGACTTCGTACTTCCTAACAAATAAAAATTTACTGTCTACCCAAAGCCCATCTGGACCAACGACACTTTGACCTCCACCTTGGTCCTTGATAAAAAGTTGAGTCACAATTTCCCGGTTGCCTTTCTTCTTCTTGGCTATATATACGGGTTAGTTAACGGAGTTAGAATTACCAGAACTACTGTCGGAGCTAATGTTCAGGACGTCAGGAGAAAGCGTTGGTCTCTTTGCTGAGTTTTAAGATGAACCATAAACCTGGAGAAATAACCAGAGTTAAGTTCTCTTCTTGTAACATTCAACTCGCATTCATTAACCCACAATTTTTCATTATTGTTTCCGGAGTAAAAGAATTATAAAACCCTACTCCGGGATAATACATTTTTTATCCTAGACCGGGCAAAGCATCAATCCTAATTGATTGGGGTTAGTGTGATCTTTTCTAATTCCAAACATCATTACTCTTAATCCGGATTAAGTAGCCGCCTCTTCCTCAATATGGCTCCTAATCCGGATTAAATAAAAACCCCAAACCCAAAAACACAATTACAACTATTCGAGGCACCAAAACAAAGATCTAGACACATACATACATATACACACACAACATATAAACCTTGAAATTCACAAACATGAAGAACATCAAACAAAAAACCAGACCCATAAACAGTCAAAACCCCCATTCCAAAACTTTAAACACAAAAACTCGAATTACACATAAACACATAAACAAACTACAATCCTACTCCAAGACATAGAAGCAATTCATATAGTTCTAAGCAAAATTCGAGAGGATGAACAGTTGAGAAAACCCTCTCCCAAATGGCATGCAAAAGGGGTTAAAAAAAGAAAGGAAGAGAAAGAAGAGAAGAGAGTTACATGGATGAGCTCTCTGAAGGATGACAGTAAGAGATCAAAAGCCCAGAAATATGAACCCCGGCGACGGTGCAAACTCCAAGAGAAAAAGAAGATGAAAAGGGGTTTTACTTTGGAAGAAAAGGAAGAATGAAAGTACAATTAGAACCGAAAAGAAGTTATATATAACTTCAGAAAAGAAACTACTTGAAGGGCCACGTGGCTCGCGTTAATTGGCTGGAAAATGGGTAGAAACGTGAAGAGACAAAAGCCATAATGATGGACAGTTGTGACATGTCTTTTAAGGAGAAGTGGAGTAACATATTTTTGAAATTAATAGAGGGAAAACACTAAAATCACTTGGAATTCCATGACGCACCTCAATCCGAACTGCCTCCTTCTTTCAAAAATCCGGATAGAGAGGCAAATATTTAGAAAAAAAATTTCTAAGTGAGACTACTTCAATCCAAATTGTCCCCACTTGGCAACAATTCGGATTAGGAGGCAACATTCAACCAAAAATTTTCTACTGACTACTTTAATTCTAATTGTCCCCACTTGGCAACAATTCGGATTATGAGGCAACATTCAACCAAAAAATTTCTACTGACTACTTTAATCCGAATTGTCCCCACTTGGAAACAATTCGGATTAGTTGTCAACATTCAACCAAAAATTTTCTACTGACTACTTTAATCCGAATTGTCTTCACTTGGCAACAATTCGGATTAGGAGGCAACATTCAACCAAAAATTTCTCCTTACAAATGTTCAACTAAGAAGCCATCTTCAGGGCTAATCTCGAACTCCTACTCCCCCATACGGAAAATCCGCATAAGGGAGTGGGGGCAAATGATAGCCTATAACCAATCCCGACTGGGCTCGACCCAAGGTCGCCATAAGACCGGCCCACACCCAGTCCGGATTGGGCTCAAGCCACCTAAACCCGCAACCTAGGCCCAAGATACATGGGAGTATGGCAGACACGAGTCATGACTGGGGTCCCACATGACAGTGACAAATAATGGAATCATAGGATTGGCACAATCATGTCCCCATCAAACCACGTGCTGACATGCCATGGGCACACGCCATCACAGATATTACCTGGACAACTGGAGACTATCTATCGCCTACAGGTGTCCTACCTACCTAGGATCCAATGCTGATGATTGCAGGTACCTACCCCTATACCCTAATCGTTGGCCTATAAATAGACCAGGAGAAAAAGGTAGAGGGGTTACATTCTCTCTACACTCACTCATATACACACACCCTCCACATTTTAGATACTCTAGTCCTTATCTTTTACTCTCCAAAACCGTCACTTATTCTCATGTCGGAGGCGCCGCGGGGCTCAAACCCCCCTTCGGTGTTGTTTTGCAGACGCCCAACCACCAGCTTCACCTCTTACCCGGTGTGGGAAAGACGGAGGAGGCACTAGATCGGGTCTTGGAGTTATCAATTCTCTTTTCACGCAAACACCCCCTTCTTTTTCTTCTCCTGGCGCAACCTGTTCCCGCCTCCCTCTCGGCTCTCCTCTCTCCCGTCTCTGTCTTCTCACGCAACCACCGGAGCTCGATTTGGTGGGCTCAATCACTTCTTTTTCCTTTACGTTTAATCGCAGGAACTCCGGGGATTGGTAACCTTTAATTTTCTCAAATTAGATTTTAATTTATTTATTATTTTCGAAGATTAATTCTGAAATTCTTGGATTATTGAATTTGGAATAGTATGTACTTTGGTGGTATTATGATATAGATTATAACAAGGCTGTATTGCTTGATTTGGAAGTATTTGGAATTTTCTGGTGGGTTGTTCTTGGCGATCCATTTATGTTCTTGATGACCCATTTAGAAACCCGACCGGACCCATGTTTGATTTGTTTTTGAGTTAGTAAGCTAAAAACAAAAATGTTTTTAACCTTATTTACTATTCACTTTTAGGAATTTACTTTAACCTTAAAAGGGTAAATTTTATTTTACCTTCTTTAGAAATTACTTTCTTTAAATTATTTTTTTTTCACTTTAGGTAATTTAATTTAAATATGAATAATATTTTTAAAATTTATAATTAATTTTCAAAAATTCTGAATTCTTTTACAAAATATTTTATAAAATCTAAAATTTATTTAATTAATTATTTTAATTAGTTAATTAATCATTTTGGTTAATTAATTAATTATTTAATTAATTACTTGATTTACTTTTAAAGGATGATTAAAATTCGATTAATTTAATTATTAATTGAATTATTCTTATTAGTTGCGTATTAATTGAACCGTTTGTCCGTTTTTAACGAGAAAAGCATTTCTGGAATCAGAAAAACGACCCTGTTCTTATAAAAATAGTTTTAAGTTAAAATGCATTTCTGGAATCAGAAAAACGATAAATGTTCTTATAAAAATAGTTTTAAGTTAAAATTCATCTTTTAAATTTGGATCGACTTTTTACCGAACCTTTTTAATAAGTCAGTTATATCCGGTGATTAGGGTTTTGACCCGTTTTCTGTTTTAAAAACACCGGATAAAATCTTTTCATGATCTGATCTACGAGCTATGTGTATTATATTCTTATGTGCTGCAAGTCAGGGCAGTTATTTTCCTTAATTGTTTAGGTGTTGCAAGTCTGGGCAGATCATTTCCTTAATTGTTTAGGTGTTGCAGGTCTGGGCAGATCATTTCCTTAATTGTTTAGGTGATGCAAGTTGAGGCAGCTTTATTTTTGTAGTGTATATATAGTTGAATTGTGAAATTGAAAAATAGGTGGATAGTCCTATTTACGAATACTTCATGCCGAAATGTTCTAAAAAAAATCCCCTATATATAGATTTATTTAACTTATTTGATTACAACGATTTGTAGGCATGTTTTGAGTGTTAATTGTTTATGTATATATGTGTTAAGTGGTGGTCTCGAGGATTAATGATGTATCTCGAGGATTAATGAATTATTTCGAGGATAGTTGTTGTCTCGAGGTTTATTTACTTAATTAGAGGATTAATTATTGTCTCGAGGATTAATTGTCTTAAGGATTAATTGGTTATTTATGTTTCTTTATCGGGGAATAAGATAATTGTTTTGAGGATTATCTATTAATCGAGTCTTGACCGATTATATATATTTAATGTGTGCGTAGTTGTTTATATGGTTTATAATATAAGATGTCGTTAGGGGTAGACGTCATTTTCTTGATTTACTAACTAGGATTGTCAGATTACTTATATTTTTATGGGGATTAATTGGTGAGCACTGACTTAGGTTTTTCGGTGGAGATAAGTAGATGTTAAATGAAGAAGGTGGAGAGGGATGCAGCACTGTTTGTGGATTGTTGGATTTATTGTGAGGTGTTTTAACACCGGGAAAGTGTCTATGTTCCAAGGGGATATTTCCAATTATTTTCTTCCGATAGAGATATTGTAGATGCGCGGGCTCGATGTTGACAGATCAGACTCGTGGCAACCGCTAAAGATAAACCAAAGTATGATTAAAACAGAGGACATGATGACGTGAGATAGAAGAAAAAGATAGTTGTATTATTTCGGCGTTACATAATAGCTAAGGACCAGAGGCAAATATTATTCCCCTTGATCATCTAAACACTGTTTATTTTATGTTTCATTGATTCATATCATGACAAATAGCTATTGTTCAGAGCTATTTGTGATTATTAAATATTCTTGTGCGAACATAGTTACTTGATACTGGTACCCTTGATGTGGGGAATTATTTAAGATAAACTCTTCATATCCTTATTATCGTAGTAAATAATAGGGATGTGACCTGTATTTAAAACTAAGCATTTCCTGTTGAATTCGGAAATTGCTCTATTGGATTGGAAAATGGTAAACCGTAGAAGGCCACGTCGAGTAGTTGGTCCAGCAATATTTAAGGAGGATATGGTAACCATTCCATCTTCCTATAGGCTAACATTACTTGCCTATTTTGGTGCCCTCATGAAATCCGGGTTATACACACGGGTATAGAAATGTACCGGTGGTAGTATAAAGGGTCCCATTGCTTTTGAACCTGATCAGGGGGCAATGGTGGTTTGTCTTTATTTTTATATATTCAATCCATATCGCCAGAATGACTATTATATATTGTGAGTTGGCAGATGATTCATTTTTATGACATGCCAAATGATTTCAGTTATGGTTTGAGCTATATCACAGTTGTTGATTCAGTTTCTCTATAAACTATTTTACATTTCAGTTGATTTTATGCCCCACTTATTCTAGTTTTATATCAAAAAATTTATACGCTTGCTGAGCATTTCTTTCGCTCATACTTGCTGTTTTAAATTCTAACATTTCAGTAAGGTAGTTTGGCGAGACTTATCCGCACAGTTCAGAAAGAGAAGAAGCGTGATGCTATTTCGAAGATGACTTGGCTCAGGATGTCTGGATTTAGTGTAAGATCTATTTTATATAATTAAATTCTAATATTTACTATTATTATGTAATAGTCTAGTTGGCCTGGTGTACTTCTTATCGAAGTTACACCAGTGGTTTAAGATTTGATCAAAGAGAATGTTGTAAAGAAGGAATACTTTTTATTTAATGGAATTTGGATTCTTGTTTCTAGCCCTATAACCTTAAAGATCTTGGTATGTTTGGGGTCACATATGTTATATTTCCAGTGTTGGACAATCACAAGTGAATTATTATTATTAAACAAATGTTTTATTTTAAGGATTTTGCGTGATGACCAAATCCTCTGACCTCGAATTTGGGGGCGTTACAGGTGGTATCAGAGCAGGGTTATAGTAAACTAGAAACGAGAGTGTGTAGGAGTGTGTATAGTTAAGTAAGAAACGTCCGAGCTCATGTAGAGTTCGTGTTGGACTATTTAATGTAGTACAAATTAGTAAGTTAAGATTGGATTACTCGTTTGAGATAGTTGTGCTGAACTGGATAGACCGCCTTGCGAATGGAGATATCTACTGTGGAATCTTCATAGATTATTACGAGTTGATGATGACAAACGATATAGATATCCTTAAAACGTGGAAAGGAAGAAACTTAAAATTGAATGACGAGCTATTGAAGGAACTGACAAAGAAGGCATAAGTAGAGACCTTGGCAATGCCTTTCCTTTCTATGAATTATTTTGATATCCCTCCTAAAGAGGCATTCTTTAAAAGATATATTTGATCTTCTAAACAGTGACATTTTGACACTTGTGTTCAACCTCCACTTTGGATTTCAATTGTTTCAAAGGTTATTATGAAACCTACTTTTAAAATTTCTGAGGCTTTCAACTTTTTGTTTTATCAAGTGGTGAATAACTTTATTCTGCAATATGGTATCACTTATTCGGTACCTTCTTTTTGGTTGTTCTTTTCAAAAATAACACCTTTGGAATTCCTTTCATATTTCTCTACTCTTGCTGAGACGAACAACCCTATTTATAGGGGACACCAGGTATTTCTGTCTGTGTGATAGAAGTTGGATGGGACGCCATCACTGGTGTGTTGTGTATTACAAGAAGGCTGATAACCTTTATTTGTAAATTTCGGAGCTAAGACACGCAATGTCGGGTTCATAAGATCATATTGATCTCTCAGTTATTCTTTTATTTCAAATCATGTTGCTTTAAAATCCATAATTGATAACCACAATTGTGGGATATTTGCTATGATATGAAATATTTCCTCTTCAAAGTTTTATGATTCTTGTTATCCCAAAAAGTTTTGGAGGTATACCAATCGACTTAGAATTAGTTAACCTTGACAGGATGAAGTAGGACTTTGCAATGGGATTACTGCGAGCAAAAGCGGATCAAGATGCGATTAGAATACTAGTGGCATCTAACGGTGTTAGTTCATTCTCTCTCTCTCTCTCTAACGATTTAGGCTACGATATTGCAAAATTGGTCAAGTTGTGTGCTATGAAGTCTCAATGACAATTATGTAAGGTAGGAGATTCAAGATTAAATTTAAGGTTTTGGAAAGTTGCATATGAATCGAAGCTAGCACCGATTGTTTGCACTAAATCACGCAAGCGTACGTGGTCACAAGTAATATATGAATAAGTCGAGTTCGTTCCCACAGAGATCTGGTTATGGTTTTAATTCAGTTATTGTACCTATGCAACAATGTATGGTTATTACTCACTGCTAAGACAAATAACAAATTGGGTTTAATTAACTAAATTAACTAAGAAGTAAATTAACAACTAGAATTATCTAACTAACAAGAATTGAAATTGAATTACGTCTACAAGAGTAACATGGGATCCTAACTTCATTAAATACTTCGCTTAGAGTTGATGCCTTTAATCAATGCATGTGATGGTTTTGATATCTGATCGGATAACACGAAACAAGTAAAAGCTACCTCTAGGTATACTAATACCAAACTACACATGCATCCACAAAAGAGATAGAAGATGGGTAGACACCAAATATGTTTAGACCCTATATCTCTATAGAATTTGAAAACATAAAGGTTGAAGCACAAGTTATCCACATAGATCACATAGGGTAGCATCATATCTCTATGTATGCCACAAATCATGATAATAATATCAACCTATCCTATGCTAGCATGACAAGTTCTAAATCTCAAGATCCACTCTCGCTTCACAAGAGATTAACAAATTAGATGTTCATGACGCATCTAAACACATGAATCACAACCATACGAGGATATCAAGAATTCACCACACATAAATCTTTAAATCAATCAAACTACTAAGCTACATAGATAAATCTGTTAGAATCTCATGACAACGATTAGTTCATAATTGAACCTCTCGTCATCATGGGATTTGATGAAACCATGAAAAAATAAAGTATAAAAAGATACAAATAATCCTAAGTAATTGATATGTAATGATGTCTACTAAATTACAATGGTAGGATGTGTTTATATAGGCTCTAGAAGTCTTGTCCACCAAGCAATTGCCTTTTTAGAGTTGGAATAGAATATTGGCAATTTCCGTTCTTGAATGAGAATAGAATTGCAAATTCCATGTGTAGATCTTATTCTAGAATGTTCTAGCCGCCCAAAGCAATTACCATACTTATTAGAAGTAGGAATTATAGCAATTTCCTTGTCAAAGTTGAATTTCTGCAGTTCGGCACATAATACGTATCCTAAACTGATTCTGTTTTTAAGGAAACTTCGTAGCTGACTTTTCTTCAATATTTCTGGGCCGTTCCAGTTGTAAGTGGACATCTGGACCACTTTAGAATGATAAAGAATCTCGTTAGCTTCGCGTGGACTGTAAGATCGTCCAAAACGGACTTCTAGAACTCAAGATATGGCCAAAACAAAATCAGAAATTCTGGCTGATTTTTCACCCGCGCGCCGCAGCGCCTGATGCACCGTTTTGGCGCCTGATGCGCCGGTCCAAACTGCATAAACAAGGCTGGGAGCTCCCGGCTTGGTCCCGTTCTGCGAAAATTGATTTTTCTTCGATTTTTAAGCTTTTTCTTCCGTTCCTTTTGCATGAGCTTCCGTCTTTCATCCTTAATGACTTGTATACTTCTCAGGAGTTGATATTAGCCACCATTCTTCATTCCATATCATCAATCAACTCAAAATAACGACGGAAACTACACCTTTAATCGACATTTCTTCAACCCTGCACAATTAAGCAAAACACATCAAAACTACCACAAACTTGAGGCCAAAGCAATCAATTTAAGCCGAATTAGAATGTTCCAAGTAGATATACAATCCACTTATCACACCCCCAAACTTAAACCGATGCTTGTCCTCAAGCATATACAATTACAACTAACTAACTAACTAGTACCACTTCCGTAGGTGATCACGGTTGCATTTGGCATATGCAACAAACCCTTTAAACCCCTAGGCAGCCCTAGTGGATGAGTAAGGTTTCGTGAGGGCCTATAGCGAATGTACCCACAAAATCCATTGCAATGCAATGCATGAATGCAATTAAATGAAAATGCAATTAATATCCTACCATACCTTCAGATCCTCTCATGCCATATCAACTTAAGAATCAAAGTAAATACGCAATGTCTTGGTGTCGAAAGTGCAAGTATTCACATAGTCTACTCAATGAACATGCATAAGTTCTCACAAGTCCATGTCAAATGTAAGAATAAGTTAGTAACTATGCTAAGCCTACAAGAGCACATCTTTGAGACAAAACTCGGGATCTCATACCCAAAAACAAGTAAACACTCACAATCCACTCATAAAAGAATATTCACTCAAGAACAAGGGTAAGTGTATCACTCAATTCCAACAAAATCATAAGCATGCTTGACATTTGGAATCAATCTAACTCTTAACACAACATACATCAATGACGATAATCAAAAGGTCTTTATTTGGGGTGTAACGGGGCTAGGGACAAGGTATGTCAAATAAGCCAAAACAGGTGAAGTGTCAAAAACTAGTAGGAGCTTATAATAAATCATACACAACCACCTATTTTCCCCCCCACATAATTTATTATTTTTCTTCCAACAAAAATGCTCGACTAGTCGACTAAAGTAGGATCACAACAAACACAAACATGCTCTCATAATATAACTTTTTTTTCTCTTTTTTTTTCTTTTTTTTTCTTCTGTTTTTCTTTTTTTTTTCGAGAGCTAAAGCAACAATAATATAGACAATAACAATGATCCCACGATTTTATTACACATGCCGACTATCAAGCAAATAACCAAACCCAAATTTCAATATTTCCCCCAAAATTATGACCAACAATAAACCCTTTCTTGCACACCTTATTACTCCCTGAAGCACTCTACTAGCCTTTGACAATGCGGATTCAAATTAATGTAAGGCCAATACAAGAAAAAGGTCTAGGCAAGTAATGTGGTATGTCACCGAAAAAAATAGGATTAAGCTCAACGGGTTAACTAATTGATCATGTAAACATGGTATGGTAATATGGGAAAATATGCGGTTAATCCTAATGCCTTTATCATTTTAATCGTCAAATAATGTCATGCGTTTCAAGAAAGACCTCAAACAACTGCTAGCAATGCAAACAATCCATGGACACTCAAGCAAACGAATAAAATTGCAACAAATATGCAATAAGGCTCAAAATCTCACTTGGTGAAAAAACATACTCAATCCCAAGCAAAAATATCTCTAATGCACCTACTTGTATTCAAAGCATGCAAACTAAATCATCTTGCACATATTCATGTCCTTCTAATCACTTACAACATTCAATAAGTCTACTAGCTTCAGCTTACTAGTGTATGTGTGCACAAGAACAAAGCATATCACTTCTCAATCAAAAGCGTCAACAACACAAAATTCCTATCAAGCATGGGTGCAAATGTAAACTATTATGAACTCACATGATATATAAAAATAGAATGTCCTATATGAAACAAACATAGATATCACGAACATAAATGCATAATTTACTAATACTAATATGCAAAGCATGAAAAGCACACATAAACCAAAAATAAAACACCGATGATCCCCGGCAGCGGCGCCAAAAACTTGTTTGCACTAAATCACGCAAGCGTACGTGGTCACAAGTAATATATGAATAAGTCGAGTTCGTTCCCACAGAGATCTGGTTATGGTTTTAATTCAGTTATTGTACCTATGCAACAATGTATGGTTATTACTCACTGCTAAGACAAATAACAAATTGGGTTTAATTAACTAAATTAACTAAGAAGTAAATTAACAACTAGAATTATCTAACTAACAAGAATTGAAATTGAATTACGTCTACAAGAGTAACATGGGATCCTAACTTCATTAAATACTTCGCTTAGAGTTGATGCCTTTAATCAATGCATGTGATGGTTTCGATATCTGATCGGATAACACGAAACAAGTAAAATCTACCTCTCGGTATACTAATACCAAACTACACATGCATCCACAAAAGAGATAGAAGATGGGTAGACACCAAATATGTTTAGACCCTATATCTCTATAGAATTTGAAAACATAAAGGTTGAAGCACAAGTTATCCACATAGATCACATAGGGTAGCATCATATCTCTATGTATGCCACAAATCATGATAATAATATCAACCTATCCTATGCTAGCATGGCAAGTTCTAAATCTCAAGATCCACTCTCGCTTCACAAGAGATTAACAAATTAGATGTTCATGACGCATCTAAACACATGAATCACAACCATACGAGGATATCAAGAATTCACCACACATAAATCTTTAAAGCAATCAAACTACTAAGCTACATAGATAAATCTGTTAGAATCCCATGACAACGATTAGTTCATAATTGAACCTCTCGTCATCATGAGATCTGATGAAACCATGAAAAAAATAAAGTATAAAAAGATACAAATAATCCTAAGTAATTGATATGTAATGATGTCTACTAAATTACAATGGTAGGATGTGTTTATATAGGCTCTAGAAGTCTTGTCCACCAAGCAATTGCCTTTTTAGAGTTGGAATAGAATATTGGCAATTTCCGTTCTTGAATGAGAATAGAATTGCAAATTCCATGTGTAGATCTTATTCTAGAATGTTCTAGCCGCCCAAAGCAATTACCATACTTATTAGAAGTAGGAATTATAGCAATTTCCTTGTCAAAGTTGAATTTTTGCAGTTCGGCACATAATACGTATCCTAAACTGATTCTGTTTTTAAGGAAACTTCGTAGCTGACTTTTCTTCAATATTTCTGGGCCGTTACAGTTGTAAGTGGACATCTGGACCACTTTAGAATGATAAAGAATCTCGTTAGCTTCGTGTGGACTGTAAGATCGTCCAAAACGGACTTCTAGAACTCAAGATATGGCCAAAACAAAATCAGAAATTCTGGCTGATTTTTCACCCGCGCGCCGCAGCGCCTGATGCACCGTTTTGGCGCCTGATGCGCCGGTCCAAACTGCATAAACAAGGCTGGGAGCTCCCAGCTTGGTCCCGTTCTGCGAAAATTTATTTTTCTTCGATTTTTAAGCTTTTTCTTCCGTTCCTTTTGCATGAGCTTCCGTCTTTCATCCTTAATGACTTGTATACTTCTCAGGAGTTGATATTAGCCACCATTCTTCATTCCATATCATCAATCAACTCCAAATAATGACGGAAACTACACCTTTAATCGACATTTCTTCAACCCTGCAGAATTAAGCAAAACACATCAAAACTACCACAAACTTGAGGCCAAAGCAATCAATTTAAGCCGAATTAGAATGTTCCAAGTAGATATAAAATCCACTTATCACCGATCTTGAGCAATGTGTATAAAATGTTTCGTGTGTCAAAGGCGAGAACGTCTAATCTCAAAGGATAGGCTCATAAGCGAGCATGAATATATATATTGGTACAACCAGATTGGTCCTATATGGAAGAAAAACTAGTGGAAATTTCAGACAAGAAACAACGAGTATCAAAGATTAAAGAGTTAGTATTGTCGCGGATGTTATCAAAACTGAGAAGTTGGTAAAAGGAACCCCAGGAATTTTTCCACGGCTGATTTCGAAGACAGAATCCCTATAAGGAGGGTAGATTGTAACAACCCAAAATTTTGGGAATTATTATTATTACTATTTAAATATTGTATTGGTTTTTCCATAAAGGAGGAATAAAGACTATGTTTATATTATTTCTATTCGATGCTTGTACGTGTTTAATTGCCAATATGTTATTCGGGTATATTGTATTTGATACCGTTTGTGTTAGTAATTATTTTTATTTTAATAAAAATTGATATTTTTATCGACATTGATAAATTGAGTTTGTTTTAAAATTTTATGGATCGAGTTGGTATTTTATTTGTACCAAAATTATACCCGATATTCTACCCGTGTGCAAAAGTTTATTTGTGTAAATTATCAAAATATTCAAAAATTTAGTATTTTTACATTTTTGATAAATTGAGATTATTTTAAAAATTTTGGGATCAAAACTGTAATTTTTCTGTGCAAAGATTTCACCCGGTATCTTATCCGTGACCCCTTTGATAGTTGGGTGCGTTATGAAAATATTCGAAAATTGTGTATTTCTATATTTCTGAAGAATCCGGGATTTATAAAAAATTTGTGCATAGTTATTTTAATCTTTAGAAAGAATTAACATTTCAACTTTTATCCGAGTTTAATATTTCGGGTCAAAAATGATTTGTAAAAACAATTATTTCTTTTATTTACAAAAATAGAAAATTATTATTTTTACCCGCTATTTACTTAATTGGTAATTTTTGGAATCAATTTAATAAAATTAGAGGCCAGATATTATTTATGGGATATTGTTTTTAGAATATGTGATATTCTAAATTCTATCCTAATCTTATTCTATCCTAATCTACCCGTGACCACCCCCAATTCTCTTTTCACGCAAACACCCCCCCTGTTTCTTCTCCTAGCGCAACCTGTTCCAGTTCCCCTCTCCCTCTCGGCTCTCCTCTCTCCTTTCTCCCTGTTTCTTCTCACGCAGCTACCGGAGCTCGATTTGAAGGGCTCAATCACTTCTTTTTCCTCTACGTTTAATTGCAGGAATTCCGGGGTTGGTAACCTTTAATTTTCTCAAATTAGATTTTAATATGTTTATTATTTTCGAAGATTATATTTTTATAAAATGCATGGATTATTGAATTTGGAATAGTATATATTTTGGTGGTATAATGGTATAGATTGTAACGAGGTTGTATTGCTTGATTTGGAAGTATTTGGAATTTTCTGGTGGGTTGTTCGTGGCGATCCATTTATGTTCTTGACGACCCATTTAGAAACCCGACCCAACCCAGGTTTGATCTGTTTTTAAGTTAGTAAGGTAGAATGTTTTTAACCATATTTACAATTTACTTTTAGGAATTTACTTTAACCTTAAAAGGGTAAATTTTATTTTACCTCCTTCAGAAATTACTTTCTTTAAATTATTTTTTTTCACTTTAGGTAATTTAATTTAAATATGAATAATATTTTTAAAATTCATAATTAATTTTCAAAAATTTTAAATTCTTTTACAAAATATTTTATAAAATCTAAAATTTATTTAATTAATTATTTTAATTAGTTAATTAATCATTTTGATTAATTAATTAATTATTTAATTAATTACTTGATTTACTTTTAAAGGATGATTAAAATTCGATTAATTTAATTATTAATTGAATTATTCTTATTAGTTGCGTATTAATTGAACCGTTTGTCCGTTTTTAACGAGAAAAGCATTTTTGGAATCATAAAAATGACCCGGTTCTAATAAAAATAGTTTTAAGTTAAAATTCAACTTTTAAATTTGGATGAACTTTTTACAGAACCTTTTTAATAAGTCGGTTATATCCGGTGATTAGGGTTTTGACCCGTTTTCTGTTTTAAAAACACCGGATAAAATCTTTTCATGATCTGATCTACGAGTTATGTGTATTATATTCTTATATGCTGCAAGTGAGGATAGTTATTTTCCTTAATTGTTTAGGTGTTGCAAGTCTGGGCAGATCATTTCCTTAATTGTTTAGGTGCTGCAAGTCTGGGTAGATCATTTCGTTAATTGTTTAGGTGCTGCAAGTTGAGGCATCTTTATTTTCGTAGTGTATATACAGTTGAATTGTGAAATTGAAAAATAGTTGGATAGTCCTATTTACGAATATTTCATGCCGAAATTTTCTAAAAAAATCCCCTATATATAGATTTATTTAACTTATTTGATTACAACAATTTGTAGGCATGTTTTGAGTGTTAATTGTTTATGTATATATGTGTTAAGTGGTGGTCTCGAGGATTAATAATGTATCTCGAGGATTAATGAATTATTTCGAGGATAGTTGTTGTCTCGAGGTTTATTTACTTAATTCGAGGATTAATTGTTGTCTCGAGGATTAATTGTCTTGAGGATTAATTGGTTATTTATGTTTCTTTATCGGGGAATAAATTAACTGTTTTGAGGATTATCCATTAATCGAGTCTTGACCGATTATATATATTTAATGTGTGCGTAGTTATAACGCCCTAGAAATATTGTATTTATAATTATTATTATTTAATATTAAATGTGGATTATATGAGGTAATATTTTTTTTAGATTGAATATATGTGACATCATGTTTACATGTTTATATGATGATGTATATGTGAAATGTGGGTCCCTGTATTTTTATTTGAATTTTTATGATTTAAAATCTATTTAAAATATGCATTATTAATCTTCTGAGAATTTTATAAAATCATTGAAGTTACTAAAAATAATGAAATATTTTGTAATATCATCTTTGTATATTTAATTAGTTTATAAAAATTTTGGGTGTATTAATTTGGGTGTTTAAGTATTTTAAAATGATTTTAAGAGTTTTATTGCATTTAAAGGATCGTTATTTGTAAAATCCATATTTAATTCATTTTGATCCCAAAAATATTTTAAAAATATGTGGGTGTTTGTAATTTTATACTCTTTATCTTAAAAATGAAAAGTTTAATTTTCCACCAATTTTCCATTTTATTATGATTTTAGAAGTGATTTAAATTGATTTTTATTTAGTTTTCAGCATTTCTAGATTACCTTTTTCCATTAATATTCTTAAATCCCTAATCCCTCAATACATTATTCTGAGGCTCTATTTTTTTTCTCTTTCAATTCATTTTTTTCTCAATCTCTCTAGAATCTCTCGAACATTCCTCTCATCTCTCTCTCGCCTGTTCTCTCTCAATATCTCTATCTCTTTCGCCTCTCTCTTCTATATCTCTCCTCTCGAATTCATCTCTCCCTCCCCTCCTTTAAATGCCCCGGCGAGGGTAATAGTCTATGCGTGTGTGTATCATCAACTCAGTGTGTGCAGTGGTGCGCAGATAGGTAAATTGTTGTGTGTGGGTTCAACTTTCGGCTAGGTGTGGTTGTGAGAGTGTACTAATATGTATATGGGTGCTTGTGTGTCATTGTTGCTGTGTGTTCGACTGGTATGAGTGTGTGCATATCACTGTGTGTGTATAAGGTCGTGTGTGTGTGTGGGCGTATGTAAAATGTGGGTGTGGTCTATCTTTGGTCGATTACTGGAGGCTTTCGATCGTTCGAATTGTTATTATTGTGCAGTGGCTATTGTTGTTGTGCCATGCAGTGCTTGAGCCAATAGCTGGGTCTCTAGAATGAATGATTTTAATTTATTAATTTCATGATTATATAGTGATTGTAATTACCTAATTTCGTGATTAATTCGGTAAAAGTTATTAGTTGCCCGGAAAATTTGTTGTACGAAGTCTCGTGTTTGGAAACCCATTTAGGGTACCACCGAGACTTTGCCCCATCGACAATGATTTAATTGAGTTAATGGAAATGGACGGTGATGATTATTCTGAGTCCTAATTTAATTATGTAATATATTGTTTCTGGATAAATTTTATTGTTGTATGTCGGTATAGTTAAATGTAAATTATCGATGTGGATTTAAATTGTATTATTGGTTCGAATTGCAAAGGTGTAATAGATAGTGGTATAATGTACAGAAAAATGTGATTGTGATTGTTATTAGTTTTGTGTCGGCTGTGTCCGACTGGTAGGCTACCCGTATAAAGGGTATGCTGTCAAAATTTTCTAAAAATTTGTAAAGTTTCTAAAAATAGTGTTTACACTTTCCTGTCGAATATATATGTATATTATTAGTAGAATAGTATTTGAATTATGTGGATTGTTGTAATTAAGAGGTACCAATTAGATAGTAATTAGAGGACGTTTCAGTGGAAAGTATGTAAGTATGATTGAGAAGACTACATAAGTATGATTGAGAAGACTACAAGATTGTATTGAGCCAATTATATAGTAAAGGATGTTTTGGATTGTTGATTTGGGTTGATTGTATTTACAACAGGTTAGGTGATATTATAAAAGAGGTGCTGTGTAATTTTTATTAGAACTATTTTGTAATCCTTGTAGTAATTTGATAAGGATTATTAGTAAATCGATGTGATATACGTGTTAAAAGGATATAAGTGTAAGCTGACATTACGTGCTAAGTGCTTATATGATTTTATGGTTATGCATTTCTATTTTGAGAATATGATAAGTGAGGGCTATATGTTTTAAGTGTAAAGTGTTATGGGACGCGTTCGGGTAGAATGAGTTAGACGGTTATGGTTATAATCGTACTGAAATAGTACTTTACCTGTATATAGGTACGAATAGGAGGCCGACTAAGAGCCAGTGCACGTGTAGATGGAATACAAAGGAATGAGAGAATTATCGGGATTGACGAGTGTGCTTGAGTAAAGGCTGACAAGTGATAAAGGAAAGACGGATATTTGATCGAATAAAGTCCATTGTATAAATGAATA